>MJVA01000137.1:0-223525 GCA_001939245.1 Talaromyces wortmannii | reverse complement strand
CCTAACCCTAACCCTAACCCTAACCCTAACCCTAACCCTAACCCTAACCCTAACCCTAACCCTAACCCTAACCCTAACCCTAACCCTAACCCTAACCCTAACCCTAACCCTAACCCTAACCCTAACCCTATAACCCTAACCCTAAAATAATTAAAATGCTATAAAGTATGACTAAGAAAGTTATTTAATAGTATTATAATCTATCTATAAAAGAATATTAGGGAATAGATAGAATAATTAAATTTATTAGCTGAACATTCTACTTCTTTTATTTATAGAAAAGGGTTAAAAATTATATTAAATATTATAATAAATATAACTAAAATAAATCTATATACTATAAACTTTTTAGAAAAATATAAATACTAAAAGTACTAAAAGAGGTATAGAAAAGTATTATTATTAACTTTATTTAAGGACTATTGTAGTTTAAGAATCTAATAATAGGAGTAATATATACTAATATTATAATAATAGTCGACTAATTTACAAAATATATTATCTTAAAATCTATATTAAAAAATATAATAATAGAATAATATACAAAGCTTATACTATAAAAAATCTTTATATAGATTAGATTATTAGATAAACTTATTATAAATTGAGATAAGCTATTTATATTAAAATATTAGTAGATAATTACAAAAGTATATAGAATATAATATAAACTATTAATTATAAATTATTAATAGACTAATAGCTAGTCTAAAAGAATAATTTAGATAGTTAAATAATACTTTTAACATTACTTAGATTAGGAATAAGATAATTAGATAGAATTACTACTAATAGTATAATTTATAATAAATAATATTAAAAATGCTACTACGAAACAAATCCTATATTTTATAAATCTTAGATAGTATCTAAGAATAATATAGTCTAAAGTATCATAAGAAGGATTATTAAAAATAGTAATAGTATAAGCTAAGAAATTATAAGTACTCTATTAAATAATATTAAAAAATATTAAGTGGTTAGAAAACTGAATAAAGATCTACTATAATAGAAAGCGCGAGAACGCGTTAATTTTTAAAAAGAGAGAGAGAGTTTACTTATTATAATAAACTAGCGGATAGAAAAATTTTAATATTCTAATAAAAAGACTAAGTAATAAACTTAATATAGTTAAATATAGATCTTTTAAAATTTAGAAAAAACTTACTAATAATAATTATAAACTCTAACTACTTATAAAAATAAAAGTGTATCTAATATTTTATATCTTATTATTAGAACTAACTAAAAATTTAGAAAATAACGATAACGAAGTAAACGAAAATGAATATAAAGTTAAAAAAATTCTAAAAAGAAAGTTAATAAATAGAAGAATCTTTTACTTAGTTAGTTAAAAGGGATATGGATCTAAATATAATTTATAGAAACTGATTAGGTACCTAAATTGCTCTAAAAAGATTTAAGTATTTTATTAAAAAGGAAATTGGAAAGGATATAGTTAAAATTATTATTAGATGATAAAGGAAATTCTTATAAAATAGTAGTAATTATCTTATTTATTTTTTATTGCTTGGTTTTTAACTTTTATTTTTTTATTTTAATATGTTTTCGCTTTTTTTCTTTTTTTTCTAAATATTTTAACTTTTTTATATTCTTTATATCTATTTAAATGAATTTACTGATATATTTTTAAAGAAGCCTTTTTTGCTTTTTAAGATAAAAAAGTTTCGCTAATATAGTTTTCTTATTTTTATTAATCTTCTTTTGAATAGTTAAAAGCTTTTTCTATATAAGATTAGATAATGTTATATTATGATACTTGTAACGATTAAAATTAATATATTTGCTATAGTAATTTAAAATTTTGGATTTTATATATACTTTTTCTTGAATAATATAATAATGGTAAGGAATTAGTAAAATAACGTCTAACTATTTAATATAGAAATAAAGATTATTTTTATTGATATTTTTATCTAAAGATATGGTTAGAACATTATCGCGAAGAATGTTTATGAAATAGTGACTAACTTACTAGTAATATAGGGATATGAGACTATTTATATAACTATTAGAACGTCAGTCTTATAAGAAGGGGATTATTAGAAGATTTAATAAATTATAGCTAATTAATATATCTAATAACGCTACTTACTAAGTAAGGCTACCTTTTATATTAATAGGATTTATATGGGTAAATCTGATAAGAAAGAGAATTATGTAATCTTAATCATATCTATAAAAAAACGGCTTGTTATACTTATAGAGAAGGTTATGAATGACTATTATTAGGATAGTATATTATATTAGTAGGCAATATTGCTTTATAGTAATATCTATTAATAGGTAATGCTTTATAGTAATTAATAAGATTGCTAATTATACTAGGCATATAATATATGTAAATGATATAGTAAATAGAGCTTAGTTATGTTTACTATATATATACTTAATATAGCTAATAAAGTATAGCTATATTAACTATATTTTGATTTTAGTATATATAGATATTTATTTACTATTATATACTTAGTCTATTATATTTTATTTTTATACTATAATAGTATACTATTATTGCTCTTTAATATATCTTGTAGTCTATTATTATGATAATATTTTACTTTTACTTTGATTGCCTTATAAACGTTCCTTATTTAATTTTGGTTAGTAGAATATCCACCTTCGATTCACATCTTGGTGACGAGTTGTTGAACCGTTTGACATATATATTACTAGATAAGACTCTACAGTTAGAAATTATAAAAAATAATTATAATAACGTGTAAGATGGCTATTTTAATAAAAACTAAATATTAATAATTATATAGTAGAAGTACTTTTAGTTAATAATAGAGTCTAATATTAAATATTATATTTAAACTTATACTATATACTAGTATATAAAGATATACTAATATAAAAAATATAGGTTACTAAAGTTTCTACTAGTCTCTTTTAAACCCTTTAAGGTTATTACTATAGATTTTATAACTAAATTACTTCTAGTAAAGTAATAAAAAAAGATTATTAATACTATATTAGTTATAGTTAATCCTTTTTTAAAGTATTATATCTATTTATTAATTAAAAAAGCTCTAACAACTAAAAAATTAATAAAACTACTTTATAAGAATTTAGTCTAATAAATAACTTTCTTAAACTATATAATATTAGATTAAGATAAATTATTTATTAGTAAATTTTAATAAGCTATATACTTCTATCTAAAAATTAAATATTAACTATCTACTATAGCATATCTATAGATAAATAGACAAACTAAATATTAGAATTAGCTAATAAAACACTATCTCTAATACTATATAAACTATAAGCAGATAGATTAGCTTTAATAGATTCTAATAGCGTAGTATATATATAATAATAGCCGCTATAGTGTAACTAATAAGATACTAATAGAAGTATTAATAAGATTTATAAAAGATCTATAAATAGATATATTAAAAAAGTCTAGAAAAAATAATATAAATATAAAATAATAAGTTTAAGATCTTTAAGATATATAAGAAAAGCTTTAAAGCTATCTAGAATAGATAAAGAAATCTTAAACAAAATATTATAACTATTAAAAGAAAGAGAAGATATATAAGATTAAAAATTATATTATATTTTAGATAAAGAATATAACTATCTTTTAATATTTAAGAAAGCTAGATAATAGATAGATAGATCTATTCTAAATATTAAAAATTTAAAAAACTAATATATACTAACTAGATCTTATTTTAAAATATAAAGATATATACCTTATATTTTATATTTCTTTATTAAAATTCTATTATACTACTTTAAAAAATCTTAAATTAGATAAATTAATCTTAATAGATAATATACCTAAATATATAGTAAAAAATATTATTTAGAAAAAAATAAAAGATTAATAAATCTAATATCTAATATAATAGAAGAGTTAGTTATTAGAAAAAGCTATCTAGAAACTAAAAAAAAAGTTATAAGATATTTAAATATTTAATAACTACTTTTAACATAAAGCTAAAAGATTTATAGTATTAGAACTATATACTAAAAAGAAAAATAAAGATAGAAAAAAAAAAGATTTTTAAATTTTAAGCTAAAGTCTATTATCTATAATATAAAAAGTTAAATATAAAATAAAAAAAAAGCTTTATAGAGTAATATAAAGTATTTTAATAGTCTAAAGACTAATATAAAAGAAAATTAAATGCTTAAAGGTAATGACTAAACGCTATAAAAATAGATAAGATAATTTATTAAAGCGGTATTTATAACTAAAACATTATAAATAAGATAAATAAATATAAAATTATGCTATCTATACCTAAAGATATTTTTTTAAAAGAAAGTAGTATAGCTATAATAGATAAAGAAATCTATAAAAAGATCTAGTATAGCTACTAGCTTATTAGTTATTATAGATATCTATTTAAAATACTAAAAAGAGAAAAGGTCTACTATTTAAAGCATAAAGTTAGTCACTTTAATAGAAAAGATAATAGACGTGATAGTAGAAGCTAATATAATAAAAATAATTTTAATCTTTTACTCACTAATAACAGTAAAATAATGAATAGAGATATAATATATAGCTATATTAATCTTCTATATTATCTTTTCTTAACTATTAATCTAGCTAGATACCAACTTAATAATATAATAAGCAGCGGCTTTATTTACTAAAGAGATCTATATATATTAATAGACTATATAAAAATAGTCTATATATAAATATACTAGTATATAGTTGCTAATAGACTTTTTCAGCTATATATAACAATTATATAATTTTAAAGAATTAATATAAGAAAATAGCTATATATTATAGATATCTTTTATTATTTAAAAATAATATTAGTAGGGCAGAACCTACTTTTTATTTTTATAGATAATAGATATAAAAAGTGGTAAAAAAGTAATTAGCTATTAATTTATTAACTTAATTATTATTTAAATATTAATAAAGGAATAATATAGATCTTATACTCTTTAATAAAGAACTTTTTAATATTAGAGCGTTTAGCTATAAAAGCGGTATAAATAATAGTATTATAGTTTAGTATATAAGACATTATTTTAAATTAATAATAAATCTTTAAACTAGCGGTTATATAACTAATTATAATATATATATTTTATAATAGTTTAATACTTACTTAAGAGATATAAAAAATAATATAATATAAAAAAGAGTGAGGACAAGGAAGTAATATAGAAAAATAATATAAAAAAACAGTATAGAGAAGTAAAATATTATAGTAAAGTAAAAGAAAAAATTTAATATTTCTATAATAATATAATTCTTATAATAATAATAATTAGAAATTATATATAGCTATTAATCTATATCTCTTATACTAGATAATATATACGGTAACTAACATAATATATATCTATATTATTATATAAGCTATACAGCTATAAAAAAATTAGTATCTCTATAAAGATAGATTATCTATTATCTATATATAGCTTTGTATTAGTATACAATACTAATTTTATAAAAAGAAAAAAAAATATAAGACTTTAAATATTATATATAGTATATAACCTTTTAATATATATTTAGTACCCTTAGAAGCTTTATATAACATTCATTAAGGTACTATCAAAGTAAAGAATTATCTCTACCGCATATATAGCGAATATACCACAGATTAGCAATCAGTTTGTACTTATATGGAACCATACATTAGTTGCTAAATCCAGTGCTTCGCCTGCTTTCCGAATAACCTTCTCACATTTAGTGATAATATATACGCTAAATAATAATATCTTTAAGAAGATATTAATCTAATAGAGATATTAATATATTAATTAAATATCTTACTAGCTATTCTATTATATTTAATATCTACTTAAACTTTTCTATATCTAATAAATTATATGTTTTAGTTTTTTAAATAAACTATTATTAGACTTATTTATAAAGAAGATTCTATATTATGTAAAGATTATATTATTAATAATTATATCTAATAGAATTACTAGCTAATTTATTATATTAGTTTATATTATCTTTTTTTATAACTATTATTCTGTTTTTTTAATTATTTTATACACTATCTACTTTTATTATAAAATTATTAATTGTTATCTATAAAGAGTGAAAAATATCTAATTTAGAGACTAATATATAAGATCTTTATTATCTATATTTAATATAATAGCTTTTCTATATATAAATAGACTTAGTATTATACTTATTATATTATAGAATCTATTTATAAAGAATTATTAATATTTTTTTAAAAAGTCTTTCTATTCTGAGATTTTTTAATTAGATTATTAGTTAAAAGAAAGTAATATTTTTATTTTAAAAATATAAATATAGTATATAATATTAACTAATATATATAAAAAATTTTTAGTATAATAAAGTTATTAATAATTTATATTAATTTCTAATATAGCTAGAAAGTAAATAATAAAATTATTAAATAATTAATTATTTATAGTCTAAAAAATAAAGTCTTTAAAAAATTAAATTATAGTTATAATTTAATCTATTTAGTTACATATTATAAGGACTATTAGATTATATAAAAAAGATCTTATTAATATTTATATTAGATATAAAGATTATAAATCTTTTATTATAAATATTTTATTTTATTCTATTTAGTATTCTTATTTTTATAATCTCTATTTAAATTATTTTTTATATTTTAGTTCTAGTAGTTAGTCTTTTACTTAGTAATAATAATATATAGATAATAATATATAAATTATTATATATATAGAGTATATTAACTTTAATTTTCTAAATTTTATAGTTATATTATAGAATATATAATAATTTTATATTATTATATACTTTTTAATTACTAATATATTTTATAGATTAAAATAAATAGTTTTATTATATTTTATTTAATTACTAATTAAATTATCTTTATTATCTATTATAAATCTATTTTATTTTAATTTAGTATTTAATTTATATATATTAATTACTATAGATTATAGTTTACTAGATACTTAAGCTATTTAGTTTATTAAAATTATTTAGTATAGTCTATTTTCGTAGTTTTTTTATCTATAATCTTTAAAAATTATTAGTATTAATCTTATATCTTTTTTTATTATTATTAAATTATAATAGTATTATTCTATATTTTTTATAAAAAATTAATTTAGACTAGAAATAGCTCTAAAATCTATATAATAAAATATTAATAAAATTCTTTTTTTTAGAAAAAAATCTATATCTTTATTTAGATTTAATATATCTAATCTTTTAAAATAATCTACTAGTAATAAATTTAATTATAATACTATATAATACTAATAAAATAAATATTAATATAGTAATAATTCTAAATATTATTATTAATATAAAGAAATATATCTTATAGTTTTTTTAAAGCTATAAAAAGCTTATTAAATAATTATAAAAATAAAATCTAACTAGAGTATAATAATTCTAATTTAAAAAAAATTATAATTATTATTTTTAAATTATATATAGTATCTATATACTATTTTTATATATAATATTATAGAAAGTAAATAGCGCTATAATATTTATAATAAATAAATATTTTATACTTTAGTAAATACTAAAAGATATTATAATAATTATAAAATATAAATAATTTACTAATTCTACTTTTTTTTATTTATAGCGAAGTAGAGTTCTATATAATCTCTATTATAAAGTATTAATTTATAAATATATTAACTCTAAATAACCCTAGAATTAAATAATTATAATAATATAATTAATAGAAGAGTTAAAAGATAAATATATAAAAGTTAAAAAATAATATATATAATTAAAAAGTATATTTAGATTATTTATTAGTTAAATATAATATATAATATATAATTTAATTTAGAGTTTTAATCTAGAGTTAATTTCTTTAAATCTAGTTAACCGCGATAGGTACTATCTCTGATTTACGCTCAATGTACGTACATTGGCGGCCTCCTCTCAGACAGGCCTGTTTGAGTTATATCCTGTCATCCACGAGTTCACCTTTGCAGAAAGGGGTGTTTTAGTGCAATCGAAAACGTGTTTAGTCCACTGTGTTTCACCCTCGACATCAGGGTTGACATAGGTGATCCCATGGGCTTGCAGATATTTCATGAACCTTGATACCCATTGGACAGCATATTCAATGACATGAGGAATATTTCCGGTTGCTTGGTGAGGACCCAGGATATTGAACATGTTTGGAAACTCCGGGACGGCAAATCCAAGGTAGGTTCTAGGGCCGTGCTTCCAGCATTCTTTGAGACTCAAGCCACCTTCTCCAAAATAGTCAATCTCTTCGTATGAGCCAGTGAGCGCATCAAATCCGGTTGCGTAAATAATAACATCCAGTTCAATATCTTCAGTAGTGGTTTTAATGCCCGTCTCCGTAATCCGTTCAATAGGAGTTTCAAGGAGATCGACTAGCTTCACATGTGATTCGTTGAAAAGCTCATAATATCCATTCTCCAAGGGGACTCTTCGTGTTCCAAAGCCATGGTTTTTTGGAATAAGCTTTTCTCCAACAATTGGGTCGTTGACGCGGGCTCGAATCTTCTCCGACATCCATTCACTGTAAAGGTCATTGGCCTCTTGATTAGTGAAGATGTCCTTGAAGTTGCCAACCCATTTTATCAAGCCCCTTTTGTTATAATGACTCTCCCACAATGCCTCACGTTGTTCTTTTGTCAAATCCAGGGCGTTTCGAGGGTCCGGTTGATACATAAACCCCATCGGGCTTGATTTGCATGCCTTGATGATTTCCGGGTATCGCTTACGAATCGACATCATTTCGTCCTTGTCGATGTAGCTGTTTCGAAGTGGCGCAGTCCAGTTTGGTGTTCGTTGGAACACAGTTAGTTGCCTTGCTGTCTTTGCCACTTCTTGGATTGTCTGGATGCCAGTTGCGCCGGTGCCAATGACACCAACCCGCTTCCCAGCCAGTGGAACAGCGTCATCGGGCCAGCGAGATGTATGATAGCTTAACCCTTTAAAGGTTTCCACACCAGGAATATCTGGGAGAGTGGGCGTTGTAAGGGGGCCTAGACAGTTTATGAGAAATCTCGACATATATGTCCTTTGAACTGCGTCGATCAGTGTCCACGAGCGGGTTGCGCTATTGTAGCGGGCCGATCTGACTTCTGTGTTGAGTTGGAAGTTCTGGCGAATGTCAAATTTGTCCACAGTATAGTTAATATACTTCAAGATATCTGGCTGTGCAGAAAAGTGTTCTTTCCAGTCCCATTCGTCCAGCAACTCCTTCGAAAAAGTGAACATGTAGGTATAGCTTTCAGAGTCAAACCGCGCCCCTGGGTACTTGTTCCAGTACCACACACCTCCTACTTCAGGGGCACGTTCAATGACCTTGACGTGAAGTCCTAGGCTTTTGAGAGATATCGCAGTATATATGCCTGCTAAACCAGCCCCGATAATTAAAACATCGAAGTCCAGAATGGTATTGTCACGGGGGATTTCGAATTTATCGGTCGCTTCACCCATATTGGCGAGATAAAGGTTAATGAAAGTGTATGAGTTTTGACGGGAGTTTGGTCTCGCAGATATTTGCTGCACTGTGTTAAAACAAATCGTGGCCCTTTATTTACAGCAAATATGCTGATTACGATCAATTTTGAAAGATCATACAGCTGGGTTGCCGTTAATACAGGATAGCCGGCCTGGTTGCCGTAAAAAATAGAACAAGCCGAGGGGAATATTTCGAACGTATACAACAAATCAATGAGGCATTGTACCACTCACGAATCGTATCGCTGTAGATTCATCCGGAGAAAGTAGAGTTTAGCGGTCTCGGTTTCATCAAATACCGAACCAATAGGACTTCCACGGTTATCCTTGTGCATGGTAATGCTTTGACCATGTGGGAGTAGGAAAGGCGGATAGAGATGATTTGAACTATAGTTATGTAAATAACTACTTAATAATATATAGAATTATCAGTCAAGGCAACTAAAGGTTGTCACATAACATGTATTTGATATGATACCCTGATGACAAATTTTTCGCAATCCTCAAACTTTAACATAGGAAGGTGATTCTTGTTTTCTGTGATTCTTGTTTTCTTGGGCGATGCAATCTATTCATTGATTTAATACCAGAAGGGATTACAGACATATTGGGTAAAAGGAATTAAGATATTCCACGTATTGATTATATTATATGTTTGATTCATACTTCTATTTCAAATCACCCGAGTACCCACGGGTCGTGGTCTTGAAGCGGCGTGTAGCTAGACCGTTTAGTTCGCTGGTGATACTTGGATTACCAGAGTCTGAGTATAATGCATTAAGTATCGGTCATGGATTAAAAAAAAGGGCACTTCTATTAGGAAAGTTTCGGAATTCTAATTCTGAAAAGGAAATAACATCATGATCTTTCTTTCCAGTCAAAGGATCCTCATGCTGGAAAAGAGTATACAGACTGTTCGAACTACGGATGGCTCTTTACCCTAAGATTACCAAAATACGATATTTTAGGGTGAGGTTTTGAATGATGGGACCTATGGGGCGAATTGGACGAATCTCCGCTGACCACATTCCCGATATTACCTGTCCCCAGATTGGCGATATACCTTCCCACCCCAATTTCGGTAATTGCTAATTAGCTCGACATAATTAATTACACTTTGGACAGCGACATTAAAAGGCAATTTTATAGGGTTCATCAAAGGCCCCCGATCTACTCTAGGCCTAGAAGAATAAATTATTGGCTTTCTTCAGAGTTGAATGAAGTAGAGAATTTATACACCCAAAACCTGCACGGTGCAGATATTAATATGAGCAAAATGTCCTCTACCACTGATGATGGAAACCACCATGAGTCAACCTTTCCATCCACCTCTCCAGGGAAAAGCAATGATTCCTTACAAGGCAGCAGGACCACCGAGAGTATTTCGATAAGAGAAAGCTCTCAAGTTAACCACAGAAAGAGAACTACTAATTAATCACATTGCCAATCCATCTATATTGCATTCTTAAGTAATACAAAGAAAATAGCTCCCTCTACCTAATAGGACTATGTACTCTTAAGTTCAGTTAAACCAACCCCCTATCACCCAATCCAGGATTAATAGCTGACCGAGGCGGTACATTTGTACCTACAGCCCTTACTGACTCCCCCAAAAAAAACAGAGAAGATAACAGCATACAAGAAAAATACTTAAAAGCGAAAACGATAAAGATGATGATCGCTTGAGTCTTTGGTAATATCCTAATACAGTTAGAACGAAACGGATAAGATTTTTTTGCTTATATGTACAAAGAGAAGTATTAGTAGCCATTTATTAGCTATGAAATTATGTTTGTCCAGCTTATATAGAAGCCTATACTAGAGTACAGAGACGGCGGATTACTGTCTCTCTCAATATTGTCTTGGCTGTAGGAATTAATATATTTATGCGCGGACATCGAATTTTGCCCAACTTCCTTGCAGACTGATAGCAGAACGGATTGACGTTTATTTTAACGGCGGCTGTTATTAAAGTTAGAATAAATTGGATAGAGAAGCGACGAGACAGGTAAAGTTGTGCATGAAAGTCTAAATTCTATAGCCAAAACATTGATAAAATTAGCAGCGAATAAGACGTTGAGCCCTAAAAGGGCGACACGTCTCATAACAACTATTGAGAGAGAAAGTATAGAGCTATAGGCACGGTAAGGAACTAATCATTGAAATTATTGAAATTGCTCCATCTTTCCTAGAGCAAATGCTTTACAGTTTTTAACTATCCTGCCTTATATTCTTCAAAACATTCCTGTACGGTACTGTTGCGGGATGGCAGGCAGAACATCCACTCCATCCTGGAGAATTATCGACTGTCCGCCTTGGATGTGACTCAAGATATGACAGTGCATCAACCAAACACCTGGGTTATCGCTCGGTCGGCGCAGAACAAGCCAGGATCCAGGTGCTCCTAAGGTAAGGTATGTATCCCGTAACGGAGGATTGACAAAGTTGAAAGCACTTGGCATAGCTGCAGCCGCTTCCTCAACCGTGTCCCAAGTCCAATTTCCCGTACCCCGGCCAAGAACGTAGAAGTGTCTACCGTGGACGTGAACAGGGTGAGTGGGACCGAATCCTGGCGTGAGCATGACGTAGTCAACCCATTTTGTCTTTCCAAGGGTGGTGATGGTGTGGTTATCCTGTCTGCCAGGCTGGGGCGACATGAGCAAGGGCGGGAGTTCTTCGGTATTTTCTGGAAGAATGGTTTCGTTGAAGGCCAAGAAAGTGGCAGATTTACCGAAGACCATGTTGTTTATGTAGGTGGCATCGGCGACCTTGGGAGGGGCCTGAGGTGGATACGGTCGGCCGTTGTCTGGATTAAAGAAGACGACATTCGCTGTCAAATTTGCACCCGTTTTGTTGATCCAAGGATCAGTGGGCGTAGGATCCTGCTTCTGGCCACGGATATTGAAGTCTATGGTAGCCTGGGTAGATACCATGAACGAGGGCGCAGTGGAGGCGACGCGTAGGGTATATTTTCGAGGCTTCTCCAGCTTAACTAGGATTGTGTACCGCTCACCGTTGCTAATTCCAACAGAGTTGACTAGCGTGGGCTCAATGTCGTTTCCGTCAGCAGCAACAACGTAGACGTCCAATTCATCAAGGGAGACTTGGGCCGTCTGAGATGAAAATCCTCCAATGAGATCAAACATGGCCCAAGTCTCGTCGTCAGGTCTCGTTTGTGTGACAGGAAACGTTAGATAAGGTGTCTTGGTAGCGGTGCAACCGTAGAAAAAGTGGTGTGGTACAGCACTCAGATTTGACTGACCCCCTGCCGGGCCATACGCTGCGATAATCTCAGGAGGTAGACATCTGCGAGATTCGTTAGCTTGAAATGGAACTACTGGATTGTACGACATAGAGTGAAAAAAGTGGGTTGCTCACGATTTATCGGTCAGTTTGGATCCAGGAATAGCGCTAAGAATCTCAATTTGCTCGGGCATGATGATTTCATTTTGCTCCTCCGGGGTCAAGCATTTAACTTGACCTTTGCCGTTGAGAAGCATGGAATCAAAGCAAGGAGTGGGCACGCCTGTGACACTTGACGATGCCCATTCTTCATCGGAGATGAGTACTCGCCAGTCGGACAGCAAGAGAGGAATGCGGTCTTTTTCAGCGCGCTGAATAGCTGCAAGCGATCTGGGGTCTTGTGTGATTAAATGGTATGGATTAGTTGTATTGGGGGTCGGATGAATGACAATAGGTCCGATGAGACCGTCGGCCATCTGGCTCTTGCTGTGGGCGTGGTACCAGAATGAGCCGTGCTGTGTTGCTTTCCACTGGTGCACAAACTTCCCTCCAGGCTGAATCTCATTCTGGGACATGCCTGGCGTTCCGTCAGACCAGGGAGTGCCGATCATTTCAATACCTATAGAGGTTACGTTAGCATGCGCTTTTTTAAAGCCAGAGAAAAAATATCACTATATTGGAAGGAAGATTCGCTGAGACGTACCGTGGAAGTGCAGAGTGGTGTTCTTTGGCGAGAAGTTCCTGACCATCACAATGACATTGTCGCCCTCGTCTAGGTTCAAGGTCGGGCCCGGGAATTGACCATTAATCTTGAACATCTTCCGGACTTGGCCATCGGGAGCTCCATCTTCCCAAGTGATGGTAAAGTCGTAGTAACGGGTGTTAAATGCTGCGACGGATTGGAGAAGAAGACAAAGAACTATCCACATAGGAGCAGAAGCCATTTCTATGGGCAGGATATCCCACTTCGAACAATTATGATATAGTTAACGCCTTGACATGCATATCTAAAACGAATGGTTGGGGTATCTGCCATGCTTATACTCTGACTATCCAACGAAGCACCGATTTGGATCCTAAATGGGGCCATATGCTAAGAGCCGTACGAGCGTCGGTACATTATACCGACAGATGCATCCTGCAATAGGACATGCTCTCTCGGGCCTTTATCGGGGCAATTGATCAATACTTTCCCGCCCGAGCTCCACACAGCGGGATTGACGGTATAGCGCGGATACGTGCACAAGTAATTTAATTACGTTGCTTGAAACTTACTAATTATACTTTATATGAGAAGAGTTCTTGAGATACCTACCAGCTCTTAAAGTATTTTTAGTTAATTTATCTCTTCTATTACTAATTCTTAATAAATTCACTATCTGTTAAATCCATAGTATTTAAATTATCTTATTTTGTAGGCCTAAAATGTATTCAGTAGCTTAATGAATATAATCAAATTTAAATATAATATTATAAGAGAATATATCATCATAATATGGAGTTACAAATCTTTCAAAACAGATACTTTCAGCCGCGGCTATGGCAACTGGTAATCAGTTAACATTTCCATACACGAGTCCCACTCATACTCCATAGCAATTCAATTAATCCACACTTTCCATATCTAGCAACTGCGGATCACCCGCTTTTAGTATAAAAAACTCCGTATCAAAAAAACCACTAACCTAGAAAGATTGCCCGTGGCACGTTGCGTTGCCCGCTGCTAAAGGTGTCTAATAGGTATTTGTCATGGAGCTTTCAAGTAGCCAAATGCCCCGTGTTCTACGTTATTCCTCTCTTTAGCTGGCATACCGGATCCAATTATGCCCGACCTAAGACTAGAGGGGCAGCCCTTATCTGGACAACTCTTATTTAAGTGCCGTGGATAGCGCCTCAAAGCGTGCAATTAGACAACTTAAGGCCAGAATTCATCTCCCAGGTGCAGAAACTTCATATTTATATGATGGATACGAAAGAAATCCCCGTGGCTATATCAGACAAGGAACAAGATAGCCTCACTACATCGACTCCTCCAACACGAGCCAGCTACGATGCCACTTCTCCCACAAATGATGAGTTTGAGGTTGACTGGGACGGGCCAGATGACGCAGCTAACCCTAGGAACTGGAAAACACTCATGCGTCTGGCACAGATCATCCCCAGTGGTGTTTTTTCTCTCAACATGACTCTGGCAGCTACCATGTTTGCGCCAGGAGTCGAACAGGTGGTCCAAGAGTTTGGCATCACCACCTCCATTGTCACTACCATGTTGCTCACCATCTATGTTCTGGGCTTCGGTGCAGGTGTGGTAATTTCACCGCTGTCGGAGCTATATGGTCGCTTGTGGTTGTACCATGTGTCGAATACGGCTTGGTTAGCCTTTACACTGGGCTGTGCGTTTAGTACAAACACTACATCATTCCTTGTCTTCCGTTTCTTGAGTGGTTGCGCAGGCTCCGTGCCTATGACCTGTGGAGGAGGTACAGTTGCAGATCTGGTTCCTCCGAAAGATCGCGGCAAGTACATGGCAATTTGGGGCATCGGTCCTCAGCTCGGACCTATTGTTGGACCCATTGTAGGAGGATTCATGTCTCAGACGGTCGGCTGGAGATGGACATTCCGCTTGCTTGCTGCCCTTGTGTGTTCATCCATTTTTTTGTACCCATTCACGAGAGACGTGACTAACAGCCATGCTAATATGTTATTTTTTCACTCCAGGGCGGTGCCTCGCTACTGGTTGGCGTAATAGTGCTACGTGAGACCAGCGAAGCTACTATACTCAAGCGTAAGGCCGCAAGGCTCCGCAAGATCAACAGCAACAATGCCTACACTGTCGTCTCCCGGGTCAATAAAACTGGCAATTTATCCAGCAGTCGTTTCTTGATCCGTGCCCTTGTTCGCCCGACCAAATTACTCATGTTCTCTCCAATTGTGCTCACTGCGTCACTATACAACGCCTTCATATTTGGCCTCATGTTCATGCTCTTCGACACATTCCCCCAAGTGTTTCACAGCCAGTACGGCTTTTCCCCTGGCGTGCAGGGCCTCGTATATGTGGCTTTTGGGGTGGGTACGCTACTAGGGATGGCCGTATTGTCAAAGTTTAGCGACAAGCATATGAACCATGCAGCGGCTGGAGCTCAACCAGAAGGGCGTCTCAAACTAACGCTGTGGTTCTCTCCGACTGTCCCTATAGGCTTTTTATGGTATGGTTGGTCTGCTGAGAAACAAACGCACTGGATTGTTCCTATTCTTGGAACACTTATCATTGGATTTGGGTCCCTTTTTGTCATGATGATAACGCAGATTTACTTGGTAGATGTCTTTGGCGCTGCCGCTGCTGCGTCGGCGTTGAGCGCTGTGCTCATTACGCGTACAATTGCCGGAGCTTTCCTGCCTCTCTGTGGTGCGCCGCTCTACACACGCCTCGGCTATGGCTGGGGCAACAGCTTGCTGGCACTTATCCTTTTCGTACTTTACCCCATACCGATAATGATCTATCGGTATGGCAAGAGTCTTCGCGAGAGATTCCCGGTCAGATTGTAGGAAATATGGCATCGGTCTGGCCTAACGGGATTGAAGTAGACGACTTTATTGAAATACACGTATATGAAGATTTATTAGCCAACTAAATCTGTGCATAGTATAACACTGTCCTCACAAAGCTATCTTAGTAATCAGAATAATAATGCATATAACGGACTAATGCTAAAGACTATGCGAGTAAGCTTCTGAATTTGGACTTAATTCTAAAACAAAGAGGCCTAGTCCACGTTTAAAGATGTACTATCCACATGTCTCTCTAAAGAACGCGTTTCTTCCTCCTAGCTTAGCTCAAGAAGGCCCTAAATTTGTAGCGGCTGAGATGAAGTTAGAAGGAGTTTGACCAACTAACTTTCCTTTGGCGCCTAGAATACTAATTGCGTTTGCCAAGCCTGCTTCATGGGAGCTGGTGAGATCTAATTGTCAGGTGTCAGTGACCGGCACAAAACAAAAAAGAAAAAGAAAAAGAAAAAGCAATTGCAAGGTAGGCATTCACATACCAGGCATTGTTCCACTCCAGCAGCCATGAGCTCGCAGGGAGATTTCGGTCTCATTCTGGAAGAGCCCTCTACCCTCCATGGTGACAAAGAATCCCGGAGACCAGCCTTTCGGTGCAGTCTTGGGATCCTCGTACTCCTGGTAGCTTTGAAGAAAGGAGTGGTCACGACGCACGATATACTCGGTAAGCTGGTAATGCAAGTTAACTGAAGTGGCTTTTATGCATTTAAAAATTCATAATGTTGTAAGAGATTGACACTACTTACAAGCTCGGAGAAGTTACTGGCCGGCGAGTTGAAAGTGCGGATGGAGCCAGGCTTGTTGTCGGGACCTTTGGTAGAAGAAGGGTCCGACCCCCCATACCAAGCGGTGGCGTAAACTATTCTGCACATTAACAACCCTGTAACCTGGGCTCAGAGGCGGTCACGTGAAATAAGTATACGTACAGTCGTTGAGAAAGGCTTCAGACTCCACAATAGTACTGCCAATGATTACTAGGGTTGTTGTTTCGTAGTAGAATTTGCCAAGCGGACAGGCACAAGGATATGCATACTCCGCAGAACATGCAGGCTGCGTCAAACCGGGACGGCCAGAAACCACTCCCGAGGTTGCAAAGGCGAGTATGAGTCCTACGAAATTAGAAGTGAACTTCATATCGGCAGTGTAAGTGATTAAGTAGAGAAGCAAGAGCATATGCTTGGTACTCGAATGGTTCTACACTATAGCACTCAACAGAGAACAAATATCTTACCTATATATAATCCAGCCGGGTTAAGGGGGGTTTACTATGCGTAATTGGTGATGTCCCGTTCCCTTCGGGCAATTGCAGTTCCTATCCAAGCTTGCAGTACCGAACCCGATGCCATCACACACAGGCGGACATATTAACAGTAAAACAAGATGTATTAAGATCTATACGCTTGTATATTTACGGTGTTTCAACCTCAAGTCTAACCCAATGCTGTCACTGCTGGACCAATCCAGGGTCTTTAGCGTAGGAGTATCGAACCCAACAAGCGGTTGCGCGATGCAATGCTAGCTGTGTAGAGCAGAGTTTTTACCTCATCGGGCTAGGACTCGACTCTGTTTTCTCATAGCTCCTGAACAATATTACTGATACCCTAGTATGAAATCCTAACTAGATTAATTCATTCTACCGTCCCTACAACTCGCTGTCCCGAACTTAGCCAAGGTGCTGACTAAATACTTCCGACTTTTGGACCTGGTGGATGGCAGTTCAGGTTGATGTTACTGTAATGAGCACACCATTAAGTGATTAGGGGTATACGGCGTGTGATGTGGAGGGTTGTGTTTGTGGATCTCCGCAGCATTACCGGAGAGACGTAAAAAGCGGCTCAAGAGGCCAGTACAGAGTCCAGGAGTTAGAAGCAAGTGACTTCACTAATACTCACTTGGCTTAGTATATGTGAAACTTAGGATACGTAATTATAATTGTGAATTATTTTAAAGATTTGTAAATGGATGGATATTTTTAACCATCATCACTAATGTATGTAGTAAAAAAAGTACCATGTACAGAGTACTCCGTGCCTTGGCACTTTAAGCCAAAAGTTAAAATAATCTTCTAATACGATAGTTAATATGAAGATAAGATATACGTCTGAATTTCCGTATTCTATGAATAGACTTTGTGCATGTCGTGGGACTCATTGACCCGCGTTTTACGCTAGTACGTCGGCTTCGGAAATAATAAATGTCGGATCTCGCTGCTGATACAAAACGCCCGAACGCCACTTTGGTTTGCCCCGAGCGAGCCCTTAACTCGTATTTATACCGAACCGCTCACGTTTTGCACTTTACATCGTATTTGTTCACATATTAGTAAAAATTAAGACCGCAAGTGATCGAGATCCTTACTCTTTTTAGCCCGCTTCGTTTCTTTTTTCTTTTCAGCTTCATTACTAGTCTTACTTTTCACTGTTCTCTAGCTGTCGCGTGCCGCCGCTTTCGAAGATCATTCATTTTCAATTTTAATGTGGTTGCTTGGCAGCACACACTAGCTCGGATATACAACAATGTCTTCTAAACCCATTGCCGTGATTTTCGGCGCCGGTGCCAATATCGGCGCCGCAGTCACCACGAAATTTGTTGAGGCTGGCTATCGCGTATGCGCTGTGTCGCGCAGTGCCCCCAGTCCTGCCACGCTCTCTGACGATGGCAACGTGCTGCCTGTCCGAGCCGACCTCAGCAAACCTGCGGAGGTACCGCCTGTCTTCCAGACAATCAAAAGCCAGTGGGGGAGCAATGCTTTCCCCAGAGTAATCATCTGGAATGCTGGTCGTCGCACACCTAGCCCTCACAAGAGCAACATCTTCAGTGTCCCGACTGAGGACCTGGAGACGGATTTTGCCATTGCAAATGCGGGACCTTGGGCGGCTGCCAACGAGGCTATCAAGCATTGGGGTGCTGCCGGCGACGTCCGAGGAGTCTTCATTTACAACGGAAACATCATGGGCAAAGCTGTTTTTCCGCACCCTGACTATACGACTCTTGGAGTAGGTAAGAGAGCCGCAGCATATTGGGTCGATGCCGCCGATGGAACGTACAAATCAAAAGGCTGGAGGTACGTTTCCGTTTCCTTTTTATATTTGGTTTCGAACTATTTCATACTAGAAGCCCGTAAATTGGGGGCTGACTGATTTTGATTTCCCTCAACAACAGATTCTTCTTCGCTGATGAACGGACGCCGGAGGGTCGTCCTGTAGGTAGTGTTCCTGGAGCGGAGTCGCATGCGCGCATGTTCCTGGAGCTTGCCGAGGGGGGCGGCGAAGCATTACCATGGTATCTTACTTTTGTTCAAGGCAAATACAAGGAGTTTTAGTTGGTAGGAATTGTTTTTTTGTAGGACAGTTATCACTGGATACCTTGTTAGGTACGCAGCATACATGACAAATAGCACTCGAAATCAAAGAGTTATTACCACAGGATCCTAAGTGCATGAAGTCACTGGGCTTTTGGTTTAGGCACTCCTGCCATGTTTCGTAAGAACCCACATACAAATCCCTAAAGCCGCGATTTCGGCGAGATTGCCCCGCGATCGTCTACTTGTTTGGATTGAATGGTCCGAGTCCAGAACAACCATTTAAATACTATGTACATTATGGGCTGAGGATATTTCTTTGGCTATCTATATACATAGTAGATAGAACAATACAGTAATGATAGGGATAGCGTAGAAGGATAAGTCTGTTTATAGATATGCTGCCTGCTAGCTAGTGGTTCTGAGCTGATCCAAGTAGATATCATTCGCAGGTCTCTCTTTAAGAGGGATTTCATAATACAAGACCATTATTACCTATCAAGTATCTGGCTATTCCGTTTAACCCTAATCGTATTGCTTCGTGTCAGTCCAGACCATGCGCTAGGTTTAGAGTTTCTATCGTAAGAGGTGTCGTGATTACTGGATGAAGAAGCGACGTTAAGAAAAAGCTTGGTAAAGAAGCAACAAGTGCGCCAAGATACCCGGGCAAACGACAAAACAGGATATCACAAAGCAAAGGAGCATTTAGATAGCCAAGTCTGTCATCGCTGCCGGAGTTCTCTGATAATACCCGCAGACAAAAACCGTAGACTCCTACGGACATCGCTCTCGACCGGCTTCAGAGTGTGAGGTGACAGGTGTGCCATCATGGAGTCTCCACTTTCATCTGCCCTGCTGTCGTCGGTCCTCTTGAATGTCGAGAGCTGGTTTGCTAATCTTTGCACGCGATGCAATTCGCTCAAGACCAGTTGAGCTGCCGTGCGCTCTGCAGCAGTGCTATGGTTGGAACTGGTGAGACCAGAGAGTCCGGTGAAGTCTTGATCATTGCTGTTGTTTTCTGCTCGCGCCCCTATCGAGTACTTCTCTATGATCTTGAGGATAATCATCGACATGATGGTGAATAGAAAGCTATCGCCACTACACGACGGACAGGATATCATGTTCTGCACTGTCTCGATGCTGTGCTTGTTTTCAGCTAGAAGAGCCGGCGTTTGGATTTGGGTTCCGGCATCTTCCACTGCCGTCACACATAGATTCTTGAGGAGATCCAAGCCAATGGATAAGCAGCCGCACAACGGAATTTGAGTCACCGGTGCCACGCTCGAGGCTCGGGATGGTGGCAGAAGTTGCACATACGAGGAACTCGATGATTTCGCAGACGATGTCGCAGACGATGTCGCGTCGCGTGCGGATGATGTGGTTTTGACCATGTCCGGAGCTATAGTGTTACTGAGCAAGGGTGAGAGATCGAATGGGCTGTCGATTGATGGCATCATGAAGTACGTGTTACTGAATTCAAACCCCAAGTCATCCTGCCATGGAGATAGGTTACAGTCTCCTCGAAAAAGAGTAGAAAAGACGTCAGAGGGATCTATAATACCGTCTCTTTGCAATGGGATTTGCGTGGTTGGGATATTGTAATTTGTGGGTGTGGTAGGAGAGGGGTTGGGGGGCGTTGGCATTACGGAAGAGGCGCTCAACGAAATCTTGTCGTGGTCCCCTTCTTTAGTATTCACACTCCTTCGTCCTGGACGTCTCGTAAAAAAATACTGGCACTGAATGCCACGCTCCTCGCATCTGGAGCAAGATGGCTTCTGTTTGGGACATCGAACTTTGGACCTTGCGCAAGCGTGACAGCTGTCTCGTAGCTTGGAGTTGGATTTCACTCCCGCCGTGGAGGTTGGCGCACTGTCAACTTGCATGTTTGATTCTGATTCTGACATACTGGATTTCTTTGTAGGATGTTAGCTATTGGAACTATTATTGTAACTGGTCTGCTTTTACGTCAAATACAAGATCTAGATTGATAGATATATACCCCGGCATAGATATTATCTTCCTACGAATTAGCATATCAGCTTATCGTAAATTTTGGCCCCTTGGTCCTTCGTATAGTCTTTGTTCGCTTTTATGGTTGCATATGCAGGCATTTTCTGGTATACAGAGAAGGTTTGAAATCAAACAATGAATGCACCGACATACCGTCGAATACTGGTTGGATAAGGTCTTTGGCCATCTGTCCGCCACATCGGACAATTACTGTACGGGTCCCCCAAATGCCCGACATACTATGACGCGAAATGACAGCCTCCAGAGAGAACTACCTCAGACCAATATATTTTACCACTTTAAATAGGCTCGTAACATAAAGAAATTTATCCAGCCAAAATTGAACTCTTTTTTAACCCTTTTAGCTAATTTGGGTGTTCTTTTAACGTCGCGGTCCCTTTGGAGACCAGCCCCTGCCCCAATGGCTCTCGCAGAAGTTCAAGCAGAAACCCTCAACAAGTTTCTCCACGCCTGGAAGGAACAGAGACCTGATGAAATCACTGCACTATGGTCCGAAGACTTCATGCAACGTGTTCTACCTTTATCGCTGAACGTACCTGCCAAATCACGGAGTGAAGCTGCTATTATGAATAACATTTTGTCCTCAAAGTTGTCAAATTGGAAGGTTCGCTATTTAATATCTGCCAGTAGTAATGAAAATGTTTCAGCCTATCTGACGGAATTTTGTAGCTTGACATTCGAGAAATTGTTCATGATGCCTCGCGTGGCTCGGCCGCGATATACGCTATGGCTGAAGCAGATACACCGGTGCCAGGTGAAAGGTGGAAAAATGAGTACTCTGTATTTACATCATTCAGTGAAGATGGAACGAAAATTACTAGGCTTGAAGAGATGGTAGACACGGCATTCTTTCAGCACTTCTTCCCCAAGTTCCAGCAGCATTTGATGGCAGGTGGGGCCACCAACGAATAATTGAAGAGCTATTAGGGCTTCGAGCTCATAAACTACCTATGGAATAAAAGTATCTTATACGAAGTCTTATCCCTAATAACTACCATTGAGACTAGATATATTTTACGATCATTCCATGTATGTATACGAAGTAGGCTAATGTTTCGTTATCGCCGAAAGAGCGTAGGACAAAACGCAGGGTTTCATTAATGGTGATCGACAGCAAGGTATAAGGGGATTTCACCACCACTGATGGAGTCAAACCGCTTAGAACAGTTGCGTCTCTAATTGGCTGATGGATTTGATTCCTCTTGCCAATAAAATTATTTCTCCGGCATCAAATGACCCGGCTTGCAGCTACCATGGTAATGTTCCGAGAAGGAACCTATACGCCGATTCAACGATGGCCGCAGAGATATGCCGTGATAGAGTTACTTTCGTACTCAGTCTGCCTATACAGTTATATCATATAAAGCAATATAATGGCCAAGGGTAGTGTTACAGGAACCGCGTTACGGTAGTCTTTATTCCAAAATATCGGTAGCAATTTCGAAAAAGCTTTGGTCGCTTTCTATAGTCTAATATGACGATACCACGAAGATATGCCGTTCTCGGGTCAACAGGGAACTGTGGCACAGCACTCATCGACAACTTGCTACGGCAGCCTGACGCCCGCGTCAATGCCTACTGTCGCAGCCGATCGAAGCTCCTTCGTTCGTTTCCAGAACTCAAGGACGGTGCCCAAGGAAACATTTTCGAAGGCAATATCTTCGATGTTGAACTCCTGACAGCCTGTATCCGTGGCTGCCGAGCAGTTTTCCTCGTTGTTACGACAAACGACAATGTTCCCGGTTGCAGCTTGGCAAAAGACACGTCCATCTCTGTAATCGAGGCGCTGCAAAGTATTCGAGATTCGGCTAATAAGGAGGGTCGGATTGAACCGCTGCCAAAGCTCATTCTTCTCTCATCCGCAACCATCGACGAGCAATTTTCTCGCCATGTCCCATACGTGTTGCGGCAAATTCTGTATCGCTCCGCCTCCTATGTTTACAAAGACCTTCTTGAGACTGAGGAGTTGCTAAAACAGCAGGAGGACTGGCTTACGTCTATCTATTTCAAACCAGGAGCTCTGTCCATTGACATTCAACGTGGCCATGCGGTTAGTCTTACCGACGAAACCAGCCCCTTGTCCTATCTTGACCTGGCAGCTGCGATGATTGAGGCTGCTGACGATGAAGATGGTCTATATAAGAATAAGAGTGTGAGCGTTGTTAATACGAACGGGAATGCTAAGTTTCCAAGTGGAACTCTATGGTGTATTGCCATGGGATTGATCAGACACATGTTTCCGTTTCTTCACCCATATCTTCCTGTCGGCACTGGCCCAAAATAAGTATATTGTTATATAGAAATTTTCCTATAAATCCTTGCGAGATGTGTAATGAATGTACTTTTGCGAATGGCATGCTCATGTATAAGCAAGAACACGAACGTTGAGTAAATATCTTCTACGGTATCTACTATCGCACGAAGTAGGAAAAATCTAAAAGCGTCCTCGATGGCATATAAAAACATAAACAGAGATCCCCAGAAGTCCTAATTTGTGAATACAGTAAGTTCTACTTTAGGCGTCATTTTCTTTATGTGAGTCTAGTATCTACAACCCATAGCAACTCTATATCATAATAATCATCATCAATGATGCTCGAGAAACCATGTTATAGATAATTCTCAACTCAGACACCATTAACCCCTTTCCAACAGCTCTATTTGCTCCTGCTACTACCAGTGCGAAGTGGAAATATCCCCTTAAGCCGCACCACCATCAAGAGTAAGTGTTTTGCCATTCACCCACTCGGCCTCTTTACTGACAAGAAATCCAACAACATTAGCAATATCCTGAGGAAACCCATTGCGGTGAAGAGGAGAAGCGTGAGCAGCCATCTGCATGCGCTCTTCGGGCGTGTACTTTTCGCCGTTCGGGATGTAGTGGTGTGACACATCATGGAACATGTCAGTGACGGTACCTCCAGGGGCAACAGCGTTGATAGTAATCTTCTTATCTCCGCAGTCCTTGGAAAGGATGCGAACGAAGGAGTCGATGGCACCCTTGGAGGCAGAGTAGAGAGAGTGCTTTGGAACACTGAAATCACGGGAGGTGTTGGAGGAAGTAAGAATAATCCTGCCACCTTCACCTAGCACACGGTAGGCCTCACGAGCGACGAAGAACTGGCCACGGGTATTGAGGCTAAAGACACGATCGAATTCTTCTTCGGTAACATCTTTCAGGTGCCCAAAGCTTACGACGCCGGCGTTGCTTACGGCAATGTCCAGCTTGCCAAAGTGCGCGACGGCATCGTCAAAGAGCTTCGCTGTCTGGAATACCTGGCGCACGTCGGCCTTGAGGGCAATGGCATCGGAGCCGTTGGCCTTAATCTCAGAAACTACCTTTTCGGCGTGTGTTGCAGAGGCGGAGTAGTTGACGACTACTTTTGCGCCCAGCTGTCCCAGCTGAATAGCAATGGCAGCTCCGATACCGCGGCCTGAGCCAGTGACGAGCGCGACCTTGCCATCAAGGCGACCAGGAATGTACTCTTGGATAGCCATTTAAGTTGTAATGAGTATAGGATGCTCGTTTTGAGAAAGTGTATGAAAAATGGGTGAAGGGTGAAGAAATTAGACAGCTGGTTGAGGGTGCGAGTAGCTTGGTGAATGATTTTTTTTTGAAAGCAAATTGAATGTGACCTAGTTATTGAGTCTCTTTTGATGGAATTTCGGTGAAAACACTTCGCACTATTGCGCTCGCAAAACACTATTTTAAGCATTTGGACAGTCTCTACACCCTTACTAACAATAGCACATTGGTGACGTGCAGGGCTAGAAACCGGCCGGTGTATTCGGCATATGGCGCTAAACTCGGTACATTGCCTTGGGGCCCGACGCTCCCGGAAGGGCTACGGGACATATACAACGGCACTCGACAGGGATGCGCCCCTGAACAGAGCCAAGATCGGCCAAGAGGGATGAGGGCTTGGAGCCTGGGTTAACTGGTTTGCAAATCCCATCGGGAGTAAAGGGTTCAACAAATGCTCCGCGCCTTCTCCGACGGAGGCTCTTCGGTGAAGCGGTCTTCTGGCAGAGCCTCGTCCTCGGTGCCATCGGTTGAGATCACAGAAGGGTCAAAAAGGCACCACAAATCACCTATCCTTTACCCCGTGGACTACGCCCAACTAGGCACGTACCCTCGACGATATATCTCGTCTTTAGTCCGTGTAATCGAGGTCGAGTGTGCTAGTGCCCAAGAACCCAAGATTAATCCGTCTTTAAAGCGATATAAAGATTCTAAGATAAGAAAATGGCACCAGGCATCATATATCTGAATGATACGTCTTCCAACGACGCCAACAGCACTAATGACACGCAGCTAAACGACAACGACGTCAACGGCTACGCTACGTACCCTAGCGGTGCCAAAACCCGTGCTGAAGATTCCGCCAAGAGAGGAATTGATACTCAGGTTATGCGATATCCGGTTACTGGTATCAATGTTCTCATTGTTGGTGCGGGATTGGGCGGTCTTACCTGCGCATTAGAGTGCTGGCGAAAAGGCCACACTGTTCGCATTCTGGATAGAAGTGCCGGCCCCGTCTGGACTGGCGACAACATTCAAATCCAGCCAAGTGCCATCTTGCTACTTCGCCACTGGCCTGACCTAGGTTATGAGGTTGAAGAAACTCAGTACGATGTTGCCATGTCATACTACAAGCAAACAGGAGAGCGTATCTACGGTCCAGGACCGCCAATGTTCAACGATCCAGAGTACGTTGTCGATCGAAAGGGCTTTTCTTCAGTCAACGCTCACAGCCGCATCAAACTGTATCGAGCTTTCCTGGAGCAGGTTGAGCGCATTGGACTGAAGATTGAATGGGGCAACAAGGTCGTAGAATATTGGGAAGATACCGAGCAAGGCGCGGGAGGCGTTGTACTCGAGAACGGCGAGAAACGCACCGCCGACATAGTCGTCGCAGCTGACGGCCTGCGGACTACGTCCGAGACTATTGTACCGGGAATGCCGAAGGAATTGAAGCCGAGCGGTAAGGCTATCTACCGGGCTGCGTTCCCTGTTGAGTACGCATTACGCGACCCAACTGTACAGGAGATGTGGAACTTCAAAACCGACGATAGACCTATATGGCAGTTTTGGATTGGGTAAGTTTGTCCGCTGCCCATATTGATCGACAGACCATGGCTGATATACGTATAGAAATGGTGCTCATGCCATGATGTCTCTCACGAAGGATCTAGCATTTTGGAGTTTTATGCACTCGGTGAGTCACCTTTGACTTGCTTCACCCTCTACTCTGTGCATTCGCGTCTGACTTCGTTACTTTATAGCACGACGAATCAGCCACCGAGTCTTGGATTCCTGATGTTGATCCAGCGGAAGTAGTTGATGTTATGGAGAAGAGCGTAGCTGTCCACCCGGCCGTGGCAGCCCTCATTAGAACGACCCCGAAAGGTTCTGTCGTCAACTGGCAACTCAAGCTCCGGGATCCTCATGAACAGTGGACCTCCCCTGGAGGCCGAGTCGTGCAGTTGGGCGATGCAGCGCATGCCTTTCTGCCAACGTCCGGAAATGGCGCTACTCAAACCATTGAGGATGCTATCACTCTAGCCACCTGTTTACAGCTTGGAGGGAAGTCGCAGGCGGCAAATGCCACCAAGGCGTACAACAAGCTACGCTATCAGAGAGTATCGTGCGGGCAGAAGATGGGATTTGTCAACCAGCAACTGAAGCAGCACACCGACTGGGCGGCGATTGAAAAGAATCCAGCGTTGATTAGATCTCGCTACCCGCGTTGGGTATGGTCTCATGATGCAGAAGCTTATGCATATGAGAAATTTTGCGAAGCATTGCACCACGTTCTCAGTGACGGTGAGGTGGACCTGAGAAACACAAATTATCCTAAGGGTCACAAGTTCAGACCCTGGACTTTGCAAGAAGTACAGGAACAAATCAAGGCTGGCCAGAGCCTAGAGGCTCTTCAGGATGGTGATTGGTCTTAATTAATGAACACTATTTAATGAAACTTTTAAAGCACGAGAACGTGCCTAAAACTCTAGATATCAGATTTATAAACGATGATTACGACTTGCACAGTCAAATATGTTTATTTCCATGGCATACCTGTCCCACAAAGCGGCAGGAGAGCCACGCGCGCAATAAGAGTGATATATCAAGTTCACAGTACAATGTAGCCTACATATAAACTAAAGTAGCTATATGCTAATAGAATGGTATGTTATTATAAACTAGTTAATAGTTAGTATAATGTTTTTATTTTACATATTCTATTTTTAAACAAACCAAAGCGCAGTGAAATGTGAATTTGCGTGGTAGGGGAGCGTGCGAGTTGATCTCTTACAGATGCTTGTTCAACTAGTAATGAGGGGATAATTCTGGTATTACAATGGTAAAAAGGGAAGAACAAAGAAAGAAGGATAGACTTAAGGTCGGCTGACCTCAAAGTGTATGTGTAAGAGAGCCAAAGAGATGGGAAAGAAGGGCAAGCTTGAGGCCAGCTTAGAAAGAGGAATTCACTTCTTAGGCCTGACGGTCTTCCATTCGATGACGAAACAGGACAAGACCATCAAGCTGGATGTAGCCACGACAATATAGAACACGTTGATAATGGCGTCGTTGTAGTCTTGAAGGAGAACTGGAAGCTGATTGGGAGTAACGAGATGTCTCAAATCAGTTACGCCCCCTTTGACGACATCTTCTGGATTGATTGAAGGTAGATTAGCCAAGTTGGCTATCAAATGATTGAGGAAGACACTTTGAGCAATGGGAAGAGCGATAGAGGAGCCGAGAAATCGAAGGAAGACGACGACAGCGGAGCCAACAGCAATATCAGGGCGGTCAAGCACCGTCTGAACGACGTTGAGGGGCTGCTGGTTGCCGAAGCCAACACCGAGACCAAATAAGATCTGGTAACCGATCCACTTGCCCGCACCAGTGTCCGTATTGAGGGTCGTGAGAAGTCCAGCACCAACGGGCATGAGGATGGCACTAAAGATGAAAAACGGCGCGTAGTATCCAATCTTGCTAATTATGAAGCCAGAGGAGATGGAGCCCACAACAGTCGCCAGGATGGTGGGAAGCAGCATGATACCGGACCGAATGGCGTCCACACCCTTGATTGCCTGGAACCAAATGGGGAGATAGTAGATCATGACCATCATGCCGGCGTTGTTGAAAAGAGCAAACCACATGGCTCCTAGGACACTGCGGTGTTTGATGACTCTGGGGGGCACGGTGGCGGCTTCCTTCTTCCAAACTTGAATTGCAATGAAGCCAATCCAGAGAAGGCCACCGAGGATGAAAAGAACAATAATACGGGCATTGCTCCAAGCATAAATAGTGCCACCCCACTGAAGGGCAAGAACCAAGCAGATGATGGCCGGGAAGGAGACGAGATTGCCCAACATATCGAGCTGCTTCACTTTACCAATAAAGGTACTGGCACGAGGTTCAAGCTTCTGACCGGGAATATTTAGGATCAAGAGTGTCACAAGTAGCGACACACCTCCAATGGGTAGGTTAATGTAGAAGCACCACCTCCAGGTGACATTGTTGGTGAAAGCCCCTCCTACGAGGGGACCAATAACAGAACCGATGGCAAAGATGGCTCCAAAAGCACCTTGCCAGGCCGGCCGTTGTTGCAGGGGAAGTGTGTGGAACATGATGACCATCGTGCCCGTTATCATGCCAGACCCACCCAAACCTGCGATGGCGCGACCAAGAATGAAGACAGCGGACGAGGGCGCGGCGCCACAAATTGCAGATCCGACTTCGAAAAGAAAGACACCACCCATGAAGACGGGCTTGACGGGGTAATGCTTGTATACTTTGCCCAAGAGTAGCTGAAAAGTGCACATGGTCATCAGGTAAGCAGTTCCATACCAACTGATGTCGTTGATGGAGTGGAATTCATCCGTGATTTGGGGAATGGCCGTCGAGATGATGTTTTGATCCTGGGAAATGAACTGTTAAGACGCATTACTGAGAATTTTGAGATTAAAATGCACTTACCAAGGTAATCAGGAAGACGGAGAAGTAGACTGAAAGCATGATTAGAGCACGCTTCATCATGCCTGGATACTCCATCTCTGACTCTTTGCCTTTGACATGGAGATCTTGGCCTTTGACATCCATCGCATCGGGTGCCTTTTCGGCATCTTTATCGACTTCTTTTTCGACTTCTTCAGAGTTAGACATTTTTGAATAATGGAGACTTGCTAAATGAGTTCATCCAAGATACTTTTGGTACGACATATTGGATTTTTGAAATTATTTTACGCTGCTTCATCATTTATCTAAGTAGTCAATAGTTTCGGCATCACCCCTACATAAAGCCAAGCACTCTCGGCGCCGAAATGTCAGTACCTAAACTTTAAGCCCCGAACACCGAAATCCACCCCGAAATACCGCAATCCCCCGACCTAACGAACCACGTCGACGTTCTGATAATACCGAGACACCACGACCACTGTCTCGGCTCGCAAAGAAAAAATTCGGACCAACGCCGTTGTACCCATCATGGATTCCAATCAAGTTCAAGGTCTAAGACGCGTGAGAGAATATTCCTGCCTACTCTGTCGGCAGCGAAAGGTGAAATGCGACCGACAGGACCCTTGCTCCAACTGCCTCAAGGCTCAGATGCAGTGTAGCTTCATCCCACCTGTTCGGGGCCGGCGCGGGCGGAATCCAAAGACGAAGCCAAAGGTAGTCTATGAAGGACTGCGCGCTAAACTACGTCGATACGAGCGCATGCTTGAGAAGCACGGTGAGAAACTCGACCCGCCTCTCGAGCTCATGAACACTTCAGACAGCGATGCCGTGCCGGAGCCTGTCATCCAAACGCCGGGGTCGTCAATCTCGCTCGGTACGAGGCCGCAGACCAAGGCTTTGAATGTCTTGCAATCCGCCGGATACAGTACAAATCCGCCTTCCAGACATTTTGATAGGCGAGTTTTTTTTTTGCCAAGTTGGGGAGTTTGTGTTCTAACTCTTGCGCAGCACCCTGTGGTCAAGTATTGGTAGCGACGTGAGCATCTCCACCGTCAAACGATTAGTTTCTTCGTTACATCAGTTCTAATCTTGAAATCTACAGCTTACACACCCTGAAGACAGTGCACCAAACGAACCTATTGAGCCCGTGGATTCCACAGACGAAAATGATGGCTCTCTCCTCACACTGCTGGAAGGCCGTCCTAATAGCAAGCAATACTCTCCCGCACTGCGCGAGTTTTATCCCGATACAGCGACATTCTCACAATTTCAGCACATTTTCACAAATCAGATCGACCCCTCGTTGAAGATGCTTCATCTGCCGTCGCTCCTTAGCACTATGACTACGGCACTCGCCAATCCTGGAAGCGTCCCAAAGAGCGTCGAAGCTATTTTGCTCTGCTTTTGCCTCGCCACAGGTAGCATCATGTCTAATGACCAATGCCAATCTGTGTTGAAGCAGGATAGGGCCTCTGTGGTACGGAACTACAAGAAGGTTGCCATGCAAGCTCTTACAAATGCCGGATTTGTCCAGTATCCGGATTTGACGAACCTCCAGGCACTTCTGTTGTATTTAGTATGTTCTCAGCAGGGTGGCTCACATTGTACAAATCTAATGATCAATTACAGCATGGAATAAAAGGCTCCTGTGATTATGGCACACTTCACATTCTGTGTGCGTTGGCAGTTCGGCTGTCTATGCGCATTGGTCTTCATCGCGACGGCGCCACGTTAGGCTTACCGGCGTTCGAGACAGAGTTACGGCGTCGGCTTTGGTGGCATATAATTCAACTCGACTTCCGGACATCAGATATGTTGGGTATCCGGCCCTCATTGGATTTATTCGTCGGAGACACGAGACCACCATCCAATGTGGAAGATGATGATATCAGCCCAGGTATGGCAGAGCCGCCCAAAGAGCGAACTGGCATTACATCTCTGGCGTTGTTTCGTATCCGCTGCGACATCACTCAATTTCTCAAGCATCTTTACCTCTCTTCGTTATCCTCAAATGCTAGTGGCTTTGAAATTATCAGCAGCGCGGAAGTTCCCGTTGAGGAAAAAGAGAGGATGATCGCTGAATTGGAAGACGCTTTTGAATCCAGGTACTTGCGATACTGCGACCCTTCGGAGCCGTTGCACATGTTTGTATCGATTGTCATTCGCTCTGTCATCTGCAGGATGAGGGTCCTGACTTACAATCCGAGATACTTTGCCGAGAAGCAAATGCAGCTGACCGCAAATCAGCGAGAAGTAATATTTGTTAACGCGACCAAGCTGCTGGAATATGCGGCGCTCCTTCGCGACAATCCTAGCTTCCATAAGTACATGGGCCGCACAAGCGCCAGGTACATCTGGGACACCATTCTCTACGTCCTTATTGCTGCTCGTCACCGCAAAGCTGGTCCTGAAATTGAGCGGCTCTGGCATCTCATCGGTGTCGTCATTTCCCACCATCCGGACACCTTTGCCAAAGCGGCAGATACTGTTCACTCAGCCCTGTCGAAATGGATCCCAGAGGTATGGGACGAATACGCTGCTGCAGCCAGATCCCAGGGGCTTGCGATGCCAGTGCCTCCGGCCTATCTTGCGGAAATGAGGGCATCCCGCTCCTCGGCCAGACCCCAACCTGAGCGCCGAGAAGCTGTTGTCGCGCCGCATTCCACGGATGTGACGGCCCAGCCGATAGAGACGCAACAGAAAGATGGATTTTCTACGGACGACTATTTTGAGTTTTCGGACCTAGGTGCCTTTGCCACGGATCCAAATGAATGGCTTCAGTGGGAGCGGTTACTAGCGGGGGAGGATTCATTTGGTGGTTGCTTCACTCAGATGTGATGTGATAATATTGAAGTGAAATCCGGATAAGTCAACGGACAGACGCCGTAGTTGATTCATTTCTGGAGATTAGAAAAAGGGCGAAAGGGGAAAGGGAATGATTAAATAAAAATAAATATAAAAAATAATAGTAATAATATAAAGACTATTATATAAAATATATTAAATATATATTTCTAAACTATAATAGATACTAACATATTTATAGTTAGCTCCTACAGCTTTTTATAAGCAATAACCCTAATATGCAGTGCACTTCACTGTCAACTATTATTAGGCCCTTGGGATCTCAGCGACTTCTGTATTGGTAAAAGCATAGGTTATTCTTGATAGCGCTTTCGTCTAATGTGAATTCACAGGCAAGTAGCCTGAATATACAGAATGTGGGTTCAACCGGTCACATTTTTTACTACTTCTTTATAATTCTGTGATATATTGACGGTCTTAATGGTCTGCGTAGATTTAAACGATGGAAAGCTGGCATATACTGTATTCCAGCGTAACCTAAAGTAAAGTTTCATTCTTGAAGTGACAAGGTAGCTGAAAATAATCAGGTAAAGCAGGGCAATGGAAGACATTATGGAATTTACGCAAAATGAAATTACCTGTGACCTCAAAATACATACGCAAGACACTGCAGGGTAAAACTGCAGGAATGCTGACAAGGATTTTACCCATAAACCCCAAAGAGATGCCGTCGCAATGGACTTTGCAAGTAGTTACAGTTCAGCTGCAATTTGCCGACGTGGTTTCTCACCCTTGCGAGAGGTCGTCATGGGCAAGAATTCAGCATTGGAACAGATCACACCGACACTCTGCTCACCGAATCAATATCAAATGCATATATCTAACTGCACCGTAGTATCATATGGGTTATATCATGAATAAAGAAAAACGCATACTTGGTGCAAGTGCATATTTTCTAACAACTCCGCGGATCTCATTAGACGTATCTCACAACCACCTCTGTTGTCCTGCATGTATTTGTATTTCCATTACTAAAATAGCCAGTAAAAATCACCTCCTTATAGTTTTTAGACTGATATTTGCTTTTTTTTTTAAAGTGAAATAATGTATATATATTGATGTTAATGCATATATACCTAATAGCTGCTATATTCCTGGTAGACCCTGTACTTGCATAAGCAGGATTTGCTCAACATTCTGACCGTCATCTCTGAAGAATTGTCAATGTAGTTATGCGATCTAGCCTTCTAGTTTGGATTAAGTCAGAATAACATTGATTACCTAGGTACATATAAGACGGACCCCCCTGCCCAAGTGTAGGTCTGTCACTCTATCAAATCATCGTCTCCTTCTACTTACTTTTCCAATCCAACGCTCACGAAGAAACACTATAAATGTCTACCGCACCCCCTGTGTACACATCTGATGCTCCTCCGTCCTATGAAGAAGCAGTGAGTCACCTTGAGACTCTCATTGGAAGCAACCGCACTGCAACAGGCATCTTCGAGGCAGCCAAAGGCCTGTCGAAGGACGAGATCACTGTTCTTATCCAAAACCATGAGGCCCATTTCCCACTCAAGACCGAGGAGGATAAGATCGGTTATGCCGAAGGAATGGCCACCATCTCTTCTTCAGATGAAGTGGCGGCATCTCTTGAAGCAGGAGCTCTTGGGGCTTCCTCGAACCTGGTAGAAGTCCATAGACGATTTAGTGATGTCTTGGATAATATCGCACTGCTCGATCGGTCTTTTGGAACTTCATTTCAGGAAGATTTCATACCCATCAGAGATGTAAGTGTTCAAAAAAAAAATGGTAGTCAGTGGAGGGAAATCAATTCTAACCGTCGGGATTATTATGAAAAAAGTCCTTCCAGGACGTCATAGACAGGAGCAGACTTCTTGCACCTACTATGAGCTCTCATTCTAACGGTAAGAGAAATAATTCCACTTACAGAAACCTTGGGAATCAACGAACTTACATTCATCACCAAAGTCTTCGATAACCTCGACATAGGCATCTGCAATGATGAAAGCAAGGACATGGAGTCGCACAAATCAAGGGTAAAGATGGCTATCAATGTAAGTAGCACTCCCTTTTCTTTACAATCTTAGCATTCCCTGGCCGGCGTAATTTACTTACGTTCGAACCTAGAAATTCGAACAAGATGTAGCTGAAAGCGACAGCATAAAAGCAACTACCGTCACCGTTTCTTCAAATTTAAACGAATTTGTGAGAGATTTCAAGAAATGGTCTGAAGACCGTGAAGGAGAACTCACTGAGGAGATCAGACAGCTGAAGGAAAATCTTAAGACATTACAAAAGGAACTTGCTGATGCTGAAGCCGCAGCTGAAGCCATGACACATATGAGTCAAGGGATTATGGGAATAACCGGCATGCTTGCTGCTGGATTCCCGCCCTATAGCTCCGTTATTGCGGTGAGTATTTGCCTCTGTTTTTATTTTTATTTTTGAGTTTTCCGAAATTACTTATGAGTATAAAGCTCGGCGGTATTCTCTTTGCTGGCTTGGAGCTCGCTACCACCACCGCATTGATGCTGCAAATTAGCCGTAAGTTCCATTCACTCGCACCTAAAGATCACGAATCATGGCTACTGAATATAACGTTTTGTAGAGTTCAAACACGACATTTCAGTAACGACGAAAGAGATTGCTGAAAAGGAAGTGGAGCTGGAGCAGGTTAGGGCGGCACGCGAAGCGCTGGAAGAGACGGATAACCAAAGAATAATCGATTTTGGAACCACAGTCAACGCCTTGTATCAGTCTGCACCTGATCAATTAGCCCAAAGCAAGGAAATATTGGAATGGCTCGAAAAGGGAGGACAAAAGGAGCTCAGCGTACTCACTATACTGCACTATCTGGCATTTCCGTTGGCTAACAAGAACTCGTTGCTTAGAATCGTCCGATGTATGTCGGTCTCAACGCTGAAAAGGGGGTCAGATCATGTAAGTGACTTTCATTTTGTTCATAGTCAAATAGCGATATTGTCTGTTCTGACTAGTGGCGATATCAGGTGCCGGCATGGGCAATTATTTGCGTCTGTTTGGCAGGGGTATCAATTCAATCTGCTCTCCATCCGCTCAGATTCGTGAGTAGAAGAAAGTAACCCGGGGGCTTATGAACAGTCATAAGGCGGTGCTTCAAGGCAAATGTTAATCTTGCCAATGAGTCTCTAAGAGCGTGCTCAGATCTTTCTTTAGTAAATGGCCTAACAGATATTGGATAAGCAGGACTGTCATTCTATACTATTTGATATATCCATATATCCTCTTATAGGCTTGAAGATATATAGATGTATGAGTCTTTTGCTCTGGTGCCTTGATATATGCTATAACATGCTTAGGGCTTGAGCTACCTAACACTAGTCTAGTGTGAAGTATGGCTAACTTCACATTTTTTACATACAAATAAGATTTATACTAGATCTAAAGAGGATATAAGTGGAGAAAATCTAGCTTACTTAAAAAAATATTTAGCTTACTTCAAATACTTATAATTTACCCACAACTAAAGCCTATCCAGATGATTTCGAAGTCTCCGTATCGCAGGAATGTAGTTGTATTTCAACGGCACAGCTTGTTCCTTTTACATCTCTATAGACGTAGATATCATCATTAACAGCGATAACTTGATGGCTTATATACCAGTTAAAATAGCTATTTTAAAAGTAGTAACCCGTTATTAGATTTAAATATCGTGGACTGCTTTAATTAGGAAATAATACTATAGATCCAAATATTATATAGTACTCGCTAGTATTGCTTATAATTTAATATCTTAATAGTATATGTAATCTCAGCACAAATGAGATATTCTATATTACTTTTTATGTCTCTGATATTTGTTGGTAGAGCTACGATATCCAAGCCTACACCATTGACTAGACATCTCCACCACAGAAACTAGACGACTCTCCAGCGCCAAGGCTATATGTGAATGCAGAGCAGGGCATCAGGTCACGTTACTTATGGATAGTGTCAAGATTTCCGCAGTAAGATATCTCTTCGCCAAGACATGCGCCCTAATGAGATTTGCGACTTTGTTACTAAAGCCTAGACCTCTTAAATATTATTCGCCAAGAATCGTATAACTTATGGAACTGATGTATTCGCTGTTAATATTATACATTTTATATATTTTCTCCGCGGACGGAATAAATTGGTTGATATCGCAGAGTAGAGCAGCCAAAACAACTTCGTCATCGACTCCGTATACTATATCCTGTTGAGCAAGATGCGCGCATTGCAGCGAGTGTACCAAGCTGAAATGGGGTTGGCAGAAAACTCCAAGAAGGGCATTTTGTTCACGGGCACGTTCCTCAAGCCATATAGTATGTTGTCACCGGCGACAAATCTTAATTCAACACCCAAACTCGCGCTCCCGATCGCTATTACCATCGGCCTCGTCACAGCAGCTCCCAAAGTCAAGTCATTCTCAAAGAAAATGCTACTACAGCGGCGTAAAGCCGAGGCTGGACATTCCCGAATGGCTCACTCTGGCCAAAATATTTTCACTTGTGGCGCGCATGGTGCTAAACTACTTGCACTTTTTGACACCATTATTCTTGTTGTCGTTGCCGGTAATCGACTAGGGGGTAACATTCCTAGTCAATCTGCTCTGTTTCTACTGCATCTACTGACTCACCAACATTATCAGCAGCACGCTCAGCCAGCGCGAGAACGCCCCCTTATTTGCGACCATGGTCGATCTAATCGTCGGGATCCTGTCTGGAGCGGCACCACCATTGACCAAAGTGAAGGAATAGCACTTTGAGTAGCTGTAGCGAGCTACGCCAGAGATATACCTGGCCAAGCTTTATCTCGAGCGGCTGGTCACGCCATTTAGCTATCTTTACGATGTTAAACTAGCGGCAGTGCTGCCGGAATACCATCTGGATTGGCTGTGGCGCAACATGACCATTCTCTTTCTCATCGTGACCGTCTGCTGGATTGTTGCCTTCTGTGGGATGGTGGTGGCATCAACACGGAATGTTAGATATCCAGTGCGGATGCCGACAGTCTCCGCAAGTGCATCAACTGACTCGTACTCTTCCAGACATGGTTTAGGCATTCCTTCCAGAACAACATCGCAATCAAACTCCGCAGCTCAGAAGGATCGTATACGAAGCCAATGAGGTACAAGTTATAATCCTAGCAATAATAATAATGGGTATTTGAAATCATTGGTTTCTCCGGCTATTTCTCCGAGGGCGGGCCAGCAGCCAAACAAGACAAACACAGCAAACCACGCAAACCACGCCAGCCGCCAGAGACATTGCCCACAAGTGACATGTGTCACACCAATGGCAGCGGCAGCCAGTGCGGGGCCTGTTCCCGCGTCTGAGTGGTTCTCTGCGGCGCTCTCCCCGGGGCGCCAAGCCCTGCCAAGCCCGCCCGGCCGGGGTCTCCAGAGTCACGAGTTCTGGTTGTTTGTTCCCTTCGCCGCCTTTTTTGTTTGCTCATTGTTTACCACGTAGTACGCAGTTCGTACTGATTCCTAGTATCAATAATGATACCTCTTTCAATAATTCCCTTCTTATTGATCGCGTCTGCATGCGGAATACCAAATGGGACCGGGCACTACAGCAGAACAACAGAACAACGGAGTAATTAATATTGATAGCCAGGATCCCGCCCATGTGACAGATCTGAAATCTGTGTCACCGCAACCACCATGCCACATCGCCCTGATATGGCTCAATAATCCTTCGTCGCAGGAATCGCCGGTAGCCTGTCGCACAGGCGCTGTCATCCTCCAGCCTCAGGGTGACAAACACATGGTTTGCGGCCCCCACACCTCCACGCTGCATACCGGGGCTGTGGTCTCATCACGGCGCGCGTCAGTCTTCCTCCAGGTGCTGGAGAACAATCGGAATTTCTCAATAATAATAATAATCATGTCGCAGAATTTAAAACCAAAAATGCGCAAACAAAGAGCCCGCCGGACCGCTCGACGGATCTCCGCAGGCCCATGTAACAAATCCGCGCTACGCGGCATGGCGGCATACTCTAGTCCGGTCTCAGCACGCTCACTTCGTTATCCGGCGAAAAACAATAACCCAGATCCATTGATTCGCCTGCCTCTATTGGCCGCATGAGTGAGCACGCCGCTTTGCGCCCGCTGGTTAGCCTGGACGCCACCATGGCCTTTATGGTAGTAGTCTATAGTTATACTGGTCTGCGGCCTAGCCCCGCTTATGAGTATTGGTTCTAGAAGCGAGCTGAATGGCACCAAACTGGGGGGCAATTTAATTACATTAGCATTTGCAAGTTGCAACCCTCCAGCTAAAAGACTCCAAAGCTTGACCACTTGTGGATCCTGGGGATGTGCCGCCACCCCAAGGTCAAATCCGGAGAAAACGCGGTGGCCGCCCCTATAAAACCAAACTGACTCGCCCTATCAGTACCTTTTTTCGCTCCTCTTCTTCTTCTCACCCTTCTTCCCTTGTTCCCTGCTGCCAGCCTGTCAGTCGCAACATGGCGCAACCTAAGGTCGACGTGAGCCCGCTTGAGTCGGTTGGTCGGTATGAGCTGCCCTCGCGCCTCTTTATGAAAGTACTGTTGCTGACTGTTCTCTGCCTAGAAATGTGCCCGACGAAAACGAAAAGGGCTACGAGGTGCAGCACGTCAATCTCCATGCAAACGTCACCGCACAGTGAGTGCAACCTACCTAGATTTAACTGCGCCTTCCTGTCTGTGTGCTGTATGCTGACAACATACAGAATTGAAAACCCTCTCGCCCACATTCCCCGCTCTGTGCTCTTGTCCAATGTTGACAAATTTGCTGTGGAAAAGAACTTGACCGAGTACACCCACCTTTTGAAGAAGGGTGCCTTGGTGGCTCAAGATCCAGCCAGCTACGAGGCCATTTCCGGGGAGTTCGCCTTGACTGATACCGAACTGAACACTCTGCGCCGAGAGGTCACCCACAAATGGAGCCACCCTGGAATGCTGTATTTTACCATCGTCCTCTGCTCAATCGGTGCCGCTGTGCAGGGTTGGGATCAGACCGGCTCAAACGGCGCAAACCTGAGCTTTCCCGATGTCTTTGGTATCGGCGGAAAAAGTGACCGCGACCAGCTCCTAGTTGGTTTGGTCAACTCTGCTCCGTACATTGGAACGGCCTTCATCGGGTGCTGGGTATCCGATCCACTGAACAACTATCTGGGCCGTCGTGGTACCATTTTCATCTCAGCCATCTTTTGTCTTCTTCCGGTGATCGGTTCTGCCTTTACCCAGTCATGGGGGCAGCTATTTGCTTGTCGTATTCTCTTGGGAATTGGAATGGGCACCAAAGCCTCGACAATCCCCATTTTTGCTGCCGAAAACTCGCCTGCCACCATTCGAGGTGCTTTGGTCATGTCGTGGCAGCTTTGGACAGCCTTTGGTATCTTTCTGGGCTACACGGCTAACTTGGCCGTTGCCCATGTCGGCAAGATTGCATGGAGGCTGCAGCTTGGCTCTGCTATGATCCCGGCCATTCCGCTCCTTTTTGGTGTTTACTTTTGTCCCGAATCCCCGCGTTGGTTGATGAGTAAGACGTTTTGCCCCGCATCTTTATTTCCTCTTTATTGATACTGACTCGAACCTTGTAGAGAAAAACAAATACCCTCAAGCAATGCAGTCCCTCCTTCGACTTCGATTCGACCCCATCCAGGCTGCTCGAGACCTCTATTCCATCCACAGCCAGCTCGAACTGGAATCTGAAGTTATTGGAAATAGTAATTACTTCACTAGATTCAGCCAACTGTTCACTATTCCTCGTGTTCGACGTGCTACCCTTGCCTCTTTTACCGTTATGATTGCCCAGCAGATGTGCGGAATCAACATCATCGCATTTTACTCCTCGACTATCTTTGCCAACTCAGGCTTTAACCCATTTCAGGCGCTGTGGGCTTCGTGGGGCTTCGGGTTAATCAACTTTCTGTTTGCCTTCCCCGCCATTTGGACAATTGATACGTATGGACGACGGACCTTACTTCTCTTTACTTTCCCTAATATGGCCTGGTCCCTCTTGACTGCCGGGCTCTGTTCATTGATTAGCGTGAAACTGACGGCCCATTTGGCGCTCGTGGCAATGTTCATCTACATCTTCGCTATGTTCTACTCCCCTGGAGAAGGGCCCGTGCCATTTGCCTACTCGGCCGAAGTATTCCCCTTGTCGCATCGTGAGGTTGGAATGGGTTGGGCAGTTGCCACGTGTCTCTTCTGGGCTGCTGTTCTCTCTATTTTCCTGCCTCTGATGCTGAATACTATGCAGACTGTCGTAAGTTTCTCTCCTCGTCTACTGAAGCCAACTTCCATGAGGCAAACTGACGTTTGTTCTTTCCTTAAAAGGGTGTCTTCGGCTTTTATGCTGGTACAAATGTTCTAGCTCTGATCATGATCTTCCTCTGGGTCCCCGAAACCAAACAACGCACTCTGGAGGAGCTAGATTACATTTTCGCCGTGCCTACTCGCACCCACATGCGGTACCAAATTACCAAAGCGTTGCCTTATTTCATCAATCGCTATCTTTTCCGCCGCCGCGATGCCGTTCTCGAGCCACTATATCATTTGGATAAGGTTCGTCCGCGCGACGATTTGGACACTGACGAGGTTCTCGCAAATAAGAGCCACCTTGAACTCTCGGTCGGAAATGAGATTAGCACTGTCACCGACGAGGCGATTAATGATAAGACGGTGGTGTAGCCCTGTCTGAATTGCCAATTGGTGGTTTATGGATGTTCGTTTATGGGCATTGCAGTGTTGTGGAGATCGTCTGTGTCCGTGGGTAATGTTAGTAGTTTTAGCGCATCGAGTATCTGTTGGAATCAGCTTTAGTAGCCGCTATCTTTTCAGCTCTAGAGTTTCGGTGATAGACTTAATCTTTACGTCCGGTCAGTCCAATTTGATTCTGAATCTCATTAGTTTGCATCTCTTTCAATGTTTTCTTTGTTCGCGTTTCGCCCCACTATATAGTATACGGTACAGCGCTCTTCGACGACTCTTCGACATTTAGGGGAAATACCCACCGGCGGCTAGGTAATGCACCCCATAGCGAAAGAGCCACCTTCGAAGTTTCTCTTTCTGAATGTTCTCGGCTGTGTAGAGAACAAATTGTAGGGAGATTGGACGAAATAGGAACGCGCCCTAGGCCTCGGCCAATCGGCGGCTGCGGGTCTGTCGAGGTAACACCATCACAAAAACCTTGAAATCCGGCGTTTGGCCGCTGGATCTATTTAGGATTTTGCGATTTTGGATTCAGTAGCTGGGCGTGGCGCATGATAAACGGTGGTACGGCTGAACTTTGTTCGCCGAACTAAGCTTAACTAGCTTAAAGACGCTCCTTGCGTTGGGCGGCAGCTTTGCGAGTCGAAATAATAGTGGCTGGTGATGTTACCATCGTTATTTTGTGCTACGTAGGTAATTAATTAATTACTACTCACCACGGAAAAGGCCGAAAGGATTCACTGCCTCATTCTCGGCATTATTCGTATGTAATATTATTCTGGGCAGGATCTGTGGAGTCATTGGGAAATGGTCGCTTGGCTGCTCGGAGCATAGTTACCATTGGCCGCTGGCTTCGCAAATGTTGGTCTTCGCGTCTGCCCAAAGAAAACCTTGACACCGCCCTTCATTCGTTTTCTTCTCTTTTTTTCCCACGACAAGCAAGAAGATGAGACGGTGATGCCCCTTGCGTTGTATTAGTAGATCTGGCGTCTCTAAATCGACCCCTTGTGTCTGCCATGTGCACGGAGTATTCGCGGCACATTTACCCGCATACTCCAGAGCCTGGCTATGCCGATCACCAAGGGCCAGTGCCCCTAGAAGCTGAGAGAACCGTGAAGCCAACAGCTAAGTAGTACATAGTACTAACTACTAACAGCCAGGTAACTGTGCCGTCTGATGTAACCATGCGTGTCCCCACAGTCCCCAGAAGGAAATTGATGGACACTCCTCGACTCATGCCATATGCTTCTCCAGAGCCATGCCAAATGCGGGGATAGTGATGCGGGGGAGAAAACGAGCTGCAAGCCATGTGCACAGCTCACAGCTCAGCTTTCTCTCATCGCGGTGTGAAATAAATCATAAATTATAAATTGCGGGTACCGCCGTCGACTGGATCATTGACTCCAGTGTCACCATTTCCTCTCAGTTTTACCAGCTTCAAGCCTTCGCCATGAAGTTGAGCACGAATATTTTATTGCTGCTGGCAACGCGTGCCTTTGCCAGCAACGCTGGCTCTGGAAATTCAAGCTATGCTGTTAAGCAGCCTCCATTGACGACGCAGTGGACCTATACTGCTGGCACTAATCCGTGGCCGGAGTATCCTCGACCGCAGCTCGAGCGCTCCCAATGGAAAAACTTGAATGGAATTTGGAGGTATGAGAGTGCCTCTGATTTGGCTGCTCGCAACAACCCACCTTTCAATTCGACCTTGGAACATGAGGTCCTGGTGCCGTCTTGTCTCGAGAGTGGTTTATCTGGTTCGTCCAAACAACACGCCCTCAATGGTGGCGTAGTATTCACACGATGGCATAGGAATCCAAGGGAATAACACCCTCTACTCCTGGTTCTCCACATCTTTTACTGTTCCTTCGGGGTGGAACGAAAATGTCTTACTCAACTTCGGAGCAATTGACTACGAGGCCACGGTATTTGTTAACGGCCACAATGCCAGTTTCCACCGTGGCGGCTATTTCCAGTTTACCGTGGATGTCACTAAGTACCTCACCAGTGGTGAAAACAAGCTGTGAGTGTCCGGATGTTACTCGAGTATTTGAACTTTCCCCAAAAAATTGATTCACTGAACAAATTCTTTTCAATCTGCAGCCTCGTATTTGTTCACGACCCGACTGATAGTGGCGACTACGTGATTCCCATTGGGAAGCAGACGCTGAACCCTTCTCACATTTTCTACACGCCCTGCAGCGGTATCTGGCAAAGTGTTTGGATTGAGTCGGCCCCAGTCAACCACGTGGTGCAGCTTGATCTAACTGCTGATATGCATGGTGTTGGTATGGCTAGATTACTTAAAGTCTTACATCGGATATCTACTGATATTTACCATTTGTAGTAAATACCACGGTTCATACGTCACAGAAAACTTCGGAGACGGTTAAAGTGGCCATCATTGATGCTGGGTCTGGCAAGACTGTGGCCTCTCACCGGGGTCTCTCTAACCAGGCTTTTCACTTTACAGTGTCATCACCCAAGCTTTGGTCCCCAGACTCGCCAAATTTATACAACGTTACCGTCACTCTTGGCAAGGAAAGAATCCAAAGCTACACAGGATTTCGCACAGTAAGCAAGGGAACAGTCGATGGCGTAGTTCGGCCACTCCTAAACGGAGAATTCATCTTCTGGTTCGGGACACTTGATCAAGGGTTTTGGCCAGATGGCATCTACACGCCCCCAAATCGCGAGGCTATGGTGTACGATATTCAAATGTTGAAGAAGCTAGGCTTCAACATGCTTCGGAAACATGTACGTCTTTCAAGTCCTTTAGGGTACTTGGGCATTTGGCTAACGACCGCAAAAGATTAAAGTGGAAACGGCTTTGTTTTACCGAGCATGTGATGAACTGGGTCTTATGGTCATCCAAGATATGCCAGCCCTTCGACCTCTGCAGTCCGTTCTCCCTGATGATGCGCAACAGCAAGAATTTGTGCGCCAACTTGAGCTTCTCGTAAACCAACTCAAGAGCTACCCGAGTATTGTAACCTGGGTGAGTGAATCCATACACGCATTACTATGCTCACTATCGTTACTAATAATGCATTTTCATTTAGGTTATCTACAACGAGGGTTGGGGCCAATTGATCGAAGGGTACCCCGAATTTGCGTTAACCGATCTGGTCAAGCAGCTTGATCCAACGCGACTTGTTGATTCCACAACTGGCTGGTATGATCACGGAGCTGGAGATTTCAGTGTAAGTACATCTTACAATGATAACAATAATAAGTCATTCACTCATTTGTTACTTAGGACAACCATCATTATGCCAATCCCCAGTGTGGCACGCCATTTTACTCGACTGCCTCGAGTCCTTACGACCCTACTCGTATCGGATTTCAGGGTGAATTCGGAGGAATTGGAAACAATGTTTCTATCGAGCAGTAAGTTTGGCACGAAATTAACAACTGTGCTGGGTACCTGTTTACTGACTACTCTCAATAAGTCTCTGGAACAACCAGGCAGCCATTAACGGAATCAATCAGACCTATGAAATCGACGAGACGATAGACAGCTGGAATTACCGAGGCCACCTCCTCCTTTCTGAATTGAAAGATCAGATCACACGATTCTCATGCAGTGGTGGCGTGTGGACACAAACAACAGACGTTGAAGGAGAAGTCAACGGCCTTCTGACATATGACCGCAGGGTCTTGAGGCCAGACGAAAAGCAGTGGAAAGCTGATATTCAAGCACTGTACGACGCTGCTACTGCCAGGCGAAATTCTAGCGTGTCAGCTCGGGGTCTTGGTATCCTGTGATTATCGTGCATTGTGAAAACGAGCAAAGGGCCTATACAAAATATTACGGTCTGTTAAACTCTCGACACAAAGAAAGATAGCTGCCCAAAGCAAGTACTATAATTCAAATATAAATACTGTGAATTTTCTAATACCCCTCTTTTTGAAATCCTTAGTAGATGCTCTTGTCTATGTTTCTATTTTATCAGTGATTGATGTGCAACATCTGAACCCGGTGTTGAGGCTTTCCCAGTCATTATTGCAAAAGAATTTGTATCAGTATCTCGTGTATCTTTCAAAAATTTTATGTTTTGCTAATCTGTGTAAGCTGCTGAACGCATACGTAATATGACGCGTCATACTGCTGCATCGATTCAATAGCAAAGGGAGTATAAAGATACATAAGATCACACTTTCCAGGGAACAAGTAGTCCTTTAACCATCTCATTAGTAGTTAATGATTCCATCTTCTTGACCGCCAGCAGCTACCCATCCGGCAAGGGCGCCTTTCACAGTGTTGACAGCGTTCTGTGCAGCTTCAGCGACTGACCCGGCGGGAGGGCCTCCAGCACCGCCAACAACCCAGGCCACTGGTGCGCTGGCCAGGCTGGTGGCACGGAGAGTCTCGATTTGGTGAGTCGTCAATGCCGGGCCGAGGATGACGGCACGGACACCATTGCTATAATTGCCTGTGCCGACATTGCTGGGAGACGAGGCAGGTTGGGAGCCGCTCAGGATAGCCGGTATCACTGCTTGTGCATCTTCAAAGGATGTGATGAAGTGAACAACTTCAAATAAACAGTATCAGCGTCATGATCAGATATTCAAAATTAATTACTATTCCTTATTCTCACGTAATTAATGGGAAAGAACATTATGAAAAAAAAAAAAAAAAAAAAAAAAATAGAACTCAAAAGAACATTAAGTAAACTTGGACATACCTTCGTATTCCGGTTGCAGGAGCGCGGCCACTGCAGCACCAGCATCCTCGGTTTTGCCGAAAAGTACAACGGGAATTGGGCTAGGGAGAGACATATTCCGATATTGTTAATTTTAGTGTGTTAGAAAATGCTTCTCGCTGGTGAGGTAGAAAGAGTTGTTGGGCCGGACAGGCCTTTTATAATTGTTCACAAGACCGTACATCATCTCCAATGTCCTGGTGCGAAAACCCCCGATGAAAACCACGAAAGTACGTGTAAAAGAAACAGAACCGATTCCGAGCGATCGACAGAGGGGTGAATGCGCGGTCTAACCCTCCATCTTAGCTACTTGGCCTTGGTGATAAACCTCTAGGAGCTCATAATGGGTAGATACTACATTAGCGTGCTTTATGTTTTCCAATTACAGAAAAGTAATTGAATAACGATATGTCCCTACGATCAGCGTTTTATCATTGCCCCTCATTCATGAACAGCCGCCCTCTTAAGCTATTCCTATTTGCCAATCGGTGGTTTTTGGACCATCGGCATCATCGGCGGGTTTGAGTTGATATTTTACAGGTACCAAATTCAATACCAATATACATCCATCTTTAGCACATCACGATACGGCATCTAGAATTTGCTAGTTTAGAAGAAACAATGTGCCGTTTTGGAGTCTCGAGTAAGCTGTTGACGTTATTAAGACCATTAATGTGGCCGATGGCCTTGATACCGACAAGCCTTTTATACTGCACACCCCCGCCTTCTCAAAGACAAGAACTTGGTAACAAATTGAACTAATAGTAATGTAAAATGAGTCAATAGTATTACCTGTATGGATTGAGGAAATTGATCCCTTGCTCTTGTCCCACCGACGTCTGGAGGATGGTGTACCATTTTGAGAATGCATTTAGCTGAATATAGATGCAACGATATAATTTCTGGTTTGTCAATGTCCTAATATGGGGTCATTCTACAGCCTCCTAAGTGGTATCCATTGATAAGCCTGTCTTTAGCCAGTGCGTATTATTGGGATTTATCCAATATGCGATGCCCCGCCGCGGCCCAGGGATGTACTGTTTGTTGACTAGCACTGGAGGTTAATTCTCACTATTTTGAGGGAAGATATCGTGATTTCTAAACTGCTATTTCAGTTTTGAGTAGAGAGAAATAGATATCTTAACCTCAGTAGTAATCTAGCGGGTCTTCTCAGCCAGCCATTACAAAGGACGCGACCATGCTCGGCATTGTGAAGTAGAGGGCTTGATGTTTTATTTTTCTTGTGCTTTAATAGTAACTCAGTTGTTGCCTTCTTGTTATCCAACTCTAGGTGTCATTAGCTGAAAGAAACATTATACACGAAATACGAAAGACAGAATGGTCAAAGGGTAATTTTGTTCTCTCTTTATCCTCTTTCTCTGTCGTGGATGCATTTTCACCTATCTCATATTAATGTTAGGCTGTAAAAAGACCCTTATATATTACAAACAACCAAATGAAGTTTTGGTTTGTGGGGGGTGTATGACATACTTATGAGAGTAAAAAGACATGTAACATTATCTTTTTTGGAGTTTTGACATCGCAACTCGAAAACGAGATGACGGAAACACACTTAGGATCGATAGATGTTGTTTTTCACATGAAAACCACCGGTTCAAAACATTGCCATGTGATATATTAATTCTTTCCTGTTGCGCCGTGAGGTCTTATACATGTACAGCAAGGTTACTCCTGGGGCTAGTGTAGAAGAGCGGTGACTTGCGCAAACTTCTGATTTTACTTCTACCATAGCTGATTTACCATAGGCCTCCAAAGACCAAAGGTCTCTAAATTTCAAATACTCCACACACTAGAGGACCCTCTAGTTTGACTGGGCTGCAGCGGCTTCTCAAGGGTTGTTGTAGGGACCTTCGAGGCCGGAAACGGCCCGACGTTTGGTAACACATTCAATCTTTATGAAGAGATTAGCAACTTAATAAATAAGACTTGCTATCGTGGAAATGGTATTATATATTATACTCGCTGACAAAACTCTGAGGATTTTGATTATTGGTCATCACTTACCTACCACTATGGCCAGACAATGCCAGTGTGGACTGTCGGTGGCTTATTACCGCGGCGGCACAAGCAGGGCTCGTTTTTTTCCATGAAAATGTTATCCCAAGCCCCGTAACTAAGAGGGATAAAGTTCTCAAGCGTGTAATGGGGTCTCCATACCCCTTGCAAATCGATGGCATGGATGGAGCAAAGGCGGTTACCTCGAAAATTGTCATGAAAAAATCCACACGCGACGATGCTGATATTGACTGTACTTTTGTTCAAGTCGGGATGAAAGAAGACACCATATCATATGAAGGAAACTGCGGTAATATCTCTGCGGCGGTAGGCCCTTTCGCTATCGAGGAAGGTCTTGTTAGTTATCGTCCAGGAATATTGATTAATCTCACTTTAAAAAGCCAAGAAGTTCACATCTACAACACGGGAACAAAGAAAGTCATTCTATCACATGTTCCTATTGATGAGAATGGGACTTTTGTTCATTCTGGCAATGAGAAAACTTCGGGCGTTCCTGGAACAGGCTCGTCTATTCTCATGGATTACAGACATGTAAGTTTGATTGTCTGGTTTTGGCCGTGTACAGCGCAGCTTAACTTATATAAAAATAAGACTCTTGGGGCTAATTTATCAAAAGGGAAATTTCTCTCGGGTAATACAACCGATATAATCAATGTCGGTGGAAAAGATGTGCGGGTTACCATTTGCGACGTTGCCAACTGGTGTGTCTTTGCTGAAGCATCAGACTTCAGTATTACAGAATATGAGAGCGCTGCAGAGTTTACCGCGAATGAAGCGTGGGTGGACGCTTGTCAAGAGCTCAGGGGCAAAGTTGGACAATATCTCGGCTTGACCAAAGGCTAAGGAATGGGACCAGGTCACTGCCTTTGCGCCTCTACCAATTTTCGTCGCCCCCGCGAAAAATGGCCACATAGAAGTCCGACTATTCCTTGATAGAATGTGTCATGAAAGCATGGCTAGAACGGCTGCTATATGCACTACTGCCTGTAGCCGTATTCCTGGTACCATTGTCAGCTCCGTGGTTGGAGAGGCAGCTAAAGAAGCAGCTTTCGAGATCAGTCACCCTGTGGGTATTACAAGCACTCTAGTTCAAACTGAACACGCGGAGGATGCAGATGATCTCCCATATTTTCAAACACTATCCTTTGTACGAACTGCCCGGCGGATAATGGATGGGACAGTTTATGTACCTAAGGACTTATAAAACTATAGAACGGATGCACATCCCTCTAACTGACAGTTTTCTATCAGAAAAACATTAATTTATCGTGGATGAGCGGCAAAACCCAGGAGAAGAAAAGGGGCTTTAAACAAGAATACTATACCAAGTAGAAAATTGCAAACCTTGGATGTTCAACATGTTGACATATACATATGTATTCAAATAAACTACATATTTATACTAAAATTATATACATCGACACGACATTTATAAATTTCAAATAGTTTTTATGATTATTACCCATTTATTGCGACATGTTAACATTTGAACTGTTCCCAGTTCAGAAACCTTATTGTAACACCTAGGCTTGAAAGTGCAGGCTTACACGGTGTAAGATCAAAAGGTCATACCTATATGTAGGCATTATTTATGGGACTACTGCAAGCTGCTTGATTTTTTCTGCTCAACAAGTCGCAAACTGGTTACTTTTTACCCTATGTTCTTTAAAGTGAAACCTATCTATAAGGCGCAAGGTTGCCAAGCTGCTAGCTGTATTTTCTTCATGGCATTACTGTGAATATTATTATTGGTCATCGTTGGTCTCCATTCGCTGCTTGTTCTTTGGAAGAAGAGGCCGTAAATCGTTCGGTTTATTCACTGCTATTGGCTCAACAGCATTCCAAACCTGATCCGGATGTCCAGGTGCATAATACCCACCCACAGGTCCCAACTCGATTCGTCCACGTAGGATATAGTTAAGACAATACGTACCATGCATTATTAAATTCTTCTTCGTTCGGTAAAACCTACTTATGTGCTGGGGCATGTTTCACTCCAACGACCAGGGCGGTGGATCTTCTTGTTTTTTTGTTTTTTTTTCCCTTTTTGTCAGGTAGTGCACAACAATGAACATCGCTTTCCGAAATTATGACCCAAAAAGTAAACTGGAAAGACGATGCGTTGGTGCCCCACAGCCAAGGTTATCTATCGGTTTTGGGAAACCGGTTTGGCGTCCAGGATATTCCCACTGACTGGGCTAGAGACATACGACTCCGGCTGCCAGATCGCTTGAATGCGGTTTGCCAGCTGAACACAAAAAAGTGTCAAATAGGATCAATAATATACCAAAAAAAAAAAAAAACAGTAGCCATCTCTCGCGACCCACAAGGATCGTTCTTCTTGGCTGGTTGATACTGGTTGTTAATTGCGGTGGGCAACATATCAATGATATCATTCGTAGATTGCTTAGATTAAATTCAATAGCCCCTCACTTAGCACCCCATTTGAGCATCCTAAAGTCCTAATGCCCCCGAGGCTGCCCAATTGACCTCATGGCGCGTTTCGTGCACACCAGCTTCGCAGGATGTCAAACGAAATAAATTTACAAACGCAAGACAAAAATTTAGGTGGCCGTGGAACCCAACGAACGGCCCGTCAGCGCCACCCAGGGACGAATTACGGGATCCACACGTGGAGAAGAGCCCAACGAGCGACGATGTCTCAGCTTTAGCGCGCGACAAGCGTTGATCTTCGCGGCCTCCACGTCATTTGGATTCACGTCGCAGCAACGCTAGCACCAGAACCGGGGCAGCCCTGGCCAGCTCCAGCCTCCAGCATTATTGTCTCTGATCCGCAGCTGGGGGAGAGAAACAAGCCGCTTGCGATCGGGAAGATGATCTGTAAGGCGGCTTCGTTGGTTGGGGATTGCCACGATTCGCTATGTTCTGCCGTTGCTGGGGTTCTGTCATGTGCCTCTGAGTCAAGCCTCCCTGAAAGGTTATAAAAGCCTCCATGATTCCATGCACCTCGACTAACTACACGCAACTCAACACTTTCCGACGTACATTCTATTCAACTCAAACCTAGGCTTTACACAAACGATTCTCTGTCGCCCTTGTTCGTTCATTTCAATATGATGAAATCCGTATTCGCTCTCGGCCTTTTCGCCACTGCGGCTGTATCTCAGTCTGCCAATATTGGTCTTCCCCAAAAGGGGGCCCAGTTGACAGCAGGATCTAACCAAACCGTTCAAGTCCAGCGCTCAGTAAGTCTAATGATATTGCTTTGGTGGTTTCTAGTCTGACTTTTGTGCTAGGATACGTTGACCGGCTCGAATGAAATCGCAGTTGTGGTCGGAATCTCGCCGTGCAAGGATGGCAAATGCACGCCTCCAAGTGCCAGCATGGGCACTATTTTATACCAGGGAGGATTTGATCCAGAGTTCCATCACGGTGTCCAACCTCCGTATCAGAACTTTACCGTCGAGATTCCGGATGATATTACCGGTCTCGCCGTGCTCAACGTCGCACACTTTTCGCTTGTCGGGGTGAATTCAATTGACTTTCTCACAATTTTATGATGGAATGCTAACCAACTGTGCATGTTATACAGGCTAGTACGTCACCCCTGATACAGTTCCTCAACCAGACAGTCACTATCGTATGATCCCTTGGTCAATACAAGCACCACTTTGGCACACCGACACCTTATATACCCCAAACCACAGTTTCATTTGACTATACCATGACACGATTCATTCCTTCCCCCAAAGCCGGCGCTACAGAAGCCAAGCATAGCTATGATAGTCTCTTTTGCAAGGCACTTGATTTCTTGTTTTCGCATCCAATATAGTGGAGTTCTCACTCATCGCAGAATAAATAGACTTTAATACAATCACAATCATTTCCAAAATTCTTCGCATTCGGACAAACAGGTCAACCCCGTTCTAAGGGCATGTAAAGTTCCTATTCTACAAAAATCTCGTGCTATCGAAATGCATAAGCTGTCTACCAAAGTAAACTTGAAGTAGACCGAAAGCATGCATACATGTAGCTACTGCTGCAAATTCTATTGATGCATAACCAGCAGTTGAGACCGAAAGTAAAAATTTTCATTTACCTATGTATCCTATATATGTACGGTCATCCAATGATCGATTTGCAGAAAAAGTACCTTCTCGCCACTCGCTCCGGGCGCGGTTGAAGCGCACCGGAGCACGGGAGAGCCCCCAGTTTTCCTTCTCTCTCCGAAAAGCATGCATGTGTGTCTCTGCTGTTGCAGTCTCGTCGAATATACTTCCAAAAGCCAGACTGTGCCTAATCAAAGAGCTGTCAGAGCCCCACCCTAAGGAAGCTGTTCTATTGGTGGAGGACCAGATCGTCGACGCTAGTACACATCCGGAAAGGCGCCATCGGATGGTCGGATGGTCGGAGAAAGCTGCTCGTTTAAAGCCGCGCTGCAGACAACTCGATAACTCTCATCATTTATATTGACGATTGCATAGAGAACGGTCAGGTAATGAATCGTCCAAATGCCGCTCTCGAAAGACCATGGTGTGTCACCCGAGCCGGTGCGGCCTGTTCCGCCCCTCAGTCGGCGAAGAGACAAGCCTCAACTGTCGTGCACTTTTTGCAGAAAAGCCAAGTAGGCTTTCCCCTGTCTAATGGGTTCAGTTCTTAACGGAATTTTCAGGTTGAAATGCGATCGTGGCTTGCCATGTGACACTTGCGCACGCCGTGGTCTGTCACTATCGTGTGCTTACCCAGCCTCCGCCCCTTTGCAGAGTGGAAAAAGAGTCATCCGACCCTCGGCGGCGATGCACGAAAGAGTCACCCAGTTAGAGAAGTTAGTGCTGGCATTAAAGTACCAGGACAGCCAAAGTAATCAAGCGTCATCTATACGAGCTCCGCCGCAAGACTTCGTTCCCGAGGTTTCACAGTTGCCCAAGAGTTTTGGAAGAATTAGCCTAGAAAACACCGAGACAACCTATGTCGAGGGATCGCACTGGACAGCTATTCTTGATAACGTAAAGGACCTTCTAGTTTTGCTGAGACTCATCCATACTTCCGACCTAACTTGTTTTCCTTTAACAGATTGCTGAGCTGAAGGATTACTTCGACGACACCGACGTCCCCGAGACTGCCCGCATGGTGGGCAGTGATAGCATGGGAAAGGAGGCGAGATTTTCAAAGACTGGACCCGCACTAATTTTAGGGAATTTTCAGCGCATTGATAGGCCGAGTATAATAGCAACCATTCCACCACGTCCAACAGTGGACAGACTGGTGGCCAAGTACTTTAATTCGAACAACATCAACTCGCGTCAGTTATTCCGTTATCTGACAACGAGAGTGCTTTGAACTCACTGATAATATAGTCTTGATCCATGGTCCAACCTTCCTAGAAGAGGTGAAAAAAATAACAATAAGAAAAAAATATTCATTTCAAGTTGTTCGTCTTTGCTAATGAATAAACCTAGTACCATCAATTTTGGGAATGTGCACAAAAGACATCTACAATGTGGATCGGTCTCTTGTTTGCTATAATGTGCTTGGGGGCATCAGCCGAGAAATTAGAAATATCACTGTCCAGCTCAAGCACGTCCGATATTCTTGACATGGAGCTGTTGGACAGTATCCACACTTACCGCGTTCGCACTGCCCAGTGTCTTTCTCTAGCCGACTATACCAAATGCGTGCCGTATACACTAGAAGCTCTCTCGCACTACTTGTCTATCGAATACTTGAACTCTGCCGATAGCCAAACCGGCACATGGATCTTGATGGGCATCATCGTGCAAATCGCGGTTCGAATGGGCTATCATCGCGATGGGTCCCACTCTCCACGGCTTTCCCCATTCCAATCTGAGATGCGACGCCGAGCCTGGGCTGTTATCTTCCAAATTGATTCAGCTGCTGCAGGCCAGTATGGTCTTCCCCGAATGATCAACGATTCTCAAGCAGATACAAGGGAGCCCAGAGACGTCAATGACGACGCACTTAGTCGTGATATGCTTGAATTGCCCCAGGCTAGAGCGGATCCCGAACCTAGTAACATTCAATTTTTGGTGATGAAAAACAGGCTGATATCAACATTTAACATGATCATCGACCTCACTGGGTCGCCGCAGAAGGTGGCTTCGTACGACGAAATATTGAACCTAGATAAGATACTCGAAGACCAGTTTCACACGATGCCGGCACCCTTGCGTGTGCGGCCAATGAGTAGATCCCTCACAGATGCCCCTGAAGTTGTTGTGAGTAGGATATTCCTCGCCTTATCATATTATAAGTCTCGCTGTATTCTGCATCGGGGGTATATGATAGCAGCCCAATCAAACGGTTGCTATCTATACTCCAGGAAATCATGCATTGAATCGGCACTGGAGATTCTCCATATCCAGCTCAGTTTACACGAAGAATCCCAAGAGGGAAGGCGCCTTTATCGTGAAAAATGGAAATATTACTCCTTGGTGAAACATATCTGGCTTCTAGCAACCACGATCTTATGTGCCGACCTTGACAACAGCATTCGGGAAATTCGAAGCCGATCTCAGTACGAAGATGACTTGTCCAAAAAAATAGTTCAAGCATTGAGAAAGTCTTATTCTATCTGGCTTCAATCCAGTGATATGTCTCGTGACGCGCAGAAGGCCGCTCAGATGCTGAGAGTCGTCCTGAATAAAGTACCAGGGCTACCGCCGCAGACAGAAGATTTATCATCGGGAGGTGCGTCCGGGGCCAGTCACGATTCTGCTTTTTTCTCTATGGGTTAGTATGCACTTTCCTCTCGTCCAGAACAAGTCTAACCTGTCGCAGACCCTTTGCTCCTGATGGACAGACAAACTTCAGCCACGAGTTCTTCTATATTGGGGTCCGATTTGGATTATGGCCCGTCTTTTTCACTGCCACTCCTCGGCGGTCTGGAGGGTGAGGATATCTTGAATCAGGTCGGTAGTGATTTATCATCTTTTTTTTGCCAATAATTTGCTAATAATTAGCCAAGGGGGTATGTGACTTTAGTGACTGGACTGGCCAGTCTACTATGGACGATATTTTAAAGCAGTCTAAAGAGTGGCCTAGGTTAGATCTACCATAGTTGACGGAATTGATGATTGGAATTAACAACACTATAAGTCTTAGTCTTTTCAACATGAATGTAAATACATAGGCTTAGCAACTCTCAATAGGACGTAATTTCTACTGACTATCTTGCAAGCATACATATAGAATCCACAAAAGATGAAGATAGTATTTTAATATAAGCTTTGTTCATATGTTCTTTTTAAAATCATATCGCAACTACCCATGTGGTGGCGACATCGGAAATATATGTAACTACGACTGCCTCAAGGTGTAAAATAGGAAAACATAAGTCGATCACTGGCTCATAGAATTAATATTGGTCACTTTTTATTATTATCACCAGGAGTTAGTCGTTTCTAAAGTCCGAGGTGTACTCAGAGAGTAAAATTTTTTATGGGCGATGACGGAGGATCGGAGTTAATTGTAAAGCTATTTTGCATATTTTTTTGCTGACGTATAAAAAGAGGAAAACATCAATGATTTTATTGTCCTCCTTTTGCTTCATGAATACAGGGTAAATACATCAGAATCAGTTTCAAATATATTTTTAAATTTCACGTTCTATCAGATACACAACCCGTTGAAGAATGCCTTCTATTTCTGGACAGCGGTTCCTCAGGAATAGGGTTTGGGGTCGCGCAACTTGCCCTATAGCAGGGCGTCAGAGTGGCTATTGCTTCATCAAATAAAGATCGTGTTGAGAATGCTGTGAAAAGACTAAATGACACTTCTGAACCCGACATGATCAAGGTTGTGGGATACACGGTTGACTTGAGCAATTCAGACGTGGAATCCCAGTTGGAAAGGCTTCTTACAGATGTGAAAAAAGGCTTCAGCGATCAGCCGCTTGATCACATTGTCTTCACCGCTGGTGATTCGATTCACCATCGTGAAACAAGTGATATCGATCTAGCATTTATCCAGCGAAGTGGGATAGTAAGGTTTGCCGCACCACTACTTCTCGGGAAACTTGCCCCTCGGTTTCTTAAGGACCACTGGTCTTCTTCTATAACTTTGACTGGCGGCAAAGTTGCTGAGAGACTGATGCCGCAATACACAGTTCTCACCGCATATGCTTCCGGAGCTGAGGGTATGACCCGGAACCTCGCACTTGACCTAAAGCCTATCCGGGTCAATCTTGTCAGCCCCGGCGCAGTGAGGACTGAACTTTGGGGTCCTGCTCCTGCCGCGATAGAAGACGCCCTTATTAAGAAACTTGCTTTTGGTAAAGTAGGGAGCGTGGAAGAGGCAGCAGAATCATACATTTATCTGATGAAGGACACGAATTCTACGGGCAGTATCATTCCTACGAACGGAGGAGAGCTTTTGCTGTGACACATGTAAAATGCAGAAATCAAGTGAAATGTTATCGACAATACTCAGAATGAATTTTCAAGTATCCATATTCGAGTCTGTGAGATATTACGTGTATTTGGTTGATAAACATGCAGCAAGAACGCTTGTGCAAATGTTTCAATGTTGCCAGGTAGATACGTTTATGCGCCTGGGAATCATTTGATGTAGTTTATAATTGTTTCGATAATTCCTGGATAAACGGTCAGTGTATAAACATTGAATCCAAAACCTCTTACTCACGCTGGCGAATTTTGATTTAGCACGGATCCGCGTGCCAAAGAACAGTAGAACCCAAGGGACCAAGGTCAGAGCAGCACCCTAAGCCAGGGTCAGCCTTGGAACCAAAAATATTTGTTCGTAGTTACTTACAATACCACCGAGCAGACTTGATGCGGCGGGATATCCAAGGTTCTTGAACATAATTTGCGTCACCAATGGAAACGCGCCGCCGAGCATGTTACGGCCTATACAGCGTCAAAACACGAGGACCGAGAAATCAAGAAGCCATCTTACAAAATGATTGTGCCGCAATTGCTGAACTGGCATAACGATGATATGTATCGGCTAGGTAGTTGAAGACTGCCAGATAGACGGATAAAATACCAATTGTGGAACAGCCAACGGCAAGCGTTGGAACAATCCACGGTATTGATGAATAAGAGGTCCATCCAAACCAGAAAAGACCGGCTGGCATCAAGGCTGATACTACACAAGCAAAATAGAGTCGCGTCTCTGGTGTTCTCACCCGGGTTCCAAGTCGGAAAGAGAGCATATCTTGAGAAATACTCAAAAAGGTTCCGAGGACGGCTCCGACACAGATAGCTGGGAAAATACTCAGCACTCAGCGAAATGTTACTTTTCTTTTCTTCTGCAGTAGATACATACCAACGAATACCGCCCCAGTTTGCTCGATGTCAAAGTTGTGGTTGGTGCCAAATACGAGGGTGATAGAACCAAATTGAAGGTATAATATGGCCCAGCTGAAAGCAGCCCAGAGTGAAAAGAAAAAGACCACGGGTTCGCTCAGCAGCATATCTACTGTAGTGTTAATGGCAATAATCCGTATGTGTAGATAAAATTTGTTATTAATATCAAAAAAAAAGGACTTAACGAAAGCCAGGACTTACGAAATGGACGGCAAACCGATATACCTATCATCCTTGCCAAAGACTCTCGCTCTTCATCACCTTTTACTCTCCATCTAATACGCTTGATGGATCTATTCTCACCCTTTTCGTCCATTGACATGATCACTCCATAATACCCAAATTTCTCCCGTTTTTCGTAGTATTTATTCAATGCTTGTGCTTTCCTGCTGAGAAGCACACTTCCTCTGGTCTCCTTGAAAAAGACATAGATAATGACAGTGAAGATGCTGGCTGCGATAGCGTGTGAATAATATATCCAGCGCCAAGATGTGTGAGTCTGAATAACGCTAGAGATGAGCGGACTCAAGCCGGTCCCAAATAAAGCTGACCCGGCAAACAGGGCCATGGGTGTATTGCGGTCATCGGCATGATAAATATCACTGATGATGCCACCAACCATAGTTGAAAACGTTGCTAAAGTGACATCTTAGCCAGTGTTATTTATTATAGAATATTTTGACATACATGAAGCAATGCCCTCGAACAGCCTGGCGACGAGAAGCCCGGCGAATGACCCAGTTCCTCCGCAACCAACCAAGCTTGCTATTAGAATTTTTATTAATGTCAAAACCTAGGCCAGAAATAATAAGAAACTCACCGACAAACAAAATGCCACTGGCGATGAATATAGGTCTTCTCCCGTTAATTTCTGAAAATGGAGCGAGGACCATCGGTGCTGTGGCAAATCCAATACAGAAAATGGTGATATTAAGCTGGTAGACAACATTACTAATGTTCCATTTCTCTGTGAGTTCGGCAGCAGCAGGTCCCATCTCGCCGGCTGCATAGCCCGCGAGAGCTGTAACAGAGCAGGCAGTGGCGGTCATCATGGATTTTCTCGATTCGGGCCAGACAAAGGGGGAGGTGTATTTCCTGAGATCGGGACATTCTGGCTGCGGTCCTGGGTTCGCCATGGAAGAGGATGTGACGACGTCCGAGGGTATTGGTAGAGGAGTATCCATTTCCAGATAGAGATACTCGATACCCTGAACATCACTGCTGCTGGTTTCTAGGCTCATAGCTGAACCTGCAAATTCAAAGACTGGGGTAGTCCTGAACTTGTGTGTATCGATCTTTGCAGCGACCAACTAGGTACCTGCAATATTCTTGATGTTCTCTCTCTCTCTCTCTGTCCCTCCCTCGGTTCCCCAACTCTGCCGAGCTATCAACTGTTCTGTTAAGCCGTTTAGTGCACACAGTCGGCGCGTCAACTGGTCAACTGGTCAACTGGTAGACTTCGTTTTGTATATCAATCCATCAATTAACGTAGACACAAGACTGCATTTCAACTCGTCTTATTTCTTATTCTTATTTTATTTTATTTTTGGCGCTTGCTAGATGCCAAGAAGCAAAACCGATCCGGTGGAATTATTCGAGAGGGGCTTCGTTATCTCCCCGGCTCATTAATAATAATGATAATCGCTGTATATGCTACTTTATCGACTCACGAACCGAGATTTTTTCTCCAATTTGGAGACCTCTGGTGGGGTTGAAATGTTGCCTGAGACAACCCCAATTCGGGGATCTCCACATCTCGTTTTCTTCGGAGGCTGCTCTTCCACAACAGGACATGTTAGCAATTGATAATAATTAACCACTATTAATAATATTACTGCTGGGCGCCTGAATAGGAGAGTCCAGAGTCTGCACCATTATTCTATTGTTTCGTGTCAATCGTCAAATCGTACTAATCCTCAACCGGCCAGCGGGAAATTTACCGAAATCAACTGCCGATTGGCGACGTGGCCTCAAGGAAAATCCTGATCAGGGTAAACAAATCGGGATTGGTAATTTGTATGGCAATTGCATATAAATAGAAAATTAGTGGCAGATAGAACAAATCAGACCTTTGGACACCTTCTACACAATTGGCACCCTTGTAGATTGCAACCGATTATTAAGCCTTGCTCCACTAAGTGCGACATTTCGACTCTTAAGCCTAAAAGTGAAGGCGGTCGCCGCTTTCTGCCATGCAAGGCGGGCTTTTCCGTTTCCGGTCTGGAATTGTCTTCACTCTTTACCCTCTTCAATATTGTTTTTGCTTGAAGCTTCTGTAAACAATGCCAAAGCTACCAGTTCCTGCTACAAGATCACGACATGCCAAAAGTTGCCAGAGCATTCCAGTGTCGGCGTTGTTCTAGATCGTTTGCCAGATTAGAACATCTGCAGCGTCATGATCGATCGCGTTAGTTCTCTGCCACAGGCTGCCATCGTATTTAAAAAAAGAAAAAGAAAAAAACCTTATTGTTCTTTAGACACCAAGGAGAAACCCTTTGCTTGCCAACGCTGCGATAAAACCTTTACCCGAAGGTGAGTGGTGATCAAGTTGTCGGCTGCATCCAGGGTGTTAACCTATGTAGAGACCTATTGACGCGTCATGAGCGACTGGCACATACATCCTCACTTATAGAAGAGTCTCCCGCGTTATCATCTCCGAATTCGACTTTTCAGACCCTGAATACGCGTTCCTCTTCCACCTCTAATGGCCATGCCCCTCTCCCTGTTCCTGTTACCCCTCCTTTTGCAGGACAGAGTATGGCAAATTGTCTTTCTTCGACGTCTCCAATTCAACCCAGAGAAGGTCACTGGATGGCTTATCAGGGGCCACAGCCCCAATTAACCCTAGCAAATCCCGACCATGTTCCATTGGGGAACTTCAGTCCCCATTTTCGAATGCCTGACTTGACCCCTTATGATGGAAATGATTTTTCTTCCTTCTTAGACAGTGTCCCTCTCCCAAGCAATCCGTACTCACCAACGTACCAGCCTTTGCCCCTTTTCCCAGCAATCCACTTGCACTCCCCGGTCCCAAATCACACCCCAGCGGAGAGAACGGTATTATCTGAAACCACAACTCTCTCTAATACTAGCAACTTAGTTTTACCTCATCTAGGCTCGAATTTACCCTCCCTCCAGCCAGATCGTCTCAACCCCCCGCATTGGGCACCCCCTAAAGGCTGCATTACCGTCACTACCGACTGCCGAGACCGATTGGTGTCTGCGTTGAATCAGTACGGAAATGTTCTCGACAATCCAAAGCTCCCTTCTCGCCATGCGTTGTCCCGATGTTTGACAGGGTATTTCACTGGCTTTCACGACTATTATCCTTTTCTTCACCCGCCGACTATGAATGTCGACGAGATTTCGGCCGAGTCATTGCTCGCCATGGCTAGCCTCGGAGCTCGCTATTACCACGAAGTTGAAATGAGCATGGATCTCTATGAAGTATCCAAAGCTATGGCGATGGAGCGCATTCGAAGATATTCCCACTCGGCAGGTCATAGAATGCGAGCCTCCTTGAAACAAAACCCTCCTCACGTTCAGGAGGGGTCGCGATTCATTGCCAACAACGATGACGATCATGAAATTTTGCTGGATATGATGCACTCACTTATTTTTCTCGTCGCAGTGAGTGGATGGTCCGAACATACCCCTCCATATTTCGAATCTTTGTCAATGCGGAGTTCCATTGAGATACTTCTGAGGATGGGTGGCTTAAACACATTGCCTCGTGTAGAAGACTCTTCGTGGCGAAGTTGGATAAGGTGGGAGATGGAAAAGCGAACAAAATTCATCATATTCTGCTTTCTTAACCTCCAAACTATTGTCTACGATCTCCCGCCTGTCATTCTGGCTGAAGAAGTCACGATGGAGCTACCTTGCACTGAAACGGAATGGCAAGCCACCGGAGAGGCACTTTGGCTCGAGGCAAGAAAAAAAAGTCAAGGAGAGCCGAAGCTCACTGGTGCCCTTTCTTTACTTTTTAATGACCATGCACATTCACAGCCCAAAGGTTTGGATAGTTTTTCGACACTCGGCGGGTATGTCCTGATCCATGCAATCATCCAACATCTTTGGTTGGTACGGAAGTCATCTCGACTGTCATATCCACAAATTGGCGGCGTAATATCCTCTGATATTGCCACCTTGGAATACGTTCTAGAGCGTTGGTGCCACTGTTGGGAACACAATCAGGAGTCTTCCATGAACCCCTTTAGCCCCCACGGCCCTCTATCTTTCACGTCCATGTCGCTTTTACGACTAGCCTATATCCGAATAAACATGGCCACTGATTCTATTCGGCGTCTGGATACATGGGACCCACATCAGATTGCATTATCATTGAGGAATAGTCTACCTGCCCAGCGCAGTGACCAGCTAACTCGAGCGGCACTTCATTGTGCGCATGCATTGAGCATTCCAGTAAAACTTGGTATAAGCTATGTTGCACATACGCACGTTGCACTCTGGTCTAACCAATACGCACTATGTTCTTTGGAGAGTGCAGTTCTTCTGGCCAAATGGCTCGAGGTAGTCACGACCCCTGGTTTGTATCCTGCAGTATCAGTGCATGAGCGCAAAATCCTCGACTTTGTCATTGAAATGGTCCAGGAAACCCAACATGGGGCAACCAGGGATTGGCTATTGGAGAATAATATGCGGCTTTGTGCGATTGTGACTAGGCTGTGGTCACGACTGTTTGGAGGGGACAATATTTGGGAAATGCCAGATTTGATCGGGCAATCGCTAAGTGAATACGCCAATCTCCTTGAACCATGATAATACTTCTATCATATACGTATTTGTAAACTACTTTTGATGAACCTAACAACATTCAGCTGGGAAAAAAAACTTATATTTATTCCCTTTCTAATTCTTACACATGATTGCATTTAGGTGAATGTACTGTTTTTCCGAAAGGACGTAGTTATAGCCCATTATCCAATGTATAGACCGAAGTTGATGAACTCCTTATCATTTCTCAACCGTTCCATGTCAACCTCTCGTAAACATACGCCGACGACAACTTCACCATCTAGCTTCTTCGGTAGGAAATAGACCAATCCTTCTCTAGCCCCACGGATAAACTTTGGTCTTCTGACTGCCATGGGCTTTCCAAATCCAAAGTCAAGATCGTAGCATGTCTCTTTAGCCCATGAACTAAGCCTGACATCAAATTCGGGGAGGCTTCCGGAGGCAAATCTCGGCTTCTGTGTATTCTCGACATTGCTTATTTGCGTTGCCAAAGTCTGCGCCTTGTGCCTTAATGATTGTGGTTCTAGCGCAGAGCGAAGTTCATTCGCCAGGACACCCATAGACTCATTCATGACGGTGTCCATCATACGGGTGTGGCTTGTTGCGGTTGTTACCAATCCTGGGTACGATGAAGGAATGGAAAAATAGCGTCTGACATCAACGTTGCGATAAAGCGTAGACTGGAGTATATTTGGCGCTGTAAAACGCGGAAGACGTGCGCGAGTCATGGCTTTCCAGACAAGAACACTCAACACATCGTCCGTGGAGACGAAACCATTTGCCGGTACAGTCTCCATCGCACTTGACTTGAGAGAGGCCAGTGATGTCCCGGTGAAGACAAAATATGCCCATACAATTGGCGATTCCTTATGTTCTTTTCGGACAGGCTGGTTTCGACCATTACTGTTGATGGTTTGAGAGTCCGAATACGGTTCCGGCATGTGAGAATCAAGTAATGGAATGATGCCATTGCGACCCATATTCCCGATAAATATCTCAGAGTCCGTGAAATGATCACCACGACAAGCTTTTGCGAGAAGCTGCATCACCTGTCCCTGGCCGGTCATGTCCATGGAACCATGCTGGCCATTGATTGTCAATAGAAGGCCCCCGGAAATGAAATTTGCTTGAACAATAAAAACAGGGAGACCCAATCCTGTTTTATCTGAAACTGCAAGAGTATTGTACGGTGCTATGACTGACTCTTCCAGCATCCCAAATGGAAATTGGGCTTTTTGGAATGTGTCCCAGTCCGCCAGTGAGAAGTCATGTTTGCAATCCTTAATAACTAGCCCAAGGCGATTCTCCAGAGGTGTTATCTGGAAACAATCATTTTCCTGGACAACCTGACCTGCTGTCCATGGGAAAGTCGTCGATAACTGTCTAATGCCTTTGTTTAGGACACTAATGATATTTTGCTCCGTGGCCGGGCCGCTACCGGGAAGCGCGAAGCAGAGCGTGATTTGCGTATACAGCCTATTGATGCGCGGCTGTTGACCAAGAATGTCTAGAGGGAAACAACCTGAGTTTTCTGAGCGCTCTTGCAGTCTTTCCATCTTTGGGCATGATATAATATTGAGTAAGTCACTGATGCAAGTTCTGCTAATGTCTCATCCGCCATTTCCGGTAGCGGATCATTGGTGCTCTAAGAGTGACAGGGCCAATCATATCGCATCGTCGATGCCGTTGGAGAGATATTTTTCTGTGAAGTTGCATAAATACAATTAACTTTGGTGACTGATCCGGCAAATCGATCCGTCAATCTCTAGACGTAAACGCGCCCCTGTGGGATGGAACAGTTGGAAAATACAGAATTTCCTAATCAAAATCCCTGGGAATGACATTGTATAATATATAAGTATACAAATCTCACTGCCCTAGTACGCGAATCCAGACAACAAGGAAAGCAGTAGATAAATTTGTCAAGTATGTTCAAAGATCTCGTAGAGAGTGCGGTGTTTACTTTATGCATTCACTGAGTTCCATCTCAAAATGATGTTCTAGAATGTCCACCAAAAGGGAATCCTGTTATGATTGTTGCATCATGACCCAAGCGGCGGATAATTGCCACAAATATCCTTTATATGTCAATTCGCCGCCCTACAGCTCATCATGACGTATCCCAAGGACAATTTGAGTATGTACCATCGCCTAATCCTAGTTCATTCTTTTGCACAGACAGAACTAAATACTCGCATTCTCTGGTAACTCTATTTGAAGGAATTGAGAACTGACCATTCGCACACTGGATTTTCACCATGACGCAACGTATCAGCGACGTGATAAAACAAGACCACAAGGAAATAATAGCATGCTACCATCGCACGGTGGATGCAAATTACTACGATGAAATAATTAGATTTCAGAATTTGTTCATCTGGGAGCTAGCACGGAATGTAGCTGCAGAAGAACTTGTCCTCTACCCGGCTATTGAAAAGGCTGTCCGCGGAGGCCTTATGTTAGCTGAAAAGGATCGCCAGGCACATCAACGCGTAAGAAGATACCTTATGAGTAACCACGAGAGCTGTTATTAAATTTTGCGTGTTTAATTTAGATCAAAGAGCAGCTCAAGACGTTTCAACATACCCATCCATCCAACCCGCAGTTTATTCCTATAATTAAAGCGTTGATGGTAGATGTGTCTCGGTATATCGACGACGAAGAAACCAATGACCTCATGAAACTAGAGGAGTCGTTAAATGACAAGGACAGCAATACTCTTGCCAATTCCTTCATCAGGACCAAGGCCTTTGTTCCTTCACGGTCTCATCCAACAGCCCCAAATACACCGCCACTGGATACAGCCTTTGACCTGGTTACTGCGCCTATTGACCAGATGGCTGATATGTTTCGAAAGTGGCCTCATCGAGACCAGGCTGTCAAGTAAATAAAGCTCTTGCTTTCGTATATTCAAATTGGCAACCCAATTTTTTTCGATGGTAGTTGATAGCATTCGTTTGATTAGACTGTAGAGATTTCCAAACCTTCTCCAGAAATCGAGATTTTGAATGCGAAGTGACAATCGCTAGCCACATAAAACCACACCAACTATTGTTTACATCTATCGTATTTATACACACATGTTATACAAATCTAATGCACGATCTGTCAACTAGTTGCATTACTCATATCGTTCTTCTTTCAGCTTATTGATCAATAGTTAATTTCTCCCTCTCGACGCATGAATTCACATATCTTCCCCCTGACCTGTGCACTGGGTGTATCTACTATCAATCTCAAATTTAAAATACTATCAATAGTCCCCAAATTGCTAGAATTTATCGAAAAAGACGCAACCATGTGCCTCTGCCAACAATCCGTTAGTCGAGGGTTACCTTGGCCTCATCTTGTTGTACCAACTTCCAGGCCAGTTCTCGAAGGACTTGCTTTTGAATTTTTCCACTTCCAGTTTGAGGAAGCGAGGTAGGAAGCAAACTATGGGATCCGCAGACGAAAAAATATCTTGGAGCCTTATGCCGGCCTAGGGTCTCGCGCGTCCAGTTTCGGAGTTCTTCGGCAACTAGTGTAACACTGGTAGCGGTATCTTGAATTTCTAGAAACGCACCCACAACCTCTCCGTAGTGCTGATCGGGAACACCAACTACTGCAGCACGGGAGATAGCAGGGTGAGCGGCTAGCCTTTCCTCAATCTCGAGAGGATATATATTCTCACCACCACGGATGATGATATCTTTGAACCGACCGGTGATGGTACAGTATCCATCCGCACTAAACACTGCTTCGTCTCCTGTCCGGAGCCAAATTCGGCCGTCTTCATCTTTAAGAAGTGTGTCCGAGGTCTTCTGCGGATTTTTCCAATATCCGCTATGTACTTGATAGCCACTCATGCAAAGTTCACCGCGCTCGCCAACTGGAAGAGTGCGACCAGTCTTAGGATTGATAATCTTAGAGCTGGCATGTGGCATAATCTTTCCGACTGTGGTAAGTCGGCGATCAATAGTATCATAAGTGAAGGCATTGAAGCATGTTGGCGATGCTTCCGTCAGCCCATAGCTGCTAGTGAACTCTGCCATGTTCAGTTCATTGACTAAGCGCTGCATCAGAGTATATGGTACAGGAGCACCAGCAATGATACCGGTTCGTACGCGAGAGCAGTCAAAATCTTTTGGTCGGGGTAAACTTAGGATGGACTCAAACATGGTTGGCACTCCATGAACTGCCGTACATCTTTCTCTGGAGATAGCCTGTAGAACAGCTGCTGGTTCAAATGTCTCACTTGGATAGACTATCTTTGCCCCATGAGTAATACATGCGAGCAGACCGAGAACGAGACCAAAACAGTGGAAAAGCGGTGGTGGGCAACAGAGGATGTCTGATGAGGTCAGGTCCATGCGATCACCAATGAACCGGGAGTTGTTAACTAGGTTACTGGAGAGAATTAGAGTCAGTAACTTTCATTAAAATTGAATTTTCAACATTTGGCTGACTTACTGGTGTGTCAACATTGACGCCTTTGGGTTTCCCGTAGAGCCACTTGTAAATTGTAGATTGCAGACATCATACGGGCTTATTACATTTGCATGCCGATAAGCAGCCTTTCTCGGTATGGCCTCTCCTTCATAGATGATATCATGGTATGTTTTTAATGCCTTGTACTGGCCCCGGATAATGACGACGTCGAGATCAGGAAGAACATGCTGTCGATCTCGAGAGTCGAGGTGATCAATCGCATCCTCTAGCGAATGGCGGCCAATAGTAGGGGATATAAAGAGAAGCCTGCATGCTTTGGCAAGAGTCAGAATCTCTAGTCATATATTGTCCAAATGGACTGCCCGAGTCGCCAAACTCACACGTGTGCTCCAAGGCGTACAAAAGCTCTGCTTTGGTGTAAGTATTATTTATGACGACCAGAATAGCCCCGACTGCAGCGGCTGCAAAGAAAAGGGAGGCGTATTGTTCACAATTGCCCGCCATCACCCCTATACGGTCGCCGTGCTGCACCCCCCGGGCAATTAGACCGCGAGACAGCCTTTGGCTTTCCTCTTGGAGTTGGCCATAGGTCCACCGGGTATTTGTCCAAGGAACAACAATGCACTCGGAATCACGATGCTGTAAGCACTGAAGCTCAAGGAGTTCACTCAAAGTCAACTCCCAAAGAGGCGAGGTTGTAGGGCCGTGAACAATTGACAGTCTATAGGGAGCCTCTGGGATGATGTGGTTTTGTGTTTGCTGCAGTCGCGTAAGGGCGATATCTGACTGAGCACCCGCCACCATGATGGAACAAAAATCCGTATGCTAACCTGGAGGTGCTAGAATGAGGGGAGCCGGTCTTGCCAAAATCTTTATATTCAAATGTAAAGTTGGGTTGGTCTCATTCCGGTGGAGCCGAGGTAAGGATTCCACTCGGACCTCAGCACTTTGTTTTATCTTGCCTGCCATGAAATTTTTTTTTTCTTTTCCAGGCTGACGTCAAAGTACCATACATTACCCAAACCAGACCTTCTGCCGATGGCAGACCGATCGTGGCTCCGCGTGCAGACAATAAACAGTGCGTATATTTTACATACGGTCACGTAACGACTTCGTACCGTGGTATTTCACGAAAAACAAGGGCCAAAACCCCCACTAAAATGACGGAATACGAGAACTCCACCGCTCAAAGTTATCTGATCCGCACACCAGCCAACTGTCGGTACTGGCAGCCCCTCCTTTAGGTAACTTACGAGTCAGGGTTCCTAGCTCCTGTGCTGTAGCTGCAGGGTCGATATCGGCGCACGAGACAAAATCCGAATCGGCATTTGAGCGTCGAGAGCTCTAGCTCGCATTTTTGGAGAGTTGCCCCCAGAATTTTCATTTTATCTCCAACCCAAAGTTCTGACATATTTTTTTTTTCATACACAAGAGGGAAAAAAACCTCCCCATTATGGAGCAATCCCAGAGCATCCAGGGAGCAGAATCCCCGTTCAAGGGCAAATTCACATCCTCTCCCCACAGCCAACAATATGACATTCTGTGCATTGGGTTTGGACCGGCAGCACTGGCAATTGCCATTGCTATTCGAGAAAGAGGTCTTGTGGACAAAAATATCCTCTTTCTCGAGCGTCAGGCCCAATTCGGCTGGCACACGGGCATGTTGCTGCCGGGCACAAAGATGCAGATTTCGTTCATGAAAGACCTGGCAACAATGCGCAATCCGCAGTCCTACTTCACTTTTGCAAACTACTTGCACAAACATGATCGTCTTGCTAACTTCATCAACCTCTCAACTCATACGCCTTTCCGAGAAGAGTTCAATGACTACATGAAGTGGTGCGCATCGCATTTTGGAGACTGGGTTCAGTATAACCAAGAGGTGGTGAAAGTGACCCCGGTAAAAGCCAATTCTCCAAACCAGGCAGTAGAGTCTTTCGGTGTGACCGCACGGGATATGCTTTCTGGCAGTACTCGAAACCTTTACGCCAAGCACGTTATAGTTGCGAATGGCGGGGAGATGTCGATTCCAGACGGATTACGGGGCTCATGGCTGAATGGAAAATTAATCCATTCATCTCAGTACTTGAACACCGTTCCTCGACAATTCAAGGATGGGAACGCTGAGTACCGCTTTGCTGTCGTGGGAGGTGGGCAAAGCGCGGTGGAAATCGCCGAAGATCTGCAATTGAGGTACCCTAAGTCGCGTGTGGTCCTGATTTTCCGCGACTCTGCTTTGAGACCAAGCGACGATAGTCCTTTGTGAGTAATTAGCTTCCATGCCGAGCTAGGACATTGTTCTAATCATTGCATTCCTCTTACTTAAAGTGTGAATGAAATTTTTGATCCCGCTAGTGTCGACGAGTTCTACTCTCTCAATCCGGCGAACCGCAAAGAAAGCTTGATAAAAAACAAAGCGACAAATTATAGTGTCGTTCGAATGCATCTCATTGAAGGGATTTATGAGAAACTTTACAGGCAAAAACTGTTGTACCCAGATTCCCGCAATTGGACTCTGTCGTTGCTCCACAACACTGAAGTTACCGGAATACAGGAGTCAGATGCCTCGTCTCAAAAGGGAATGAAACTTCAACTGAAGAACACCGTTACTGGAGCAAGAAGCACAACGACTGATGTTTTTGATATGGTGGTTGCCGCTACTGGATATCGAAGAAATCCCTTCCTTAGTATCCTGGAGGAATTGAAACCACTTTTATTGTCGAGTCCAGAGAACAACGGCCACTTGGTCCAAAGAAACTATCGCGTACTATTCCAGCCTGGCTCTGTTGTCCGCGATGCCGGCGTATGGCTTCAAGGGTCGTGCGAAAACAGTCACGGGGTAAGTCTTGGTCAATTCTTGATGGTGACGCAACATCTAATACTTTACTAATCTTGGTTCTCTGTTTATATTAGATTAGCGATAGTCTACTTTCTATCCTCGCTGTACGTGCAGACGAAATTCTAGACTCCCTAATGGCCAGTGGAAAAGCAATAAACAGAGCTAGACTGTGACATTGGTCTACGCTATGAAAATGGAGCTGTTTCTTTCCTAAGTGGTGGGTTTTTACATACGTTCTTGTATTCGTTGGAGATAAAAAAAAAAACCAAAAATTGAGTTTAACCAATGCTATTATGTATGATTTTGAAACACAAATATAATTTTACATTTTCGCATCCTTCTGTTTTGACTCCAATAAAGCCCTTCCGTTGGCTAAAACCGTTCGACTGCCGACTTTGACGCTGAATCGAATTTCATTTATACCACAATCCTCGTTAATGTCAGCCGGTTCCTCAATTAGTCCCATATCCCATAATTGTATGTTGAGTGTGTCTCCTGGATATACGGGTGACGTGAATCGAGCTTCAAAGTCACGAAGAACTTTCCCATCACCACGTCCGTAGTGCTGCAAGACTACTTGAGCAGCAACATTCCAGCTAAAAAGACCGTGGATAATGATACCGCCATACCCGAGTGTTTTTCCGGTCTCTGGTGATGCATGGAGAGGGTTATAGTCTCCATTGAGTCGATACAGGTGAGCCGTTTGGAGTGTCGTCTGCAGTATCTGTACAGCATCTGGTTCGTGATCAGCGGGAGGCGGATATTCATTCATTCTTGGGCCTTCCATGTATCAATGGTTAGATATTTTTCTTATCCCAGGCCTAGAAGACAAACCTCTATTACCACCCCATCCACCTGCCCCTAAGAAAAAGCAGTTTTCCCAGGACCTTGTGTAAACTTGCCCAGTTTCTATGTCTACCAAATCGTGCACGCGTTCCATTACAGTTCCTTTACCAATTCCTTTGTCGTGAATACCGACGATTCGCGAACGGATCTCCCAAGATCTGCCTGTAGAAGAAATGGGAAGTTGCCTGAGGATTTTGATTCTCCTTCGACCATCTACTGCTTGTGTCCAATCTAGTTTGGGGTATCCCGGGGGACTGGGCGTGTTGTTATTGCGATCCAGAAAGTCAACGACATCTTGGCTGTCATACTTGAATGTCAAAACTATAGGGTATGTTGGGAATATTTGGAAATTCGGATGACCTTCCTAACACATATATTATGGTATTAGTCTATGCAACTTTGGTTTTCACAGGGTTTCGCAAGAGACAAGAAAATAATGAATTTGCTAACATAGAGGAAGTGAAGTTGGCCAGATGCGCTGCAACCGATTGAATTCGCGAATATGAGAGCGTCTCTTTTGGTCCATGATACCTTTTCAGGAGGGTATTCAAAACTCAAAGCCTGAGCTGTCATTATTCTTGCAGGTTGTGAGGAGGATCAATGCTACGTTATGTCTCAAGATCAAGAAAAAGTGTACTTTTTCGTCACATTGTTTGTGTTTCTTCTGATGTACACTACCGCGGCAAATCGGCACAACCTCGCTAAGTTTCCCTTGGCTAATTAAATAATATTGGTCCACTGATGAGCCCAGAAATGATCGACGTCCACTAAGCGAGTTTCTTCATGCGGTGTAACCAGACCCCCTGAGCTGTTTCCAAGCATTGCATGCAAATGGCGACAGCGGGGGTACCGAAGGGCCAAATATGTGGCGCCACGACTAACTCCAAAGCAGGAAGAGTAGGAGAAAAAAAAATTATCTGATGGAGGGCATTGAAGTGATTGGCTGGTCACAAATGCACTAATTGCTCTACGGTGGAACTCGTAATCTTATCTGATCCTGGGCGTGACGTGACTGTTTATTTACCTTGTAACATACTATGTAATACGGTGATTCCGATTACGGACAGACTTGTCATGTTGTATTAGCTTCTACCATATACGCATAGCAGCAGTGAGTGGGGTATTCCATTTACTCTCTCCAATGGATCTTCTCAGAGCAGTCCAGCTCTCCTTGTGTGGTGTGGAGGGTCCGGTCTTTAGTCCCATCTTGCACAAACCGCAAAGTCACTTAACCAGAACAGGAAGGTGGCAATATTTAAAAAGCTTGCAGCTGAACTGAAACTCCCCCACCCCTAAGTTCTTTCGAATTGGAGGTTGGAGGTTTGTCACGGTGGTGGTAATAATATAGGCTTTGCACAACGAAATGAACACGACAAAATGACTGAGGGCAAAAGTGTGGAGAATTCAGATGCATACACTTAAACTTTCGCAATGATAATTGAAACCTTACATTGTTTTCTGTTGCCTTTCTTCTCTTTTTACCATCACATGGAATATTCTTTGCTCAATATTTATCATAGCTTGAGAGCCCGATCTGGGTTTCCCTGTCTTACCAGTTTTTCGTCGTTAGCAGAAAAGGAAAAAGATGAAAGTTGGAAAAACTTGGCTCTAGGGCATCTGACAAAGGCCGATCGCTTATGAGGCAGGTCAACCAACTTTTCCACGTTGAATCCGTGCGCAAAGTCATATGCGAGTACAGTGGCGTTGGTATACTTCGGTTCGCCAACCACATACTCAGTACGCGGGTCATCGAGAAAGATATAATGCATCAGGCTAGACCACCATGCCATGACACGATGGGCACCACGAAACTGCACATCTCCGACGAGTGAGTGTCGACCGCGATCGTAGTCCCCCGCGTCGTAATATGCCCCTAGGTGATCCTCTTTTGCCCAGTATATCTCAAAATACGCAAAGTAGACGTCGTTGAACTTGGCCAGAACTGCCATTTGGTGTGGGTCCTCGTGGATTCGACGCAAATAATTGTGGTGTTGTTCTAATGTTCCGGTCTCGTTCCACCCCTTTGCCACACGCGGGTCGTTCTGCCATTTGTTAAACAGTCTCAGATGCTCGTCATTGGTGTAGTCGAGCAGGTCCATAGAAAAGAACTCGTCCAGGTGAGGAATATACCGACTATAGATCAATTCTCCGGGTGCCGGTTTAGTCAGACGAACAGGATGAAGCGCATGGACTTTGGTTTCTGGGAACCCAGTTGTCATCGTCTGCTGTAGAGGTCGGATTGGAAAATCACAAACGGGTGTCCTCTGTGCTCCATGCAGTGTCGGACTCGCGACCCAGACTGGTCGTGATCCAAAGGGCGAGCCTGCGCCTTGCCAGAATGTCGCTCTTGACACAACCAACTGCCCGTTGCTCAGCTTAGCATCGTGAGTAGGTAGTCCAGGTCGAGGACATGGCGCTGGATGATCTACTGCAATACCAACACTTTGTAGTTCCTCGCCTACAAGCACATCGCCTTTTCCGGATAGAGATAGCCGGAACAGCTCGAGTTCCGGTCGCAAGGAGACAATGGCGTATACAATCGCCCATACTTGGCCCACGTCGGGAGGCACCGAACCCTCCCAAGTCAAGTATACAATTGGAGCCCGCTGCGCAATCGCCCATGCTGTATTATCGTGCTGCGAAAGTTCACGCGAGGAATTGCTTTCAATGGGCTCCTTAAAGGTAGTCGCCTCATGATGTAGCTGTCGTGGCGGTGTCTGCCCTCCATTTTGTCGCTGTGCGAGTACGAGGCGAAAAACGCGGTTCTTCTTTTCGTCCTGAGAGATTATCTCCAATTGATAGCATGTCTTCCATGGCTCAGGAAGACGAACAAGCGGCAAGCCGTCCGCGATGATATTTCGCGACATTTTAATTTTAAGTGTTCACTTCACACATTCGTTCGGAGAGTATAAACAGACGCCACCAAGATAGAACAAGTCAAAGTGACATGCGGGGGATTTACTCTAAGAAAAAAGAGACCAAAATGGTTTATTATTCGGAGCTCACATGAAAGACGAGCCGGTGGATTCACTAACGAAGCTTTGACTGACACATCATTGGTATTTCTCCTCCGTGCACATCCGATCAATGCATTAGCCTGACAAAAGTATCTCCGAAAAAAAAAGTTAGTATTTCTCCACTCTCTGTACCGGGCGAAGAAAACAGTAGCTGCTGTACAGTAATGTTTACTTACCATACGCATACGGCAGACATAACATTACGTACTCATGTTTGACAGACGCTTGCGTACTTGATTAGTTAGGGGTAGATGGTGGCCGGTTTTCGGCATGAGCCGCGGATTGGATGTTTCCGAGGTCGTCTTATTCTTCATCTGTAAACAATTAATAGCGCATACTTGAGTACCGTACCGTGGATACAACAGCGTTGTATACAGGAATAGTGACGTAAAAAGCAGTAAACGCAGTCTTCTAACGTCGAATATTAATTGGTTAATACCTACTAAATGTATATAGCATGTAATTTTTCTGCAGGAAGCAGTCTGCTTCAAATGTCAAATTTAAATTTGTAGTGACAAATTAAATGTGCCATCGTCAGATAATAACACACGGCTCCTCCGTTCGACAACCTGATCCCGGAAAAGAAAAAGAATTTTTCAATGCATAAGTTTCTTTAATGGTTAACCGCCTGATGACTGGAATTGACATGGTAAGACTCATTTCTTTCGATCAGCTCAGCATGAGGGCCCTGACCCACACAACGGCCTTCATCAATCAAAAAAATCATGTCTGCCTTTTGTATAGTATAAAGGTGATGGGCTATCACAATCACGGTAACATTTTCAGTCGATGTAATATGATCAAGAACCTCTTGAAATAGTCGTTCTGACTCGGCGTCCAGAGCACTTGTCGATTCATCTAATAGGCGCTGGGAGCAGATGAGGTTTGCGTACCAAAGCTCGGTCAATTGCAAGTCTCTGTTTCTGTTCACCTGAGAGTTGACTACCGCTTGGCCCAATAGAAGTTTCATATTTTTGGAGCACAGCCATTATAGTATCGTGGAGATTGGCTAGTCGGCAGGCTTCAATTTCGGCCTCTGTAGGATCGCGACCTGGTCTTGCCCCGAGTCCTACGTTGAAAAATATACTCCCATTAAATATAAAACTGTCCTGTGCACAAAAGCTATATTATCGCGGAACATGTGTCCGTCAGTTTTTGTGATATCCAGCCCATCTATCTCGATAGTTCCCGCTTCAGGACGATACCACAAGGGATAGAATGGTGGACTTTCCAGCTCCGCTAGGACTAAGGCCGCAAGCTGGCCTGGTTTGATAGTAATGCTCATTCCGTTGAGTACTCTGTTTTCAGAGTCGCCACTGTATGAGAAATGAACATTCCGGAAACTAACACGAGATCCTAGACAAGGGTTAGTCGGTCGGGTGTTCATAGAACCCTCCGCCTCGATATCACACAGCTCCTACCATCGGCCATTGCCTGGATGCTCATGTCCCCCTTCGACGAAAATTTTCGCAATTCGACCTATCGCGGCATGTGTTTGTGACACAACTGGGGCGAGGGTAAGAATAGTAGCCCAGAGCTGGGCGCTGACAAGGAACGACATCAAGACAATGAACTGTGTTTGAGAGTACGTCCCTGCAATTATGTGCTTTGCGCCCCACCTGTGGGGCAATGCATAAAGGAAATTTCCCATGGTGTAGGCTACTGCTACCCATAGCGTAGCGTAAGCACTGTGAAAAGTGACTTCGTTGATTGGCCCTTGCAGCGATCGACGATTGAAGGCCATCACTTCGTGTTTCAATTGAGTAGGAGGTGACCACCTGGATGGAATTGATAGCCTCGACGGTTATTGCTAAAGATTCTGCGAAGGCTGCGGCGTGGCGAATTTCAAATTGCATCAACGTCCTGATGCGCATAACATCAGCGCTCACCATGAGTGGTACAGCAGCCAAACAGACTGAAGCAGTCGTCCAAGCCACAGCAAGAGACAGAATGACTGCGGAAACAAAGTTGATGAAAACTCACCAACAGACAGTCTATCGAATAAGGCGGCTTCCTGTCGGAGAAGATTCTTAAAAATATTGTTCTCTTAGCCGTTGTGCTAACCGCTCTCCAGTCAAGTTCCAGCAGAACACGCAAATATAGGCAGCTGCAAAATACCCAACGCTAATGTAGACAATCCGAAGAACCACATGATCAACGTCTTGTTGATACGTGTCTGAGGTCCCTTGTTCTACTTTGCAGGTGGAGGAATTTATAGTATCGATCAATTCACCGAAAAGAATTCCGATGATAGGGAAAGGTACACCGGACGAAATAGCTGCAAGGGAGCTAGTCACCAATATAGCAATATTAGATGTTGTAGGATTCGTGGCAAAGAGAAGGCGCACATATCCAACCAGTCTGCGGTAGAAACTCTGCGACATAGCTTAGTATTAACGTATTGCTGTATAGGATTGAAATTCCATATGCATTGCCTTACCTTGAAAGAGCCTGGTGCAGTATCTGGAGGGTCTCTCAAGGCATCCTCGTGACTCATCGTGTTCCTTTTCTATCTCCAGAGCTCCAGCGTCAAGCTATCAATTAGGTTTTCGTTCGCGAAAGGAACACAACATTGGAAATTTCTGCTCGGATCGTCTACATTCTCGGAGCATCAGCGACGCATATGTGGGGCAACGGCATCTTATCAGATCAATCTAATCTGATTTTGGTAACCTTGAGTCACGCCACCCTCGGCGTTACTCTGTGCCGTATATTCCATACGCCTTGTAAAATACGTTGTAAATACACCCAATACACTTATGCAGGAAGGGCTCGCCGTGCCGTAATCGCTCCACCACGCTACGTCTTGACAGAATTATTGAGATAATTGCCTCATGGAATGCTCCTTTTCCTTGCTTTTTTTTCTCCTCTCTCTCTCTTCCAGCTGTGGCACGCTTACGGAATCACTCAGGATGGACCGCTGCCATGGGGTGAGCCATAATTTAGTCTAGTCTGTACGGAGTACGGTAATGTGACTACCCTGTTTTAGTTGTCTACGATTGCCATAATATAACCTCCACCTGTACATTCAGTGCATTGCGATGATCGGAGGATGGCAAACACACCGTGTAATGGATTCTGACCTCTGAGGAAGCGGTATTTAAACTCTGTGACAGGGCCCACAGTAGAGAACAGCCATGTGCGTGGTCGAGATTCTTTGGGCCTTGCCATACAGGTAGGGTTATGGAACCGATGCCAACTCTACGTTTCAAGAAAAATTCTAAAAGCGCTGGGGCTTAGGCTTATGGGGATTATTACAACTGCCTTTTCCGCAGACAAAAGAACTGCCAGCTACCAATGACTACTGCTTACTGCAAAACATTTCCTCCGCATTCATTGTCACCGACAACAATGATGGATGATTCAGGCTTGTCACCTGCCAAGGCAGCGGTGACAACAGCGTATGCGAAAGGCAAAAGTCACATCGAGCAACCCATACGCCTGGATGATGAAGATGCAGAGCTGTTATCGTTGAGTGTTCCTGAAACGAGCCATAAGATAGAACATGAAGTCTTCATTGAAAGACATCGATTAGTTGACAGATGGTCTAATTTGGTTACATATTCGCAATTAGTTACACCATAACGATAACTAGATTTATTCGCATCTTCCCATTGGCTGTGGCAATTCCTATTTTTTTAAAAGCCGTGGTGAACATTCTTAGTGTAGAAACGACGAATATAAACAAGTATTTCGCCATCTCACCCAAAACTGCGGGCAATCCTAAACTAGTCACTTCACCATTCGCAGTATCAGGCGCAGATTGGCTGGCTGGCTAGAGACTGGGTCAACCTGCAGTCCTCTTCTGGGGTGAAAAGTGCGGATTCTACCTTGAAGGGGGCATCTCCAAGGTGCATGTAGTTCCAGCAGACTAAAAGTTATGGTCAATACTGTGAACTCTCGGGCGGAATTTTTAAATTTATAGGCGTACTTGTAAGACCGAGATCATTTCCGAAAAACATTTGCATCACGTCCTCCCCCGAAGAGACTTTGTTGTCAGGAGGTCCGTATGAAGCGGCCTGTTTACCCACTGCGAGTCCCATCATAGGCGGTATGTTGAGATCCAGTTCTTTATATACTGGTGTGATCTTTCGCAGATTTGCTAGCATCTTCTGATGTATATTTGTGGCAGTGTATAGACCCTGATGCATAGCAGTACCGCAACGCTTAATACCAGACCAGGATACAATGTCGCCAGTAGCGTGATGATAATAAGCATTTGGAATGTCACTGTTGAATTGCAGACTGCAAAGTTTTGGTTTTTGTTAGGAATATATCCTGGGAGAGGATCTGGGAGGGAGTGTGAGGATGAACCCACCTCGATTTAATCTTCACGTAGCCATCGTCATCCAAAGCCGTGGATGGTAGGTATGTAGTGGTTGGGTGGAATTTTGAAACAGCATTTATGACCAAATCGGCTCTTATACGACGGCCATCCGAAAGCAGAACCTCGGATCCAGACGTCGTATCCTCTGTCGTATTAACGACCCGAACACCCAATATTGTTTCCACCCCTGCCTCATGCACCAGCTGTAATGCACGATCCTTGAACTCATCCGGTAGCTGCTCCGATGACAGTAGCTTTGATCTCGAGTGTATCAAAGTGACCTTGACATCAGGCATGAGCAGTTTCAACTCAGCAGCTATTTCAATACCGACAGCGCCTAGGGAATAGGTCAGTTACTTGGTTTATGACCGTGTGGAGAAGGTATATTTACCTGCACCGACAACAATCACCCCCTCCGTTGCTGCCTGTGCAGTTCTTATATGGTTCGCAGTCTCTACAATGTATTGCTTTTTGGAGAGTGATTGTGGTGCCGATGGTGCCACTCGTCGCAATCCAGTGGCGGCGACAAAGTAGTCGTATGGAATTTGGACATCTCGCTGTGTGCCATGCTCCGCAATCGTTGCGAACTTATTCTCACTATCGAGCCCAGTTATGCTGCCCCGAACAAACTTGACAGCAGGAGTCTGGAGTGCGGGGATGTCTTGGAAGAGCGTCCATGCTTTTGCGGCGTATTCCGCGGATGCGAATGCCAGCGGAGTGCCGATTAAGTGATCTGCACACGAACAGTCTATGTCAGTTCCCTTATCCCAACTAATATTCAAAATCTCGACGCCACATACAGAAACCATCGCGCTCATCTACTATGGTGACTTCAACTGGTACCTGCTTGGAGATATCTGGAGCAGCTTTCTCCCCGGTAAAGCGAGACGGTAAACCATTACACAAATCGAGAAGATTCAGAGTGACCGACAGGCCGGCATACGAGCCTCCGCTCACGAGCACTCGTGACGGCTGCTCCACAAGGTGTGCAGCGGGCATCGTTGACCGATTAGGGTATACACTCAATGAGGAACCTGAGTTTGTCTAAACAAAAGAAGAAATCCGGGAATGTGTTTGATTTTCTGGAGGCTGAATCTGGAGAGTTAGGGCAGAAGCAGTGATGCTACTGCGGGGAAGAAGAGAATGGGGAGTCGAAACAGACGGATGTCGAAGCCAGCTTGGGCAGCGCCGGTCACGGAGCCGCCAGCCGTGCCTGAAGCTGTGCGGAGGGGATACTACTCCGTACTGGCACGGCAGAGGGACAGACCTCGGAAGTGCCGGTGCCGTGTGGCGCGTTTGCGTTTTGCGTTTTCGTGTTCGTTTTCGCATTTCCCACTGTCATTTAGCTGGGAACCAATGGGGGCACGCCGTTTTGTTATCTGATCCGCCGCCCCGCTTTTTTAAGATTATCTGATCCGCTGTATCGCTGTAACAGGGCAGTGCGTTTCTTATCTGATCTGCCCGTGTTACCATACCGTCACGGTATTTCGTAACACTGGTTACACTCTCGTGGGGGTGAAATACGCCATCCCGGTAAGTTGACCCCCCCAAAAAAACAAAACAAAACAAAGATACGTAGTGGGAAAGGACAATCGATGAATGTCACATTTTAAGTTGCCGAGTCCTTGGCGTTCATGTCCGCTGGCGCACAGTATGCCTTTGTGTTTTCGCGTCGGCCAATAACACTGAATAAGGCTTTTATTTAGGAAGTAATCCACAAACTGTAAGACGGGCAGTTCCGGCAAGATGCGAGGCATGGACCCAGAGGTTTTAGCGGGCGACGCCAGTAGTACCACCACATTGTTAATGGAAGAATAATTAAATAATCGGGGTGATGATGGCTTGGAATAGAATGCCTAGGCTGGCGTTCGCATGGTCGAAGCCACCAGTATGGTGTGGACTAAAAAGCATTTATTGCGACATATTGCATGCAAGCATGAACACCGTCCCAGATATTGTATTCTGATTGAAAGACGAGGTACAGGGTTTGGCTCATATATTTCGTCACATCCATCTAAGAGACAGTCGTTGCTACACTGAAGCCTTATGTGACGAGTTCATTCTACCTACACTCGCTCACTGCTGCTACCAGTATTGTAGCTACTGTCGTCGCTGGGTTATTTCGCATTCTGCTCGCAAAGATTCTGGACACATGGGGCCAGCTACAGGGTCTCTCGGCCATGCTTTTTCATTTGGGTTGTGGGCTATATCATGATGGCGACATGCCGTAATGTCGAGACTTATGCAGCTGCTCAGGTCTTTTCGACCATTGGGTGGGTTTTGTTTTTGCCTCGCTAACGATTTACCGCATTCTTCACTGATAATTACAAATATTTCTAGTATTAAACTATTGTGTTACCATCTTTGTGGCAGACAACTCATCGCTCAAGAACCGATCACTAATGCTCGCATTTGTTCCCTCGCCATACATCATCACTTCATAGATCGGTGCTCCAATATTCAGAGGGTCTCCTAGCTGGGCCTGGATAGCGCTGGGGTTTTGGTATCTTTAGCATCGTGGTGCCTCTCGTCGTATAACCCCTTCACCTTCTTCTCTTCTGGAAGCAGGCTACTGCTCAGCGGAGGGGCCTAATCGAGCGCTCGACCACTAGGTGGAATGGACAAACCGTTTGGAAATACCTAATCGATGTCGACATGCTCGGCATTTTCCTACTGGCAAGCGGAATGGCCCTCTTTCTACTTCCTTTTAGTCTATAGTCATACCAGCAGGATCAGTGGCGATCGCCTCTAATTATTTGGATGATTATTTTTGATGGCTTGCTTCTAATTGCCTTCACATTGTACGAGAAATTCGCCGCTCCAGTGGCATTCATGCCGTAGTCTTCTGTTTAACCGTACTGTCTTCTTCGACGGCTGGATGTTTACTTTTATGTTTTTCCAGTCCACCGTCTGGGGCAGCTATTTCTCATCCATGCTCCAAACAACTTATAATCTCAGTGTCACGCATGCCTCGCACGTCTTAGTTATTTGCCGCGTAGGATCTTGTTTGTGGACCATTGTGGTCGGATGTTTGATCCGGCGGAGCGGACGTTTCAAGTGGTTAAATGTGTACTTTGCCATACCCTTGATGTTTTTCGCTGAAGGTTTATTGCTATATTTCCGCAATTCGGGAACCTATATAGGGTATATCGTGACAGCTCAGGTCCTCGTCGCGTTCGCGGGCGGTACGACTGTCATCTGTGATGATATGGCTATGATGGCCCCATCAGACAACCAGCATATTACGTGATCCAAGCAGTTCTCGATTTCTTTTGCAGTATAGGCGGATCTGTGGGATCGGCCGTTTCTTTGGCGATTTGGACAAGTAGCTTTCCCAAGTATTTGGCCAAATAATTGCCAGCCGATGCGCTGCTTGATAAAATCTACGAGTCACTTGACGTGCACATCTCCTATCCAATGGGGAATCCTATCAGAGCCGGTGTCAATCAAGCATGCAGCGATTCACAGCGTCTCATGCTTATTACCAGCATGTGTGGCCTAATTGTTACCTGGCTATGTATTGCTTTGTGGAGGGACATCAGAGTCAGTGACTTCAAGAAGGAAGAGGGTCTAGTCGTATAGCCTCGTAGTACATAAGACCAGGTTTCTAAAGAATGGAATGTTCTGCATGGAAGGTTAATACTCATAGTTTCCAGTTTTTATTGGTTTGATTTGAGGATCGCTTTCCACAGGGCCATCGACTATCCTTCTAAAGGGTTAACAATAAGTAAACAACAGCCTATGTTTTATCATTCTCGTTCGAGGAGAAGGCGCTGTAGAATCAAACATTGATCCTCCCCATAGCCTCAACCATTTGGCTCGTGGGTGAATTCTTAATATCAACATTGAAGAAGCAGCAGTACCTTGGATCTATTTCCTAGCCGAAATATGTAAGACCCGCACATTTAATTTCCGGGGTTACGGTAACTGACTAGTAGATTATCAACGACATATGCTAGTGACATTCCCGAGTACCAAAAGAAGGCGGCGGCAACAAGGGCCAATAGAATAATCGGTACGACTATACGTTGTCGAAATCGCCGGCGCAGTCCTGCTAGAAGAGCACCGAGACCCTCGGCTCCCAGTCTGTAGTATATCAGACCCACAAGGGCGATACCGTATCCCAAAACCTGTGTCTTCGTAATTGGATCTCGGAAAATAATGAGTGATACAATAACGAGTAGAATGTCCTTGAGAACACCAGATAGAGTCATCACGAGGGCCGAGGTTTTGCCAATCTAAATGACACATTCATTATTAACAAAAGAAAAACTTGTACGAATAGAAATATAAAACCTACCAAGAAAACAACTGCCACATTGAGTGCAAATGCCACTGATGCGTTAGCCAGAAGAGTGCCAAAACCAATTTGGTAGACGTCTGCCATGGCCATCTTGGGTATCTCTACCACAAGAGTCGCAGCAGTGTTCATAGCCATACATGCAGGAGCAAGGTAATACAGCGAAACCAACGGGTCCATTTTAAACGCATCAGAGCTAAGCAGTCGCTGAACCATGACAAGCCGACCCGATTCGAAAACCGTGGCACCGAATTGGTCTGGTTGATAGATCATCAATATGCCGTTCTAAATCTGTCTTCGAAGAGGATCAAACATACAGAAAAATCCGATAATTCTGAATTGGATCTCCCCGATAGAGGCGATTATCACACCCACAACTATGATGGAGACCTTGGCCAATACACCAAGACGAACCGGGGCAACACCAAGAACCCAGGTCGTGATCAGCGTGGCAACCGAGTTTGTTGCCTAGGTCGCAGTCATATCTTAGCACTTTTTATGCACCTAAATATAAACCGATGAAGTCGAACAAACCTTGAGCATCTGGATGAAAGAAACGCTCAAATGCAAGTATGCAAGATTGCCGCAGATCAGACTGAGACTGAAAAAGGCACCGATAGGGACAATTGCACGTCTGGCTTTAGTTAGCTACAGGTGAAAATCTCTGAACAAGAATTTTCTATCTCACATATATACAGCTCTTGTCATGGGGACATTGTGACGAGAGTCAAGCATGGTAGTGTATCGTGCCATGAGTTGAGTCATGACAGTCGCAAAGACCAGATGCCATGTTGTAAGAAACAAGGCTAATAGCTGTATTTAGTATTGAATATACTCTAATAAGACATGAGACGTACGGAAAGCTACCAGCAGAAGTCTTAGTTGATACATTGCGAGAATTAGCTGGTTGTGAGAAACCTACCAAAGCCAGCGGTATGAAGAATCCACTTATTGAAAACGATGACCCCAGAACTGATGGCAATCCATGTTCTATAAAATAATGAGATGGTAAAGCCATATGCCCGCAATACAAAACATACGCAATATAGAAAGCAGGATGTACGGTGGACTGTGATTGCGCGGCATTTGATGTTGGTAATATCGATGTTTTTGACATGTTTTCCAATTTGCAGGCAAACAATAGTGAGAATATAGTAAATATAAGAAACTACAATAACTAAACGAGTAACTGGAGATTTATTAAATGAGAGAAATGTGCAAAGAACCAGAGACAGCTGGACGGCGATATCAGCAATTAATAGAAAACTCGACCAGAGACATTGCATCTATGCAGTCAGCGAGTATCTTGCGCTAACCAAAAGTCGTACACTAAGCTCTTTAGGGAATATTCTATTCTATATATAGACTAGCGCGTGTGCTTTCGCCATCTGTGATTCGCTAGGCTTAAGCATGTAATCTCTGAGGAGGAACTGAGCCTACTAACTACTACTAATCTTAGAATTATCGTGGAATTATCGTAGATTACTATTGCCATTGGAGATTTGTTTGTTACTTTTCTAGATCAGGGGCTTTGGTGTGAGGATTGCTGTTTCACGGTTTCGCCTCCTGTCACCTCAAGTTCAAGTTAATCTCGGAACGCAGTGTAAAGAGTACTAGTACAAGTTACTTTTCAAAAAAGAAAAAAAGAAGAAAAAAGGTGATTAGTTCCAGCTTAAATTCACTCCTTTAGAATCGCCAATAATATTGCTACAATTAGGCCTCACTACCCCTAAATACCACCTATATAGAGCATAGACTTCCAAGTTAATCTCTCCTATATCAATTGATAGCTTACAGATACCAACTCTATACTGCGTCCTGTGCCTTCAGGCGCTCATACACCATAAATATAGGGCGAAGTACCACCTACCCTTGTAAATAATATTAAAAATGCTATATTATGTGCGTGTGTATGTGTGTATATATATATATATATATATATATATATATATCAATCGATGTATAGAATTATCCAGGTACAAATATACCCTTGGTGAACTGTGATGATCATAGATAGTCCATTAAGTCAACTAACATACTCAATCTAAGCCTGTCTGACAGCAGCAGCATCTCTACACGTATATCAATGCTACCCCGCCCAACTTCTCTGAGAAAGTCAATCCCAGCTTGCCATTCTCCGCTAGACGATCGGGGTTTCGGGTGTGAACGCGTGGATGACCAGTGGTTTAATGAGGGAATGAGCATAGCAGTTGTCACATTTACTGTTAAACAAGTTCACACATTTTCTATGGTAGTTTCAGTGGTCAAATCTTTACTTAGAGGAATATTGCGCAAAAATGGCCTGGCTCTGGGAATCGTGATTGTGGCAATTTCCGACGCGTTATGCAATAACGATTTTTTGATTATTTCTTTTTTTTTTGGTTGCTGTTGCTGTTGATTTTCTCAAGAGTGACAGCCAATGTAGTCACAGTATAATCACCTCGGGGTCCAGCGAGATACACATAGCGATCGAGAGACATGAATATATATCACTTACTATGCCGGTCCTTTCGAGTTTTCTGGTGATTGTGTGATTCGGGCGAATTGTTTTTTTAGGGGGCGAGTTCTCTGAGGGCATATCCCTCGTCACAGGTGGACGGGCCCAGAACAAGCATTTTTGAAGACAAAAAAGCATCATATATAAGGTAGATATTGGTTTGAAATGCACTCGAGAACCTGCTGGTTGGTTTAATTATGGTAAAAAACAGGATATGGACTTGGCCGGTCTATCGGCACTATAATGATACCTTGGTCCTTACTTCAACCCGAATTTACCCTAGAATGACCAGACCCGCCACTCAACACCTATATTATTTATACGGTCACTATTCCAATGATTGCAAATGATAAATTTGAATATTTCCGTTCCCTCACTAATGGCATGGAGACTCCAGTCACCCCACTAATGTCAACTTGTAAGTTCATTGATAGGGAGAACATACTGAACAATTTTATTTTCCCCTGTTCAAGAAACACACCGCGATGCTATCCAGCATGACCAATTGGTAGTTTTTCATAGAAACTTAGCCAAGTAACCAGACGTGCCCAGTTTCTAGCTTTAAAAAAAAAAAACTCGCAAATCGGTTGAAACAACTGAAAAATAATCTTACCCAGAATCCCAGAATCAAACAGGGGTAAGCAAAATTGTCGCTTATTATTAGTAGGTGGAAGAATACGATTCTCATGTCGTTAACAGCATTCAACTTGAAACGACCCTCCCTGGTGAAACACGCTGCATCCCATGTTCTTACCGAAACGGGTAGCACCCCGCAATAAAGAGGAGAGCAAAAACCGGAAGATCTACGTTTCTTGAGCTCTTCATTCGTGGAAATATCGAGCAGTATTTCCGTCTTCGAGTAGTCTTTGGTATTCATTTCCGGCGGAAGTATCATTTATGCTTAATTACTATGCTGGCGAGTCCCTTTGCTCTGCATCTACATCTATCATTAGAACTCATATAGATGGGCGTAGCAAAATATAATAAAAATCTAAACAGGATAATAAATAACTAAACCTTCGTGTAAATGTGGTTGTCTCATTAGTGTCGGGGACTTTCCCCACCAGCCGCGCAATCAATACTAACATCTGAAGTTTTATGGAAGCTGTTTCTGATATATTGTAAATGATATGAATGGCGGAAAAAGTATCGGTTATTCTTTTTTAAACATTTATCCTATGCGTGATGAGTGTATCACGGTACTTCCTATCATGACCGCCGTCATAAGGTTCAAACAAAACTACAAAATGTCTTGATTCCTCCCGTACTTTTCACATTATAATAGAATAAGTCACAAATAGTACTATAAAGCTTCCTATTAAATTACCGTCATGAAGCATGTTTACACGTCGTTCTTGTTCTTCTTATCTGCCGCGGCCACAAGTCGTCTGACCCCTCCGTCGGGTGCCATTGTCGTTGCAAAGTCAGGAGGAGACTATGAAACTGTATGCTTCATAACGTGCTTACAATCTTCTAGATATTTTTCTTCTAACCTAGAACACAGATAAGTGACGCAGTTGACTCACTCAGCACTACGACAACCTCGACTCAAACAATTTTCATCGAAGAGGGCACGTACGACGAACAAGTTTACATTCCCAGTTTGAGCGGCGAGCTCATAATTTACGGGCAAACCGAGGAGTAAGAATATTTTTAACAAAATTATTGGCCATTTCTAAATTACTAAGTGGTTGGGCAGCACTAGTGACTACTCGGCGAATGTCGTCACGATCACGAATGACATCGGGCTCTCCAGCGTTGACGATGACGATGAAACTGGTAGGCAAATCAGTACTCTTTCTACCTTATTAAATTCCACTGGCTAATTGGTACAGCAACCCTGCGAAACTATGCGGAGAATTCCAAGATCTACAACATTAACGTCGCCAATACCTACGGAGAAGGCCAGCAAGCTCTCGCGTTAAGTGCCTATGCGAACAACCAAGGATACTATGCGTGCCAGTTTATAGGCTACCAAGGTAAGTGGTTTGAGAATGTTGTCTACCGGACTTAGTAAGTTGAAACTATTGCAGATACCGTTCTTGCCGAAACAGGTAACCAGGTCTACGCGAAATGCCTCATCGAGGGTGCAGTGTGAGTCATTTAATTTTTAATTCGTTGGAAAACTCCTGAAATAACTGGTCACCAGTGACTTCATATTCGGCCAGCATGCTACTGCCTGGTTCGACCAATGTGATATCCGTGTTCTGAGTGCCAGCCTGGGGACTATCACAGCCAATGGGCGTTCTTCTAGCTCCGATCCGTCTTTCTATGTCATCAATGAATCGACAATAGCTGCCGCAGATGGCAATTCCGTAGCCTCTGGCGCTTACTATCTAGGTACTTCGATCTCTATAAATACAAAAGTGTCACAGCCCAAAACTAATTTCTTTAACAAATAGGGCGCCCATGGAGCGAATATGCTCGCGTTGTTTTTCAATACACATCCATGTCCGACGTGATAAACAGCGCGGGTTGGGAGGAATGGTCGTCAAGCGATCCACGAACCTCAGACGTGTATTTTGGCGAGTACGATAACAGCGGCGATGGTGCTTCTGGAACACGTGCTACTTTTGTGACGGAGCTTACCTCACCAGTTGAGATCTCGTCAATATTGGGAAGCGATTATACAAGCTGGGTTGATACAGAGTATATCTCTTGATCGAACACACCAACCCTACATCAATTGATGTATTATGTATTCCTATGGTTATTGTCCAACGGACGTTAAATTAACAAAACAATCTAGAATGGCGAAGAAATGACAAATTTGGGGGTTTATTTTGTAATTCATCACCACCAATTCAATATCCCAGTGTTACTTTCTTATCTTGGAGGTTGCTAGAATTTTAAGGTTATCTTAATCGGCATACTTTTCGCCTGGACTAATATTTGAATGAGACCAGTTGACATATCTAAATACAGATACAGCTTCCGAAGCCAGAATACACAACATATTGGCCAATTTACCAGAATAAAAGGGGAGGGGGAATCTCAAGGTGCACGCTTACACCCGACAAGGGCCATCTTCCGGGATCAACTCCATTTGTCCTGGATCACATAAGGCTCAAGCTCTGCCTCAGTCCATTCCCATAGCCGCCGACCCAAGTCCTGGTCCTTTGCCCATCGCTGAACATCTTGCCGAATTCCCACTGGCTCATAATATGACCCATTCTTTATGTTAATTTTGTCTGTAGTCGCCGCCCAAACCGCATTTTTCGCCCCTTCTTCGGGCGTGATCGTCTTACCAATGGTTGTAAGTTTGAGAAACACTCTGTCAGGCCATGACTGACCAGTCATAAGTTCGGTTTCAACAACACCAGGATGAACTGACACAGAAGTTATTTGCGGGTATCTTTCTGCGAGTTGTGCAGCATAAAGAACGTTGGCAAGTTTACTTTGGCCGTAAAGTTGATACCGAGCTAGCCATAGATTTTCCTGCTTTGTACGAAGCTGGTCAAATAAAATTCCTCCAGATGGATGCATCATGTAGCCCTGTGATGTAAATACAACGAATCGAACGTCGCTTCCCGGCTGTTGGGCAGTGTACAGCAAGACAGGCAAAAGCAACTTCACCAGCAGTGCATGGCCAAGATGGTTCGTTCCAAACTGAATTTCATACCCATCTTGTGATAAGCTTGGAGGCACCGTCATCACTCCAGCACTGCATATTACAATATCTAAACGAGACGCTTGGCTGCGAAATTCTTCTGCTGCCTTTCGAACCGTAGCGAGGGATGAGAGGTCACATTGCAGGAGGATTATTTTTGCATCTGGAGCATGACTCTTGATATCTTCGACCGCTGCTTGGGATTTTTTGGGGTCCCGCACGGTCAGAAATACCTGTTGCGGATTTTTCTTCGCAATTGCCAGTACGACTTCTTTCCCCAATCCTCGGTTTCCTAGAAGGTAATGAGCACGAGTGTACCGGGGGACAATTAAGGAGAAAACAAACCTCCAGTTACCAGTACAACTTTCCCCGACAGGTCAGGTACGTCGTTTTCTGTGAACCATTTCACTTGCACCCTTGGACCCATTTGGATCGATTTCGAGGTAGTAGTAATCAATCACTTTAATAGTTTGGTATGTGAGCAGATAATCGGAGGGGGTCTCAGGCCTGCCTTTTATAGGAATCTCTCTCCTCAACTAGGAAGGATTGGATAGTCAGGTCCCATTCTGCAGCAGAGGGGGAGTATATTCCCAGAACGGCAACAGTTGCATCGTTTGCCCCACTCCTCATCCAAGCAGCCAATGATAACATATAAATTACGACCCAGCCAATAAAAAGTAGGCAAAGCGCTATCGTCCCAGTCTCACTGGTTGTTGAACTAGTCGCAAAATCGACATTGTGATTGGTCCGCGCATGCTCGCTTCGTTTTCATCGAGGATTTTGCTTTCGCCTCATCGGATTTAAACGCTGCGTTGAAACATTTGAAGCCAATCGCCAGGCACTGTTTGCGAGGTCTTTGTAATCAAAAACGGTGTGACAAATCCGGTTGCATCGTTTTCCATGGAAGAGCCGGATGCCTTTTTATCTTGACTCGCGAAGCGCTGGTCATATCACACCCCTGTTTTTCAACATATCAACCGCTGTTTCAATAATGAATGTATTGATTCGACACTATACCTGGCGAGTATATGAATCCAAAATTGAGACACTTGTGGTTGATACAGGTGCTCTTTTTTTTTTTTTGCTTCACCGTACCCATCAAAACAACCAGTTCACTGGATCAAGGACGCTTCTACGATGAAGAAGCCATACGATTGCAGCCCTGGGATTTCAAAATTCTATCAACAACGGGTAATTTAATTGAATGGACGAATAGTATTTTTTTTATCCGGTAATCGTGACTGGCTCGGCCTTATGGAGCCATCTCGGACGCAAATGCATTACGGTGTTATGCGTAAGTATCCTAGGGAACCCCACGAATACCACGAATAGAACGACGAACGCCTACTCGAGTGTCCAGATTCTTGCTTTCGTTGGCTGCCAATGTGAAACTACGATGCCGCAACAGCAAAAAGGCCGTCAACAGCCTCCCATCCGTGGTAGATCGAGCCTAGAGTGAAGCTACCCGGCAAATAGTAGCCGTTGCCCACGTGAGGTTCCCAATTTTGAATGAACCGCCATCGTTAATGGTGTATTTGGGGAAGTAGACGTCTCCAAGTTGGTCGGCAATCGAAGCGCAGACTACTAGTGAAGTTGGAGTACAACGTGTATGCAATTCGGGGCTCGCCAGTCGTCTCACTGGGGGTGGTCAAACATCCAGAGGACTGATCGAAGGAAAAGAAATACGGGCCACCTGACAGAACTCTCTACAAAACCCCTTCTATTTAGGCCTCGGTATTGAACCTCGCGATCAGAGAAGAGCTGTTGATGCTTTTATCACCGGAAGACACCACAAGTGTGAAATTGGATGCGATGTCCGAGACTACCCCAATACTATCAATGAATCTTTCTTGCTCCAAGTAATATGTGGCTAACCAGTGGTAGAGTATGTCGCTCCGAAAGTACATGCAGCAATTGCGAAAATATACATCATCTTGAAACTCCATGTTTTCCACTCCCGGTGAGCCTACGGTTTCTCCAAAGCGTTTTGATTTTATAAGCAATCTAGAATTTTCGGTTATTACTCTACCGCCGAGTGTCAACAGGAGGTACTTCCAATGGGTTGTCCAATCTCTTTATACGAACCTGAAGGCGCTCATAACGTGTAACTCAGCCATCCGTGCACCTAAGCGCGACATTGCAGATCCTTTCGCAACTTTAACATCTTTTTTTTTGCCATTAGCTACGAAGCGGCACGTGGGACATAAATCATTGCCTTTACCTTAATGTATTGGTTCCTGGTGCCGGTGAAAAGTGTCGAAGGAACAATCGTTGAGCTCCTGTAGATCATCAGCCGCACCGGATTTATCATTATTGGGGCGGTCTTCAAAATTAATCCCAACCAGCAATTCTTTTCTTGGATCTAAACTTTAGGTACAATTTTGTTGTTCGCATTAGCATTCACCCGCTGATCTAGTGTAAACCAATCGGGGTAGTTTGAAACTTCGCCGTGATCTCACCATCAATTCCATATGTGTATGCATTCCATTGTAATGCTCAATGCATTTTGTCCTTGTAAGATAGGAATTTGAACCCAGTATTAGAAAAATATAATGATTAACTAACTTAGGATGATAACGTTGGGAGACTGTGCTGCAAGCGCAAGCCGATCAGGGTTAAGCGTGGAATTCGGTATGACTCACTCACTTATTACGGGGCGAGCCTATTATCCATCTAATGTCCTAAAAATCTGGTTTTAATGTTTAGCGAAATTTACTGTTAAATATTTCATACAATCAATCCCAGAAACGAGTCCACTAAATACGGAGTCGACTAATGCCGCACCTAGGTCTGTTCCAATGAAGATTTTGGTGCTCGGTCTCTGCAGGACCGGGACACAATGTAAATTTGCCCAACTTTGGTTGAATTGATGAAAATTATCAGGATGCGAAAACCTGTGCTAGCTCTTGCCGATGCCTTGATGCTTCTTGGATACGATAAAGTCTATCAAATGCGTGAAGTCGTTGCTCCAGGTCGAGATGATAGAAAAAGCTGGATTGAGGCGATCGAAGCAAAATATGAAGGCAAAGGACAACCCTTCGGTCGATTAGAATATGATAAGTTCTTGGCAGATTATAATGTCTGTCCTATTGTCTTTACTCCTTTTAGAGTTGTTGTTGCAGGCGAAACGGTCTCCTGAAATCCAAGCAGGCTGTTACAGATATTTCCAGACGAGCTGGTGGCAGCATACCCCTTTGCCAAAGTTATTCTTACTTTCGTGACGAATATAGTTGGTACGCATCGGTTTACTGTACAATATGGCATGCATGGCGTCATGGCAGGGCCTGAACTCAGGATGGGACCGTGGAAAATCCGATGATTAGTTTGAGTGATAAATTCCATGAAAGCTTGTGGGCGAGCAATCTCGAGGAACACGGGAGATGAAACTTTCGCGAACATAACAATGCGGTCTATAAGCTTATGTCAAGTCGCTCAGCTGATTTCTTGACATACGACACTTGCCAGGGATGGGAACCCTTACGTCGTTTTCTCGGAAAAGACGAGCCCTTTCCTCAGTCTGACCACTGGACTCAGTATAACAGGGATGGGGAGAAGAACAGTTCCAATGAATGATCAATTTATTTAAAAGCAAAACACGCAAAACTATCAGAACTGGGTATCGGAATTGAAAGCACACCCTCACTACAAACTAAACTCACAGGAAAATCGTTTCCTTGGTTTGATACGATAGGGCTACGTTTGAAATGGCATAAATATGAATTAGTAGGAAAATCTGAGAAACTTAAGTATGTACTCAGAATAATAATATTGGATGTTATATTTGTTTTTTATTCAATAGTACGGCTAACCATCCATGGAAATTTCGGCCTTGGATCGGAGGTCATTGTCGGACTCGGTCAATGGTTCCTAATGCGTATAGTCCTGTGCGCCTTTCCTCTTTTAGCAGTTGAAGCCGGTAATCGGTTTTTCGAGAATCTATTGGCAATGCAACTTGATCATTGCAAATTTGTCATTCGGATCTACCAGTATTTTGGATTCCAAGCTGCTGAGAAAGCCGAACGCAGTAGGCCGAACATTTTGCTGTATAAAAAGCATTGGATTCTGGACTTTCGAGTAAACAATCAGACAACGACATTATTTCCAGTTATCGCCTTGATACAGTTGAATTGTAACTAAATATTCACTTGTGATCTGAAACATCTACTTTCAAAAAAACAGCATGCATGTATTCATCGCTGGGGGCAGTGGCCAAACGGGAAGTCTGGCTGTTGAAAATCTGATCGAACAAGGTACGTGGCCTCTTGCGCATCGGCGACATCAAGGACAACATATGTCGCTAACTATGAAAATAGGCCATACTGTTACGGCATTAGTCCGCAACCCATCTACTGTTTCAAGTAAACCTGGATTGGGCCTTGTCCAGGGCACCCCAGTCAACAGAGCCGATATCGAGAAATGCTTTGCGCGTCGCCTACCGGATGCTGTGATTGTGGCTCTCACGCCCGCCAAAGGGGTATTTGAAAATGGGTCCTCGTTTATCGCACATGTAACACGAAATATTGTGCAGGTAATGGAGGAGTTCGGCACGAGAAAGATCGTTTATTTGTGCGCATTTGGGGTTGGGGAGTCATATGCCAATCTCAACTTCTTATTGAGAGGGGCTGTGTGTGCTACACCACTAGGGACAAAGTTTGCCGATCACGAAGAAGCTGAGAAAATCATGAGGAAAGCAAGTGGAATTCAATCAGTGATTGTGAAACCAGCAATGCTGAAGAATGGAGAACCTAAACAAGTTGAATATCTCGGCGAGGTTGGGGAGAAGGCTAGCTTTATGCCAAGTATCACCAGGGCAAGCGTAGCAAAATTCATGGTTGAAGCTCTAATGAGCGAGGAATGGGATGGAAAGTCGCCAGTTATTGCGAATGTACAATAGAATATTAGTAGAACCCCTTTTTGGTCGTTGAGTCTGTTTCTTCAACATTCAAAAAAAAAGGCAAAGCCGGAAACCCGTACGTGTGTTATAGATGAAATTAATATATTTAGTAAATTTTGGAGGATTTGGAATTTTGCTGGTATACTTTTAATTTACGCCCTAAATAATATAGCTACGAAGACCAGCCTTGAATTCGGCGCCTGGAGGCCTAACCTGTGACTGTACAAATCCACCAGTTGACAGCTCAAACGGTCAACTGGTGTGCACACTAAAGCAATCCAAGCTAGTTTTATTATTGGGGTGATGCTAGTGTATTATATTATGGTCTGGGTTCTATGGGTAATAGAACTCTTCGACATATAAATCTGGAACGACGCAGGCAAATGTACCCCGCCTCGATCATTTCACATATGTAGGCAACGCTGGGCATCATTCTTGTTACTAATGCTACATTACCTCTTGAGTACTTAAATCGAGACGATTTACGTATGATCGTGATCAAACAGCAGTCAGGCCTCCCTCGCAAAAGGAAGACAATCCACGCGTGCGGGGAAGATACTTCGACTAGCTGGCTTTTCTTAAGAAACGCCATGATCAACGCCAGAGGTGTACACTGATAATAATGGGTTGCGATTTTAGCGTGAGTTTATTTCCGCATCTGGATAGACATTTCTCGTCTTTCTATTTATTCAATGAGATATGAAAAATGCATCCGTGGCAGCTGTGCTGCCCTCCCCTGTACCTTAGATACATACGGGTTAGAATATTTGATTAATCAGCTCAGTCTTAGTGACAATGCATTTTATGCATTAGATACGTTTGTATGAGGAGAACCTAATTTCAGATAGTCGTGTCGGTTGTCAAAAATATTTTCTTCAATGTTGTGTAGCAGTCTTCAGCCACCGCGTCGGCTTGAACTACGTGATATCAATTCGATAACGCAGTCACACTATAGTTACATGTTGAATTATGTGTCTTGAACGCTTCACGTTGAGGTCAATACTCAAGCGGAGAAAAAAAAATCAGAAAAAATGCCATGCCCAGTCATTAGTCGTTGAGAGCGTAAATAAACCGCGGAACCCTTCGCCTCGCTATGCTTTGTTGAAAATTCACCCACACCAGAAAACGCAAATGAAAAGAAACCCGAGAGGCCAGCTCAAGGATACCAAACACCGAGTCTATGAACAACCCAATCACGGTGACAGCTTCGACTGCAGTTCATCGATGGTGCACTGCAGACGATTCTGCACGAATGTGCCCATAGTCGAAAAAACATGCGTCGAGTTGACGGCAGGTTTGGTATCGGAGGGCGACGGATAGCTTCCTGAGAAAGCGTAGGTGTCAAGGAACTGCTGAATCGGCTTGGACATCATTCGCAGACGGCTCAAGACGAGCTGGATCTTCATCAAGCCACAAGACTCGTCATCCAACTCGTAGCCGCCGACGGAGATGGGCCGATGCACGATTTCTTCGGCGACGTGGTTGAAAAGCGTCGCATTGCTGGTGGCACTATCAAGTAAACTGGCGTCGTTGAAGTCGACAGCTGCTTGGTACCAGGCCAGCGTTTTAGAAAAGATGGTAGCGAGAAGCATGGGGAAGGATGAGTCCTTGGGACAGCTGCACGCGAGCATAGTGGAAACGTTCTTCATCGCCTCACTGTTGGCTTTAAGAACCTGGTCCATGGTCGGGCGCGGCTGGCCTTGGGTGGTTTTCTGCGCTGTTGAGGGCAGACTCAAGGCGACCAGCGACTCGAGAGCAAGTTGGGTGCAATCGTGTGGTTTGGACTGGGGAACCATCAGCATGGCCGGGCTGAGCCCATCGGGCGGAGTGCTGGGATTTGTGGTTGTCGCTGAGGTCGCACCGGTTGACGGTGCTGACGAGAATATTCCGGCGTCGAAAGAGGGCGCATTATAGCTGCTAGGCGAGAGGTAGACGTTTTCCGGGTCATCTTTGATGAGGGAATTCGGCCCGGAGGAGGCGGGCGACTGCGATTGCGACGAGGCGGCGAGAAACGAATCGTCGGACTGCTGGCTATACGTAGCGGACGAGTCAATGAAGAGAGGCTGCATCAAATCTCCGGCACTGTTGTTGCTGCTGCCGGGGTCGCTGCCAGCCAGCACGCTGTCAAAACTCCAGTCGGCCGACCAGGGGTGACCCAAATGCCAGTCCCCAGGCCACATCGCCGTCGCATTTTCGGCCTTGATGGCTTCCGGGCTGCTGCTGCTGCTATTGGGATTTTTATTGTTGCTGTTCTCCATTGCCTTCGCCTTGGCCGACTTCCGGGGCTTGCCCATTCGCATCGACCGGCTGTAGTGGCACTGCACCCCGATGGTCTTGCATCTCTGACACTCAGGCTTGTCCTGGCTACATTTGATCTTGTTCAGTGAACATCGATCGCAGGCCGACCGTAACTTGATGCGCTGAGGAGCTTCGTTGCGGGGAGCGGCCGGGGCGACGACGGTCATGGTCAGGGTGTCGTACTCGAAGACGCAGAACAGAAGGAAAACAAAATAAAGAGAATCGAAAACAGACCTAGAAGATCCTTGGCCGAGTGAAGTGTCCAGATATACGCCGCCCTTTTTTTCTTCGGACGTTTTGCTGGAAGTCTCGACTCAGCAGCACAATAATTTGCTATTCTCCGACTGAAAACTCCGCCGAGTGTAATTAGCCCTCACTCCGGCGCTCCCCTCCCCACTGCCCACTGTTGGCAAGGGCCAGAGCCAGAAAATGGCATGCTGCGCAGTCCAATGACAGCTGCACCGCGGGCTGCCTAGAGGCGCTGCTAATGCGTACTAGTTGTATTGTGCTTGGGTCCGGTTCCCACACCGCCCAATGGGGCCTCGCTAGCTAAGTTTAGCGGCAGCATTCTCTGCTGTAGTGCGTGTCTATTTTACGGCTCTCGCCCATATGAGGCCGGCACTGAGGCATGTGTGACACCGTGAGTCCTTTGGCTGTTAGCCCTGGGGGCCGAACCATGAATACAGAGACCCGAGTTTAATATTTCCAGAAATACTCGGAACCACTTTAATAATGTTAATTATTATTGAGGCTCTGGGATGTAGGAAGAAGTATCGACTGTTCAACAGATAAGCAAGGAAGCCTTGTTAACCAGTGAGACAGTCCGTTATTATTTTTACGCACAATCTGTTAAAAACTTTAAGTCTCTCGGCGCAGCCTATTAAACACCCAACACACCGCTTTGTGTGGGGATCACGTCAGATCGTCAGGTAGACAACAGCTACGAACAGAAATAATAAGTAATTACGGAGTACACTTTTGCACTTACTGGAAATCGGCGGCCAACAGCCCCCAGGATTCCCTCCCAAGCCAAACAGAAAAGCCCCGGATTACTTGGGCCAGCAACAGCTCGATCGGGTATAGCCACGCTTATTTTCCGGCTGGAGATCCACGTGGTGGCCGTTGGCCCCGGAGGAAAAACATGTGTGTTTGATTGTCTGATTCTGTGAAATAGCGACATCTTATCGCTCGAGCGGTGTTGAATCTCATCAGTGACAAGTTCAAAATGCATGAATATACATGGAACGATTTCTCGTTAGAAGCAAACCTGGCTGTAAAACAATAACTACGTATCATGCTCTAGATACGGAGTACCCTCCGGCTCCTTTCGGCGACATCTAGGCAATGTCGGTGAGATAGGGCCGAGTCCTTTCCCGATCAGGTTGGACTAAGGCATGTATTAGATCTTGAATTTCGGACGTCCAGGATAACTTACTAAGCTGTCTGAGAAAGCGCCAGCGATAATGCCGGACTGATAAGTAGCATTTGAAGGCTGATAAGCAAGATAGATCTAGGGCCGAGGGCAATAACCACCACGTTAACTAAGTCCGAGAGCCATGGTGAGGCAATGTCCGACTCCGTAGAAATGCCCTTTAACTCGCAGTCGTTTCCCGGAGTCCCGAGACGGAGCACAGCCCAATGAGCCATTTCAGACTTCATGTAAATGCACTCCAGATTCCAAACCGACACTAATTACTAGCCAGAAAATCGGAATGTAATTGCTTTCTGGGCCAACGTGTTTGGTCAGAGCAGTAATCACTTATTCACGCTGTCCGCTGGATGCCGCAGTCCAGCCTTCTGGAAAATGCGGCGAGGCTGACGATCCGCCGGCTGATTGGATGCTAATACATGGCCATTGAGCTGCATTGTATAGAACCCAGCAGAAATTAACATATTCGATATGATTCGGCTGCTTGTGCTCAGCGGGCAGTCATGATGGTAGACGCAGCTCCATCTAGGGCAAGCACACCCCCTGACTTGTGCTTCACCCGAACCAACGGATAGAAAGATACATGCATTATTAAACCCCCATATACATACACGACAATCAATGCAAAACCAGACTATTTTCCCATCAAGCTGGCTGCGACCTGCTCATACACGCTAAACACGATACCCCCACTCAATACCAAGCGCCCCAGCCTCATCGTACTCCCCTTCCAGAAGCCTTTCAGCCCATGATCCTGGAATATCCCGCCTACCGCTTCTGCCAAAGGGGCTCCCTGCACAGTCTGGCTTCTCGTTTTGATGACATCGAATGGCTGGGTAGCATAGACTGTGATCGTACCGGCGAGCGCGCCCATGGCGAACGTTGTAGTCGCCGTTTTGGGTAAGTCATACTTTTTCGTGGTCTCTTTGAGAAAATTGTAAGATCCCATTCGTACAGCCGATGTGGCCATTTGCTTCATGGTTGTTGACACGCCACCTTTGTAAATATCGACCAGGCCATTCTCCTGGATCAGCGTCTTGGTTGCATGTAAACTCGAGCGAAACCGCCTGTTAGGCGACTTAGCATCATCAATCAACGCTGTTTTGATGCGCTCCGTCGGTGTCACTGCCAGAACGCTCTCGGTGGCACCAGCACACATGCCTGCCAGAATGCCTCTGCCGGTCGACAGCGTGCCATCTTCATCCGAAAGCAGGTTTTTGATGCTATCAAAAGACAGAAATCTAACCCCAGCCTTTGCTGCTGTTCCCTATATCTTCTTTAATTCCCAGGCAATATAAGGGACACAGGTATGGAGCTTACCACAACTAAAGTCGAGCAGCCAGTGTACAAAGCGGCCGGTCCCTCAAGTTTTACAACTTGATATATCAACGTTAACGGATTCTTGGGCATTGCTATCGCACCTTTTTGCGACCGTAGTTGAGCTCTAGTTTTGGCAAATTCGAATGGATACTAAAGCATGATCTTAATTCCATTCTTCTATGCAGCATGTTGTTCTTGAAACATACCGTGATCGTAGCTTCTACAGCTCCGGCCGTTGCCCCAGATGTCAAAGATACCCATGGCGGGATGGTCTTCTTGTCAATGTCTTGCGGCTATTAATTATCTGGTTAGTATCAATCATTAGGCGTGGCGCTATATATGCTTACCTGAGCTGCTTGAGCCACCGAACTCATTGCGACCAGTTGATAGATTTCCAATACCAGACTATATATATATATATATATATATATCAATTGATATATATGAAAAGGCCGCAGTCTTCAGTGTCAGCCAAAGAAAACTATGTGCAGCGCGTCCAAATATAATATATATATATATATATATATATATATGTCTGTCGCACCGACAATCGCAAACGAGGGTGTCCGTGTCGCGGTTGTTTTTAGTTCCTCGGCTACCGCGACTCGCCGATGGACGGAGGGTTTCGCTCCGTCGACGGATGTCTCCAGTCCCATCTAGCTCTCAATTGATGTATACACGCGTATTGATATCAATTATTGATATTATACTATCAACTCCACGTCCAGACTAGTTGACATCAATTGGTGCACATGAATTCAAGACTGATATGAATGGATGTGTATCTAAACTGTAGTCACTCACTTTCGATTTTCAACTTCTAGAGATTGGGCAGATCTACTTGTATTCTGTAGTCAATTTATAGCTTCAAATGCACGCGTGCAAACCACATACCTATGTATGTAATTTTATAGATTATAAGACATTTCAACCGTCAGTAATACCTATGTACAAAGATGCCATCGGTTTTCATCGCAAACAATATGTAGTACACAACAACATCAACTGACATACGCCCGATGACTAGTTGACATCAATTGATAGGTAAGCAAGCAATCAATATGAACAAAGAAATAGCCTATAAAGAAGAAGAATTACAATAAGAAGCCCCTGGAATTACCTGCTTTTAGCATGAATAATTTAGCGATGTTCTCTAATCAATTAAAGGCCGCCTCTGGATCAAATATTATCCCTCATGGCCAAATACCAAATATCTGGCACTTGGAAACCAAGGACTTTCAACACTTTGCACCCTGAGATAGGATATCCTAAATATTTTAATATTCCATTCCAGTGACCCGCTTGAAATTTGCCATGGCGCATTCCCAGACCTTCTTCGATGGTCCGTCTTCCCTAAACTGAGCCAACAATTCCTCGACCCTGGGTGGTGCACTTCCACCTTTGTCGTCCAAAGAATAAATCTGTCCATTAACCCCCCAAGCTAGTGATAGCTTCGGGTTAATAAGTGCACTGGCCATAGCTGCGCCTGCCTGACTATAAGGATACATGGCGCTCGTAGCAAAAAATAAATGCCGCTCGGCGCACTCTTCTGGCGATGTTTGAATCAACGGTCCCAGGAGGCCGGTTGCTGCAATCAAAATTTTCATCTTTAGTCCCTCTGCATCACGCGTGATTCCACTCTTAACAACTCCTGGTACCGTGTGAATGAACCCGACATTGGTTGTTCGGCGGGAAGCTTCCTCGAGTAATAATAGCGTTTGGACAGAAGCGAGCTGGTCTCGCCATTGACGTAGAGGAAAGTCTTTCCCAGGAATGTTGGTCATATCAATAGCTCCTTCACAGGTTCTAGCCCCGACACTAATGATGCGGCGCAAAGACTCAGCTTCTTGCAGCGATGGAAGAATACATCACAATGCCTCCTACGAGGGGGAGGCCTTCCGACGTGGCTTTGGGATAGAATCTGTATTAGACTTGGCCTAAATATTGAAAAAAAAAAAAAAAAAAAAAAAAAAAGCAATACTCACTTTCTCCAAAAGCTATCGTCCCCTGAGTTTGAAACAATATGTTAATGTTTTTCTCCTTGCTCGTGATCTGGTAGCACATATCGTCGACGGACCTTAACAGGCTTACATTCGCTTTGATAAAGTTAAAGATGCCTTCCCAATTGAGTTCCTTGTATTCTTTGGCAATTACATTGGCCGCTTCCTGAGACCTGCCAATGATGTAGACTCGTGGTTCGGTAGCGTACTTGACAATTGCCTTCAAAGGTGTGCTTGCCAACGCCACTGGTCCCTCCAATAAAAACAGCCACGAGCCCGCGAGGAAACACTGAAATAATTTGCACGTTCAAAGCGATGATTTTAGAAAGGGGTGTTATTTTCTGGTCTCGATTCGTTTTCTGTCCAGTGAGTTTAGCAAATAGGGAGAAGGATATACCGCTAATCGAAGCAAATTCTTCACGTAAGCATTCAGAAAGTGGACTACGAAGAATCGGGCTGTTAATAAAATAATTACAGGGAATGATGTCATTCTTATACTACATCCGTTATCTACAACCTTACAGCTGCCAATCTTTTTTGAGGTTCGTGCTATACCGAATAGATCGATACGAAACGGAAGCGTCGGTTTTAAGGTGATGGCCCGCTGGAACAGGCTATAAGCAAGTTCTTGGTGATAAAAGAGAGAAATTAACGGTTCATAGGATGTTTAATTTATATTTATTTCGTAAATATAATGCCGGGACTGTTCTGTTAATTTAATATTTGGCAACTTATTAGTAATACGTAGTAACATCATCCATTTCTACCTCCTATAAATCCATTAGGAAAAAAGGTAATAAATGTTATGATCAATTTGTACAACAATAATGATAACAACAACAATAATGATAATGGGTATTGTACAGCTTAAGTTTTCTACGTGTACCCCTGCTTAGCGCTCTCTCTGATTAACCATTGCTTTAAAGTTTGCTCAGACGCCACTGCACGTTTATATGCCCGCCAGCATGGCTCCAGGGGCATGAGGACCCTGACAGCACGATAGAAGTGGTAGAGCAAGAGCAGGGCATGTGGGTCATTTTCCTGGACCATAGAAACATACGGGCCATGGCAAACAATGGGAAAGGAAAGAATGAACCTTGACAGATCTGAAAATAGACTGGAATCTTCATCGACCAATTCCGGCGGCCGTCCCTCAGGAAGAAAAGATAGTATTAGACAAAGCTGAGTGATTACTGGTATGTAACCATCCTCAACAGGATTATTTGTGTCTGCTGAAAGTCGAGGTATGTGACTCTGCCACACATTTGAGAAGGCTGAATCCATACTTCGTTTGTATGGGAAAGATATTTTAAGTAAATCAGAGCTAATTGGGCGATCCCAGGCAAAAAAACTTTGGCATTGGTCAATTGTGTCGCAGCTGATTCGAGCGGCTCGTACAAGAACATCCTTTGGATTGTGTCGAAGCTGGGGCAAAAAGACGGAGAGCTGACCGGAATTAGCAGATATAGCCTTTAAAAAGACCTGCTTTAAGCTTGAGCAGAAAGTGAATAGGTCGTCTTTCGGCGGTTGACCAAAGGCAACATCGCCAGCATCATCTTCTGCCGGTGAGGCTATATCAGCATTGGTCCATAATTCGTATTGCAGCAGAAGCGAAGTGGCGATGAAAGCATCAACATGAGTCGAGGTTAAATCTTTAGAGACTGCGGAGCGAAATCGGGACAACGCGTGGCACAGATGGCTCGTCGCCGCGATTGGATATGTCGGATCCTGTGGATGCAAGACGGCCAGGTGTCGGGCAGCGATACACAGGACGGTATTCATCAAGAAATCAAACTGAAAGCACATCTGAAGCGTATATGACCAAATGTCGGGGCTGAGCAAGAGCGTTTGCCGCGTGGATGCCTGGAAGTGATGGAACAATTTTAAATGTGCGAGATTCACAGTCGTATTCATCGATGCCGGGTTGGGTAGAAGGGGGGTTGTTGGCATTGAACGGGGCATTGAAGTCAATCCCGGAGCCCAGTTGCTTGTAGCAGAGGGTTTACAGTGCTCTCCCCTGCGAGAACAATTTGCACATGGGACTCCTTCGCCGCACTATTGACCAGCGACGATTATTAGCCAGGACGAGCGATGATCAGAGGTGCAAGGGTAGACGGACTTTGATCTGCCGCTTTCGGCAGTTCTCGCATCCTGTCCTGGATTTTTGATGGGCTCTTCGTCGCCTAGCTGGATCATAGTTCCATGCTTTGGGGATCTCGAAGAGGAGCGATTGTCCAGAATTCGGCGTGGGTGAGAGGATGAAGGTATTGGTGCAGTCGTTCAGGGATGAAATTTGTGAATTGGGCATTTTGCGGGACAATGAAAGGGAAGATAATACTGTTTTCCCCCGATAAAGCCCGTATTGTAGCTTTGAGCGACGCAGAAATGACGTTGTTGACGAATAATCTCTGGTTATCGCCGCGTATCTCCGGCGCGGCCCTAGGCCAAGAACAAGCGATACGAGAATGAAGAGGTATAGCGTGAGCCTTGTAGGGCACGTAGAAAACAACGGAGCTTTTCCTTTTTCTTTTCTATAGGCATATAATGTGCTCTGTACATGATATCATATTATTGCTCTACATTAGTATCGATAGGGTGAAACCGTCTTGCAAGCTAGAAATCATTTTTGTGATTGGGTACATAATCCTGGCTTGTTAGAAGGCTGCTTGAACTGCTTCAAATCATTAATCTTGAAGAGCACATGGCATCCGGAGGACATTCCAAATTCTCCATCTAAATATGTTCACCCAGGATGTAAATAAATCAAGGCAACGAATCTGGGTGGTCATCCATTAATAGATTTCGGTTGCTTATTGAACTCTGTACCTTGGGTGAAGACAGCTTTGTATCCATGGCTGAATAATAATTTCTTGATAGACAGTGTAGATTGAGATGGTGAATCGACACGAAATAATCGCTTCACTGCGTTCCGCGATTATTAGTACGAACCACTTTTCAAATAAAAAATCAAATGTATTGGTGCATCAAACGAGTAGATTCTCTCTCTTGGAATAAATCCCCCTTACATATGAGTTGCAAATAATAATGTTATGATAAGGTCTCGCGGTAAGTGGGCTTATCACTTACTTAGGGGAGTCGGGGGTAATATAACCTCACTGACCGACTTTAAATATTGCAGGCTTCTCAAAATCTTATTAACCAGTTTGCAGGCTTCTTACGATCTCACTAATCGACTTGTGGGCTTGCAGGTCTCACTAACCGGCCTTCAGGCTTCTCAGGATCTCACTAATCGAATTGCAGGCTTCTCAGGATCTCACCAACCGGCTTGCAGGCTTGTCAGGATCTCACCAACCGGCTTGGAGGCTTCTCAGGATCTCACTAATACACAGTGCGTTCCGCGCCCCCATGGCGTTCACGTGCCTTAACCTTGTAATCTGCCACTGGCCGTTTGCTCCGTTCAAGTCTGTTCTCCGTAGAAGGAAACACGAGGTTTTGATATGGCATAATAATTACAATAGTTATCATGAGTTTTTTTTTTGCGGAACCACATGAAACACAAAGCTATACATGATGATACAATAATCAAATAGTACTATTCAATGTTGAGTTTGCATATAATTACGAGGTACGTACTAGTACATACAACATGCAGCTATCGGCGGGGAGTTCTGGATTATTGCGACATTATCCAGGCATATACGTACTTGGCACATACTACTACAAGTAGACAGTACATGTAGATAGTGATACATACTAGATAGTAGATACTACCCTCCGGCCAAAAGACCCGATTGGCGAGCTTCCTTGCAGGAATACTACTACGCACGACTAGTGAGTTAATACACATTAAGTTTGATGCCTGTAGTAATCTGATGGTGCCCGCATAAATCCCCTTACGTTTTCACTGGCCAAATTGAGAAGAATTTGCGAACATTATTATTCTATCACTTGAATAATTTTCTCCCAGCAATACAAGGATAATACGTACTCATACGCAATGCGGGGAGCCTGACAGCCGACGTAGCATCCGGCCTGATATCGCAGCTGCTAGTGTACGGTATGCATCCTCAAAATGACATGAAACGGGCTAAAAAAAAGGAGCGGTGCGCATTACTATTTACATGTCTACATGTTCGCAAGAAAGCGAGAGGAATTAATGGATTAATTAACAAGTTACAGTCTTGCTCGTGGTTACAGCTTACGACAATGCTCGTTAGGGGCAACATAGTGTACTCTGTACTTCCAGCAGTGAACAGTGAACACAAAACTCTAACCCAACAGCCGAAGTGTCAGCCCATTAGTCCTTAACACTATTTGCAAGGCTGTGTGAGTCGCGGCCCACTGATGACAGCTATTATTGGGCGATGGAGCATTTCAATTCCCCCATTCGGAACCAATCCTGGTCAGCATTGCATCGCGGACTCTGCACGGGCAAAGACGCGTATAACTTGGCGGCTGCTATGGGGCGTGGCAACGCACGGGCCAGCTATCGTAACCGATGGGGCGCCAGTTTACCCTGCTCAACCGTATCCTGGCCTGCAAATAGTCCAGGAGAGTCGGTGACGACGGGCGGCGTATCCGCAGTTTGCATTGCTTGATTAGTATTCACATTGCTGCGTATACTGCCGGAGCGTTGCGAAGGCGCTGCGCCATGTTATGTAGTACTCAGTCCTGTAACGAGGGAAAGCATTCTGATTGGCTGGCGGAGGATCTACATCGCCATGTTGCAACATTGCTTCTCCTGGCATTATTTTTTGTGTATGATGATTGTTGGTATTGCGTATGATGTCTCCAGTCCAGCGTATCGGCAGGCCTGATTTAAAATTAACCTTACTCTGGCTACGTGACATCGCCTAGAAGCGACTCCATTGACCATCTCACCGTGTTCGTCCTGCATCATTCTGCTATTGGCCCCCGAGCCAACGTTGACCAGTGTGCTGACCGTGGGACTGTATTATCTGAGCGTCGTTCTATATTTAACGCGTGACGATATCTGGAAGAGAGGCATATAAATTGACAGCCTCTGCCGAGTGATCGGCAGTTACTCTTTTGTATTTTGACTTCTGAAAGAAAACCAACCATAAACCCTTATTCTCCTTTCTTTGTTTTGCTCGTTCTATTCATTCTTCTTTTATCGAATCACATTCGCTTGAACCACCAACTAACCACCTTATACGCTCTCTCTCCCTCACCATACAACATGGTTGGCCTCGGCTTCATCGCCCGGCTCTCTGCTGCAGCCCTCCTGTTGACCTCATCACTGGCATCTCCTGTTGGCAAGCGAGCTGCCGCAACGCCCAGTCTGTCTGGTGACCAGATTGTTATGGGCGGCGGCACCTATCCTCGCGCCAACTTTTTGCAGGACGGTTCTATCATCGGCGCATACAGCGCGACTGACGGCAACACCAGGAACATCGTGGTAGTGCACTCGACCGATGGCGGAAACACATGGAGCCAGGTGGGCACTGTAGCTTCAGCAGACAAGACTACGACCGATCTGGACAACCCCTATCCCATCCAGCTGCCTTCGGGCCGCATCCTGGTTGCTATGCGAAACCACGATAGGACACTGGGTAGCGACGGCAAGTACACATACACCTACTACCGCATTACCGTCTGCTACTCGGACGACGGTGGCGCCACCTGGAAGTACCTGAGCACTCCAGCTCAAGACAAAGCGAACGGCGTGAATGGTAGCTGGGAGCCCTTCTTCCGCATGGCCAACGACAACAAAACCCTGCAACTGTACTACTCTCGCGAGAACTCGGCCATTGACCAAGACAGCTTGATGCGTACCTCGACTGACGGCGGTGCCACCTGGACCTCTGCTAAGGTGATTTCCGGCGGCGATACCCAGAACACTCGTGATGGTATGTTGGGTGTGACCCAGGTCAGTGGCAACAACCTCATAGCCGTGTTCGAGTCTATCCCTGCAGGCAGCACTTTCTCCGTCTACTCAGTCACCAGCTCCGATGATGGTAACACCTGGGGCAACCGTCGAACTGTCTACGCCGCCCCGTCCGGGTTCAACGCTCAAGCTCCTCAAGTCACCAACGTGGGTGGAACTCTTGTTGTCAGCTTCCAGACCGATGAAGATCTTTCTTCCCAAAACCAAAAGAACGAAGCAGGCAAGATCGTGACCAGCACTGATGGCGGCTCTACGTGGGGAAACAAGTTGACTTTCTCTCCTGCCGTCAGCAACTGGTGCGGTCTTTTGACCATCGACAACACCAGTCTCTACGGTTTGTGCGACCACTCCGGTGCAAAGGCCCAAAAGATTACTCTGGCCTAGCCACACTCGGCCAGTATCACTACCTCTTCTTCAGGCAGCAGTAGTACGGTTACCTCCATCACGACTTCAACTTCCCCAGCGGCTTCGAGTTCAGCAACTAGTTCTGCTTTGCGTGCGTTGGTAGTATTTGATTGGCACTTTCTGTCGTTAATTCCTTTTCTTTCTTTGTACATAGCATTTTAAAACAATACGTGTTTCACTGGTGTAAATACATTATTAGTCTTCCATCATCTGTAACTGGCCCCTACATGAAATCCGGAGCCGTGCTTCGTCCGCCATCTCAATTATAAACTATCTCTTAATTGTAAAAATCTTTCTATAATAAAATTGACCTTCTAGGGATGTATATCTTTATAAAAATCAATAAGTTTTTTATAGTACTAATAATTTAATTTAAAAGGAAAATTCCCTTAATAATTAGTTAAAAAGTAATAAATAATCTAGGTTTATAACGCTAACCTTAATTTTTTATAAAAAAATAATAAGAATCAGTAGATATATACGTCTTGAAAAGGTTAATTTTATTATAAGAAAATCTTTATAATTAAAAGTCAGTTTATAATTAAGATAGTAGAGCTATGCTACGCACGGCTCTGAACATATGGAAGGGCTGGTTATAGTAATCATACCAAAAAGAAAACATTTTTACAGCCACTGAACTTGGTCCTTGTAACATCATTTATCACTACTACCTGTGTTCTGTATTATAAAAAAACAATTCATCCACGCTAGGAAAATAATACATATGTAACCACAAAATTAAGTCTGGACGGAAAATTCAGGTAAATGCCCTTTCATGTCTCCTCTGATCAGTTTACTTGTTCAAGAACAGCCAATAAACTATCCGCACAGTATAAGGGATTATTGAGAAAGAATGTGATTTTCCAATTGAAGCCCGTTTATGTAAAAGATGGCTGGATCTTCCCACTCGCTCGATGAGCCAATCGCTCTCTCATGGTTGCCCCGTACATGTGACGAACCCACACACAGCACACCTGGCGCGTGCTCTTGGGATCGATGATCTCCTCGACACCAAATGCATTGGCTGTTCGAACCGGGTTCATAAGCCGCCTGTATTCTGCGTCCAGCGCGTGGTACATCTCCTCCTTGCGTCCGACCTTTTCAGCTTCACGTAGTTCGTGGCGGTGGCCAACCTCGATGCCTCCTTCAAGAGGTAAGGACCCCCATTGTCCGGACGGCCAGGCCACCTGCATGGGTGGGTCACGGGCTGCGAGCATAACACCGCCAGCGACGCCAAAGACTCGCCGCGTGATAACATTGAAGATCGGGGTTGTGGTGGAGAAATAGGCCTTGGTCAGTTCGATGCCCCAGCGCATAACAGATGTTCTCTCTGCAATTGTGCCAATGGCGTATCCGGCTATTACACGTAAGTCAGTATTTGGCATTCCAATCAAACATACGAAACCACGCTTGACTATAAAAGAACGAAAGAACAAGGGTTTTGCCCGGCAAGGCAGACAGCTTACGGATGTCCAAGAATTGTAACACTGGAATATTCATCACATCACAGAGTTTTAAAAACCTTGTCAGCTTCTGGCTGCCTTGAGCGTCCAACGCTCCTCCGTTCACCTCGCAATTCAATGAAATAATTCCAACAGGATGGCCTGCCAAGCGTGCTAGCCCACTGATAGCGGTCTTGCCCCATAAAGCCCCGATTTCAAACCATGAGTCACGGTCAATGACAGATTTTATAATAAACCTGGGATTATACATCCGCGTCTGTTTCCGAGGTATTATCGACCGCAAGGAGAGATCCTCTCGGGCTTCGGGGTCGGTACATGGGATGACCGGTGGCGCGTCGAGCCCCGAATTGGGTAAATACCCCAATACCGTCCGGATCTGCTCAAAGCATTCTGCTTCATTGGCAGCAAGATTGTCGATGGTGCCATTTGTGCAATGCATCATTGGCCCACCAAGGTCCTCGAAGCTGAGCCCTTCTTCAAAAGTCGCGCCTTCGACCACCTTCGGTCCGGCATTGAACAGTGTACCAACGTCTGCAGCCATGACGCTGAAATGGCATGCCACTACTCTCGCTGCTCCTAGTCCAATCTATTGTCGTCAGAAAACGATCGTGGCAGAGGGATATGACAGATAATGCCTCACCGCAGGCCCGAGAACTGCACCCAAGTTCGGAATCCCCATATTCAACTGGTCTACAACGTGACGAAAGTGAGGAAGGGAAGGAAGATAGCTCCAGCCCTCCTTTTTAATTGTGGTGACACTACCTCCCCCAGAACTCCCATCGACGAGTTTAATCACGGGCAACTTGAGCGCAACCGCCATCTTCTCGAGATATACAGTCTTCCCCGAGCTTGCGCCGTCTGCATGGCCACTGCGAATGCTAAAATCATCTGCTGTAAGAAGTACGTCTCTTCCCTGCAACTTGCCAGTGCCTTGGATATTATTACTTGGAGTGAAGTTGGCCACTCGTTCTTGTGTCGGACTCGTCGTCTCCCATTTCACAGTTCCCGATACCGAGCCAACTTCCCGGAATGTATCATGGTCAAGCAGCTGCTCGATCCTTTCGCGAACCCAGAGTTTTCCTGCCTGTTTCTGGCGAATATAGCCTCGATGTTTCAGGTTGGGCGTAGTGGCTGCTTTTCTGAGTGTTGATATGGTCGAGAGAATGTCTGAGTAGTCTGCTGGCAAATTTGAGCTACTACCGGCCCCCTTAGAGTCTTTTACTGAGGATAAAGGACCACCTTTGGCGACGTGCGCCGTGACCTGGCTCAGTCGTTCAGCAGCTTGGTTGCTTGTTGCGGCATCTCTGGGTTTCTGTTCCCAATCTTTCTTCATTACGTTTGACAAGCAGTCTGTATCGAGCTTGTGAAGTGGTGACTCGGTTTCCAGTAGCTCACCACACGCTGTGCAATATATATACACGTCGTCTCACAAAAGTCTTTATTCAGCAAAATGTGAAGGGTGAATTTGCGACTTGTCCGAGAAGCCTCGGCTTTTCTCCGCAGCTGCTGTGGGGGCTTTGTTCGCGCCGATCACAAGTCCCGGAATCCTGATGGATTCTAATACCTCACCTTGTCATTCTGGTAGTTAAAGCGTGGCCTGTGAAGGAGAAGGTAAATTGAGAGGACAAAACAAATTTATTAATAATGAAGCCTCCAACCAAGCCGATTCGTCGGCTCCTAGTTGCCAATAGGTGAAGAAGTCTTATCCTCGGCCAAGCAGGTACTAATATTGCACTGCTAACACTCTCCAGAGGAGAAATTGCTATTCGCGTTCTTCAAGCTGCTCGTGAACTATGCGTGCACACGTCGGATGTTCCAATTGAGACCTTTGCGCTTTATACCGAAGGAGACCAGACGCACTGCGATGTTGGTCGCCCGGATCACCAAATTTTGCTTTCCTCGCCTGGGGGCTATATGGATATCTCGTATCTTGTCGCTCTAGCCAAAACACATTCCATTGATGCCATTCATCCAGGATATGGGTTCCTGAGCGAAAGCGCTGCGTTTTCCCAGCGACTATGGGAAGAAGCAGGAGCCATTGTTATAGGGCCCGGCTGGGAGATTCTTGAGCAGATGGGCGACAAACTGCAGGCCAAGGCGTTAGCGGCGCGTTGTAATGTCCCAGTTCTACCGACAGTAGAGATTTCGGCTGCGGCCTTGGATAAGGCTCGCGAGTTCGCCCATAAAGTCGGCTATCCGATCATGATAAAGGCCGTCGACGGCGGCGGTGGGCGAGGTATTCGGTTAGTCCGCGCCCCAGAAGAGCTTGCCAGCGCAGTTGAACGAGCCCAGGGAGAATCTCCGTCAAGAACAGTCTTTGCGGAGAAGGCCGCCGTAGGTGGATTCCATCACGTTGAAGTCCAAATCATCGGCGATGGGACAGGGCAAGTGAGGCACCTTTGGGAGAGAGACTGTAGTGTCCAAAGGCGCTTCCAAAAAATTGTTGAATATGCCCCTGCAATAAGCCTGAGCCGTTCAATTATCAAGAATGTCATCGATGCAGCTATCAAGATGGCCAGTGCCGTAAGTTGGACCTTGTTAGTTGGCGATTTGAACAGGTTATGGCTAACTAGAAAAATAGACACAATATTTTTCTCTAGGAACCTTCGAGTTTCTAGTCAATGGCAATACACAAAAATTTTATTTTCTCGAGATAAACCCGCGGCTACAGGTTGAACATACGATAACTGAATGCATCTCTGGCATTGATTTGGTACAGACGCAGCTCCTTCTAGCCCAAGGCCTGCCTCTAGACGCCGTGGGACTTGGAAAAATGAATGACGCTGAACTGACACCAACACAAAGATCTATTCAATTGCGACTTTCCGCTGAGGATCCAGGATCAAACTTTTCTCTGAGTGTGGGAAATGTATCCCGGCTGGTGGTCCCTAGTGGGCACGGTGTTCGAGTCGATACACATTTCTCTTCAATATCACCTACGCTTGTTGGCTCCGACTTTGATAACTTGCTAGCCAAAATCATAATCACCGCTGGGGACTGGGGAGCGGTTGTCCGCAAAGCCCGGCGTGTGCTGGCTGACACTGTGGTTTCTGGGGTCAAAACCAATTTGGATTTGTTGAGGGGCATCATGGATCACGCTCATTTCACGAAAGGAAGTCCCGATACACAATGGCTTGAAAGAAATTTACCTGACCTGCTAAATGTTGGCCATAAGCTTTCGGAGAAGACGGCCCTGGTTAGCACTTCAAACTCGACCACGTTGTCTTTACAGGGAAACTTAGTAGCCCCTTCGTCAAGTGTCCTTTTCCGCAAAGGAGACGCCTGGTCCATGACACTGCAGCCCCTTTCTCAGCCTGATGAACAGAAAGCTTCTCCGTCACAAAATAGTATACAGAGTCACCTCCTTCTCACAAGAGTTCTCCGCAACGAATTTCCCTCTTCCCTGACAGCAGAAGTTGAATATGCTTTCTCTTCCTCGTCCTCTTCATTATCTTCTCCGGCAATACCATATCGACTACAACTAACCGAGACAAGCGCCTCTGCATCTGCACTTTCTTCATCAACGAGCCGACAAGGTGATTCGTCTAATCCGAATCACTTATTATTTCCACTGTCAGGGAAACTTATCGAGGTGCTTGTCGGCGAAGGAGACGAAATTGCAAGAGACCAAGTTGTTGCTTATGTCAAACAGATGAAGATGGAGCTGGAGATTAGAAGTCATCGGCCTGGGGTGGTGAAATGGGTCGTTCAGATGGGAGAATCTTCACAAAGTCAAGGCATAGACGTTGCAGAAGGTCGTCTATTACTGGAGTTCAATGAAGAAGAGAAACCCCAGATGCAGCAGCAGGCCACGAGAGGAAAGCTTTGATGTCTGTTGTCTCTTAGACCTTTATTATCTGGGCATGAAGTGCGGTGGCACCTGGGGGAGGGGTGGGGAAGGTTTGAATCTGACGCTACAAGGTACATAAATACAGTCCACTGGCGTATAAGTGTCCAGAAAATAATCCAAAACATTTGAAATGAACAGATTTCTTGCCATTTTAATAGATGTTACATGTATGTGACATTGAAACATTTAGGAGCTTCAAGAGTTCTTTGAAAATATATCAACATTTGCATATCATTGATAAGAAACTGTATTAAAAGTAAAGTATGTCAATGATGTGTTAGATTAATAGAATGGTACGACAAAACAAATTTATGCTTTGAGAATGGCCTTATTCTAATTACAAAATAGTATATTACGCTAGTTCTTGGCCTTGGATTCAAATCCTTGTGGACAAGACGAGTAAATTTGCTTTCCGATGACTTGAAGCTTTCTATATGGCGTGTGAATGTGACGCTAATACGGTGAAGAACTTGATGGATGAGAAGAAGGAAGGTGCGTCTGAGTTATGATAGCATAATTCAAGTGCTCATCATGTGAGGAATAGCCTCGGCATAAGAAGAAAGGCTGTCTGGTGTATAATTGGGATAAGAGAACCAGAGGAAGCAGGCGGATTAAATAGTGCTGCCTGTCGATTTCTGCCTAGCCAAAATTCCTGCAAGTTCTGTATCCTGCCAAGAATTTTCCAACGCAGGGAAATTTGTGTAGCAAAGAGTTCCAAAAAAATCCTAAACCAGCACCGCTCGACTTATCTTCTTTTAGTAGCATGAATTGTATGGATGTCCATGATTATATCCTAGATAAGTCATTGCTAATGTGCTGTTGTTTACCTAATTATTTCCCAATTTCAATTGCTTCAATTCCTTTGGCTGCTTTTTCCTTCCAGTCTGCTCTCCAGCGCGACAACGGAGGCCGGCCGTGGACAAGATCTCCTGAACCCCAAATAATCCTCTTCCGGTCTGTCTCCTCGGTCACCTCGTTGTCGGGGCAAATAATGTAGAAGGTTCCGTTGGCGATTTTTTCGTTCATAAAGTCAACAACCTGTTCCGGCGTCCACGCTCCGTCTGGTTTGGAAGTGAAATGACCAGCGGTCAGTCCAGTGTAGGTCCAGCCGGGAATTAATAAATGGACACTGATATTTGGGTTACTATTATAGAGGTCCAATGACAGTTGCTCGGCGATTGCCTTGACCGCGCTTTTCGAGGCATTGTACGCGGGGTTTCCCGGGGGGTTCGTGATTCCCTGCTTGGAGCCTGTGAGAACGATCGCCCTGGACTCGTTCTTTTCGCTTGTCACGCTATCGATCAACGCCGCCAACCCATTTGTATAGCCGAGTGTGTTCGTTGCAAGTGTTCTTTCAAAGTACTCGGGGTCTTGCCAGGGTGTTTTCCCTTGGGCAGGCTTGAAGCTGGCGCCAGCATTGAGCATCAAAAAGTCGATACCCCCTGGATACTTGGAAAGGATGGCTTGCTGGACTGTCTTCCAAGCGTCACGGGTGGACACGTCTATATCGTAGGTGGATATCTCATTGCTGGACGGGGAGGGCATCTGAGCAGCAGCAGCAGACAGTGCTTCCTGGTTCTTGTCGAGCAGTACAACGTTCATGCCATGGGCGTAACAGGATTTTGCGGTAGCAAGGCCGATTCCAGAGGCGCCTCCTGTTATCAGCGCAGTTGCGCCCTTTCGAAAGACAGTCGACATGGTGATTGCGGTAAAGGAGAGGAGCATTGAGGGAGTCAACAATGCGAGGTTGAGCGAGGTTGAGGTTGTTGACCCCGCACCGCATCGCGCTACGTCATCCCCTCGTTCATTATGTCTTCAACAGATAACAACAACAGTCACTTTCCACGGGAATTGTGGCATATATGTGCACATGTTTCGAGATTGCCTTTTAAAAATATGGCTCGTGGCAGACATGCACCGATTGTTGTGTATACGCCAGACATGGTATGCCAGACTCCTCCTGATTGCATACATACGTCTCGAATTGAGGAGCAAAGATACATGTACGTGGTCCGAAAACAACGCATCCTCCCGGCAATCGATTCAGACTGTTAATTATTATCCTTCATAGTTGGGGGATTGTACATAGTACTTTGTACCTGAATATTGATCCACTATTAGTCAATGTCATGTGCCATTCGATGCGACCTTCCCCATGCGGCAAAGAGCTGCGTGTTTTCTTCCCCTTGTCATCATCGCCAATGCAACCTTCCAGATCATCAATCGTGCGTGTTAAAACCAACAACCGTGCCGCCACGACCCTCTGAATGTAGCAACACGTCGACAACACCAGGATGAGGACATTTTGGCCTGCGATCGCCGGGCTGCTGGGCGCGCAAGGCGTTGTCGCGCAGTCCACAACAACGGCCATTCCGCGCTGGTGTGGAAAGCCGTATGAGAGCGGGTGCGATCTTCTTGAACAAGATAATTAGACGAGCGCGGCCATTGATTAATCGATGACGATCGCAGATCCCCCAATGTGAACCCAGGTGGCCAGCTGCAGCCTCCCAAGCCGTCGCCAACTCCCTTGCTCCACGTCCAGGTCGAGCCGCGACACAGCATCTACGTGTCGTCCGAGAAGACCGCCACATTCATCGTCGACGCTGCCTTGTCGCGGTACCATGGCGAGCCGTATCACAATTCGACCCAGCAGCTGGGCGACCCGGAAGTGCAGCCGTTCACCGATTTGTATTTCAGCATCCTGCTGGAGTCGACCGACCAGGTGCTGGTCACTAGCAATGTCTCGGTCAACAGCACCGACAACCTGTTTGACTTCGATATCAGCAAGCTGAAGCCGCAACTGGATGCCTATGACATTGTACTTAGTGGCGCATCTGCTGATGGCAATCAGACATTTACTGCGACTACTAAGCTGTTCTACCTCCCCGACAAGACGACCGGCAGTGTCACCAAGATCGACAATTTGAATGGCGGACTGTTGTTCAGAAACAATGCGACAAACAACGAGTTCGCCCCGTTCCTTGCATTCGGATTCTATACAAGTTATGGGGGCTATCTCGAATTGAGCCTCGATAATGTCAAAAAGTACTACGACCTAGGCTACAGCGCCATCCACCCGGTGCCGTCGTACTCTCCCAACCTGACTGTCATCCTGGACTATCTCGATGAACTGAACCTACCCTTCCAGTACGACATGCGAGGGACTTATCAGAACCTGACCTCAGTCGAAGAACAAGTCAACCTGGCCAAAGACTACAGCACCCTCTTAACCTGGTACACGGCCGACGAGCCTGATGGAAACCAAGACCCGCTCAATGCCACGTCTCTTGCGTACGATACCATTACAAAAATTGACAGATATCACCCAGTTGGCGTCGTGCTTAATTGCCAGAACTACTTCTTTGACGAATATTCCAGTGGCGCCGACTTCTTGATGGAAGATGCATATCCAATCGGGATCAATGCCACCTGGTCGCAGAAATGGGACACGCCATGCAACACGACATACGGAGACTGCGGTTGCGACAACTGTCTTGGGGAACTCCAAGATGTGTCCAACCGTATCGATGATCTCGCGCGGTATCAGGAATATCTAGGACAGTCGCCAAAACCTATATGGGCCGTGCCGCAGTCCTTTGACGGCGAGCAATATTGGGACCGCAACCCCACGGAGGACGAAACGTGGGTTATGAACCAGCTCAGCCTGAATCACGGGGCCAAGTCAATCATGATGTGGACCTTTCCCACCCTCGATCATCTGGCAAATGCAAATTCGCTGCAGTCCAAGGTCATTACCAAGTCGCCGGTCCTTGACTTGCTGACCGGTACACAACCCCAACCTCTCTCGACACCAGGTCATCAGCTTCTCGATATAGCCTATTGGATCGTGGGTGGCCAAGCGTTGATCAGTATTGTCAATCTGGATTACGCCGAGACATCATCAGAAATCTCCATCCAGCTGCCTTTTGATGTAGCTACGATTTCGTCGACACCGTGGGGCTCTGTTGATTGGAAACTGTCTGGGAATGCCCTCAAGGTCCACGGACTGAAGGCAACTGCCACCAGTCTTGTGATACTAGACTTGTAGACCAGTGTGATAAATTTAAATTATTCTTACTGATTTCAATGAAACCTTCTGTTGTAAGCTAAGTAAGTTGTGACCTCGCCGTCAGTCTTTGAGGTAATCATCATGAAATGGAGGCAAATTCCTTGTCTACCAGAGCGGTGGCCGCCGGGAACGGAAGATTCAGATGCATTCTCGTCTTTTCCATTTCTTGCCCAATCGTTAAAAAAATCTTCCGATTGAGGGTGTCGAATTTGGGGTAAGCATATGTCAAACGAACACTTTGGGGTACTTTTATAGATCTCCCAATAGAATAGCCATCCTCTTGTCTCGTTTCTGCAACAATTGTTGTCAAAGACGAGACGTCCTCGCAATAATCAAGGCCAAGCTTGGCAGCAGCAGCTTCCTCTATCGCTATGACCTTCTCAGCTGCCATTGCCGTCACCTGGCTATTATAGACACCTTCCTGGCGACGTGCTGAACGGAGAACATGAACTGCCTTGCGACGAATTATTGGGTCACGGCAAAGAGTAGCAACGTTGTAAAGTGGCCCAATAATGCAATTGTCGAGGGTAAAACTTGGCTTGGGACTATTCTCGTCTCGCGGCATATGTGATGAATCGGTCACAGACTCATTGTCTAATGGGACCTGGGCGACTGACGCAGACAGCGATAGAATTTCTGCAAACACGGGGGTGTAATCATCCCAATCAAAGGAGTCACCCCCTTCAGATTGACCAGTCGCTAGTAACAGAACCAGACTATATTGATGTATGCGCAGAATTTTCAACCCGACGCTCTCCTTAGTTGTAAGAAACGTCCCGCGGGACTCTTCAAACAAATCTAGGGCTGCTCTCCATTTGTTAAAAACCGATGCATATTGGTGCGAAAGATAAGTAGACACGCCTTGTACCTGGTCCGGGGGCACTGATTTGATAACCTTGGCGTATATGGCTGAGCATAGCTGACTGTTATGTTCGAAAAAGTCGCGCGCCTCTGCGAGAGAGTTGAACCTTTCTGGAACTTCTATTTGAATACTATACGGCTGGTCTCTCTCGATGATTTCAAAACTAGGGTGATCTGTGTCTACACGAGTCTACTAACCGGTTAGTACTTTGCGCTCAACAAGAAACGCCCCGGGAGCGATTTACCAAAACAGATATTTGGACCTGAAGGCGGATAAACATCTTATGCAGATTTTCCATCTCCAGCATGGTCACGGTGGAAGGTTTTAAAGAAGGATGGCGATAGGTGCCGGAGCTGGGATCATAGCGTACTTCTCCCAGAATCCTCATGCCACTGCGAACATGGTTGATAGCGGATACGTAATGGCCGGATAGGGTCTAACAAGTTGATGAGTCAGATGGGATTGGCTTATCTGTGTAGGAAGTTTTACCTCGAAGCAAACAAAAAGAATACACGAGATTAAGCACACATCCACAGTGATGTTGTTGGTCGTTTCCGCAGAAGCGCGCGTACAAGTATCAGGCGAAGATGGGTTTGAAGGGCCCAGAAGGGCCCTTATTGCGGCCACGTACTCCTGGATAGCAAAATTATCTTGTCCGTTCTGGAGGAGCCCAAAGGCTGAAATGTGATTATGGCTTTCAAAATTCTCATGGAGCGCTCCTAGGGCGACCAAAGCGTGCCATACGGATTTCTCGTGCTGGCTGACTTGCAAGACAAGCCGATTCCAGAACTCTGAGCCCCCGTAGCCTGCTAAAGATGAAACCGTTCTCTCATAAAAGTATTGAAAGGACCGGGTCTCTCGTTCGTTCTCTGAACGTCTGAGAACGGGAGGCCGATAGGATGGAAGTCGAAGGTGATTATCTCCGAGGCGAGACTGGGGACATGTTGCCTCATAGCCATCGCATTTGCGTCCGGTCGAAGAGCATCTTAGACAGCTTGGCCTCGCTTCGTCGCATTTGATTCGTCTTTCTATACGACACGGGAACAACTATCTCAGCGAGGCTTTAGGCTATGGGTTCGGACGGTTGTAATTCTCACTCCTAGTCGCTCAAAGACTTGATTAGTTTCAATGTATATTCAAAGGAAATTTTTTTTTAAAAAAAAAAAAACAAATTAATTTTCATATAAATACGTGACCCACGCACACCGCAGTCAGTTAGTACAAGAGCAGAAAAACTTACTTGCATGTCAAACAGCCTGACTTGGTCTTGGCTCGGTAGGAAAGGCGCTCACTGTCAGGATTCCGGCGCATGGTACGAGAGCTGCAGCACGCTCGCCTGTTCTGTGCAAAATTTATCCGAGTTAAAACACAATAAAGGGCCAGATGGCAAGGTCATGTGAACTAGCAAACCAAGCTCCAGCGTCCAGACTGTCTTAACGAGGAGGTTGTCGAGGTTGTTGAGGCTATCACGACGGCAGTGACGGAGACGCTAGTCCAGAAACGGACTAGCGTTAGGTTCACGCCAAGACACAGGAACCGCTCCTTCTCCTCTTGCAACTGCAACTCGCGAACTCGTTATTATTATTGTCATTACTATCCTGCTGGCTAACGACACCGACCAGCTGCCCCTGGCGCACCGGGATAAAGGATCCCAACTGTCGCCATGAGTTTTCACTGGCCATCGGAATTCTTCCGATCCTCCCACGGAAATTCCCCGCCTCCCACGCTGCGTGGGGGTGAGGAGGAGATGCTACTGCATCTTGCCAATGATTTGGATTAGTTCACGGACGAGTGTCCTCCCCAGGCGGAGTGATGTGGCTCTTTGTGCGGGTCGAACCATACTGAATTCCTGACACAGAGAAAGAGAGAGTGTGTGCTATAAACAGGAGCCTTTGCCCATGCTAACCCGTCCGGTGTATTCCCTTTCTACCCGGTATCGCAACGACAGTGCCATACTGTCAATTGACCTCTTGTCCGGATAGAATATGGCGGACAGGAAAAGTGTGGATGGGCAGCAAGAGGCTGTCGAGGATGTGGACGCCACCTTGAAAGGGCAGCCACTCTCCGCGGAGTCGGCCATGCCCCTTGCCCTTGCTGCTCTCAGTGATGAGGAGTATGCTCGAGTTGGCCGGAGTGCTGTATGGAAGCTTGACCTACGTGTTATGCCCGCCGTCTCGGTCATGTACATTTTGAACTATCTGGATCGCCAGAACATTGCCAGCGCGAAGCTTGCAAACATCGTGGAGGATCTACACATGACCAGTGTCCAGTTTCAAACCTGTGTCAGCCTGCTATTTGTCGGATACAGTACGTGTCAAACCTTCACTCTAATGAGATTCATGTCATGTTGTAATATTAACCCTTCATAGTCCTAATGCAAGTCCCCTCGAACATGCTCGCCAGCAAGACCAAGTATCCCGGTGTCTATATTTGTGTAGCAATGGCCGTCTGGGGTGTCATCTCCGCTTGCACTGCCGCAGTTCAGAATTTTTCTGGTCTGGTAGCGGCTCGTTTCTTTCTCGGATTCGTCGAGGCTGCGTTCCTACCCGGTGTTGTTTATTATATTTCGCTCTTCTACAACCGACAGCAGATCACTTTGCGCACGGCTATTTTCTACTCGGGCTCTCAGATTGGCAATGCCTTTGGACCCTTGTTGGCAATTGGGATCTTGGAAATGGACGGCATGCGAGGGATCAGTGGATGGCGGTGGCTGTTTATCATCGAGGGTGTGGCTACCGTTTTCTTTGCGATCGTTTTTGCGGTGATAATGCCGAGCTCACTGCAGGGAATCGGAGGAATGAGTGAGCTTGAGAAGGAATACCTGCTGTATAATTATGCCAAAGATATTGGACAACAAGACCATAAAGAGGAAGCAAGTGCCTGGGCCGGCGCCAGGCTTGCCGTCCAGGACCCCAAGACATGGCTGCTCATGGCAACTTTGTGGGCGGTTAGTCTTTTATACCCTCCCTTTTCTAAGCGTGCTAATCAAGCTTTATAGACATATGTGTCGGCGGCAGTGGTAAATTGGTTCCCATCGGTGGTTGCTACACTCGGCTATGATCGCAATACGACCTATGGTCTTACTGCTGTAAGTTTCTACTCAACTTGGTATACTTGATATGCAAGTTAAAATACTTACCATCTTGTTAGCCACCTTATATCCTCTGCTGTATCATTATGCTCTTCAATGGATTCCACTCCGATAAGGTATATTGGTCTACATACAGTCCCTTTCTATCAATTGATAGCTACTGACACTTCATCTCAGAAACAAGAGCGGTTTCTGCATGTAGCCATCCCACTGGTAGTTGCCGTGGTTGCTAACATTATTGCCGTCTCTTCTTTAAACACCGGTGCTCGATGTACGTAATTAATCACCTTGAAATCCCGCATATTATTGATACTGCTCTCCCAGACTTTGCCATGATGCTCATGCCCGGTTCATGCTATTCTGCTACTATTGTGATTCTATCCTGGATCACAGGGTCCCTCTCACAACCCGCCACAAAACGTGCAGCAGCTATTGCTCTCATTAATGCTGTGTGTAATACTCCGAACAGTATGGATACCTGTGTCTCGTTTTACATGCTCTACTGACCCTTTTCAAGTCTGGACGTCGTACCTTTACTTTGGCGCACCGCGGTATCTTGCCGCTTTCATCCTCAATATGGCAATGGCCGGGCTGGCCATTTTATTTGCGGCAATGACATACATGTATCTTCGACGACAGAACGCCAAGTTAGATCGCGGCGAGGATCTCGGCAAGAACGGGCCTACACCTGTCCAGCAAGCAGCTGGCTTCAGGTACCTTGCATAGTCTGTTGAATCTTATTCTATAAGGAATTGGCGATTCCCGTATCTCTCTGCCGTTCTCGATTCTATCATGACATGATTCATACACATAGATACCTCACGAAGCATCTAGTTGTATAAACCTGGAAGGCCACTTTTCAATAGATAGATATATCTGGAATGTTATACTACAGCATTTCTTTGTCACAGTTCAGCTAAATAAAACCAAATAGTTCCATCAAAACCGCCAAACTTACAACACACAAGCTCATAATAATCTCGTTTTTCAGTATCCCACGTGAAACAACAGCATTCGAGGCCGACGTTCTACTCTGAGTGCTTGTAGCTGCCGAAGAACTTTTCTGGGCCGAGTTAGAAGAAGTTCCCATTACAGAGGTAGCTGTGGTCGAATAAGTATCTACCGTAGTGGCAGCCGTAACTGTAGCTCCAATCTCAAGCACAGAGTCACCCTTACCACTACCGCTCGCATGGAACTTTGTGGTTGCCAATGATACCTCGTTATTGTCTAGATCATAGACCACGTATGCGCTGCGTAGAAATGTGTCACCCAAAACTACAATGTCCCCACTGGTAGGAACGATTCCGAATGCGCATCCCTGGGTACCATCTGCCATTGTTGCTCCAGGTTGCGTGCTGGTCTGCATTTCCTTGATCCTCACGGACACTGATGCCGTAGAGAAGGCGAATTTTAGGCTAATATCCTCATTCATCAGGCTGCACGGAATATGCCCTGGGTTTTGGGTATCGTAGGTGCCATTCAGATCCTGAAAGATACTAGCTACAATAGAATCCGGTAGGACAGTCAGACTGGTACCGGAATCCAAAACAGCCGGGGCGGGCAACGACGTGCGCCCGTATGTCTTTTGAATACTCCCATTCACGCTGAGTGCAAGGTCGCTCATATTGATGTAGAACTGGGGGTTCTCGCCGGGTATTTGCAGGATGGGAATTGTTAGCAAGTCTCCTATGTATTTTTCTGTGTCAACACCTCCGAAGAGAATCGACCCTATATTTGCGTCTAGACCGTCGAGCCAGAGACTATAAGCGTTCGAGTTAATGAGCCCGTTGTCAACCATCGCTTGCGGTAGATTTGGATAATTTCTCTGTTCCGACTGCCCGGTGGCTTCATTTCCGACATATCCAAGACCAAGGACACCTTTTGACAAAAAGTAATGTTAGCGTAGCAACATTGAACATCTACGATGTAGACGAAACCGACCTATTGATGACGATGCATACGCCACGCCAAACTCAAAAGTGGGCACGGTTTTGCCGCCAATGGTTAAGTTGTCTGAAACAAAATCCCCCTTGGCCGAAGTTCCGTCAACGTAGGCAAGTGCGAAATCCGAGTTCAAGTATTTATATGTAGACGAAGAGTTAGCGTTGTATGTTCCGAGCTGTTCGCAAGAGCCCGGTTCTTGTGAACACAGGTCCGAAAAATTCGTATTGCACCAGGTATCACTGCTGCCAGTGTCGATAATTAATTGAACTTGTTGCGGCGGACTTCCGAGAGTGATATTGGTCAAGTACATAGTTCCCTGACGAACAAACGGTCAATATAATATCGACATGGGCCCCGATTTCCTTTGAAGAACACACCGCATTTTGGAGCACCTGGTTTACTGTATTGTCTCTTCTGCTTCCCCGATAGCTTCTTCTCACTAAATCCGGGGCTTGGTCACGTCGGACATCCAGCTTTACCACTGCTGGCGTATCACGTTTATAAAGTGACAGGGCATCTGCTGTGGACAGTGTCCCTAATAGGGCCGTAAGATATGACTGTTTCATTGTATGCAACGCTTTCTAGCACTGGGTCTGTATTTGCAGGAATAGCAATGTCGAGAAGATAGAAATAAATTATATATAGTCGATAAAGTACTCCGCTCAGCGTGTATGAAACATGCTGAGGACAAAGAAAACACCACTTCTTCTGAATCCAGGTCCTTTGTATGTAATCGAAGGCTAATGGTAAATCGGTTTTCTTTGTTGCTTTGTGGGGCAATACTGAGTCGAGAGTGTTGCAGCCATAATCATTTCTGATTCGTCAGGTCAAAACAGGTGGTTAAGCTAGCACTGCTCCAGGCCTTGGCCATTAATTTTGTTCCAGATGTTAATACAGCTCATTGAAGAGGGGAAAAAACCTCTCCATTCTCCAAAACACAGCGGGGTCAGTGTTGAATTCGTTAAGAGTTAGGACAAAGCAACCTGACACGGCGTGAGAATTGCTCTTCTCTGGCGCGGATATGCGGAAGTGCTGCTTCAATGTTAATGTGCGCAGACGATCATGATCTGACAGAATCTAGCTCTGTTCAGCGTATTCTGTGGACATTCAAGCACAGAAATAGCGGGATTTGAGATCAGAAAAACGAAAAATTAATATTGCGCCGTCCGGTGCGTCAACCGGAAACAAAAGTATAGAGATATAGCCACTCGTGTTGATACAATGATACACAAACCCGCCAACGCCATGAAAATGCAAATATGTTGGTATCGTCAACAAAATAAACTTGAATATAAATAAAAGGATACATTCAAGAGGTATCGTCGCCAGTTGTCGTATAATAAATCCAGCTTTTCAATTGATCGATCCTTTCGGGAGCATAATTTATCGCCAGCACAGCGGTGATTATGAGGACGACTACAAAGACAGACGCTATGAGTACTGCCACAGACCGTACTCGGTTCTTCGCATGATAAGCGTTGATGGCGCCTCCTGCTCGTGAGGCATATCCGACAATGCGATCATATCCGAGCATGTAGTATACCAACCCAAGAAGAGAGATGCCGTAACCGCCAGCTTGCATGGATGTGACGGGGTTGTGCCAGAGGATCATCGAAGATATGACAATGAGGATATCCTTAAGGATGCCACAGAGACGCATCACCAGCGATGAAGTTTTGCTGATCTGCTAGGGGTTAGTGCTCGAAACACAATAACCGGGGGTTGGAAGACATACGAGAAAGACAACGGATATATTCAATAGAAAGGCAACAGTGGCATTAGCGAGCAGAACGCCGACGCCAACATCCCAAATGTCGTCGAGTTTCAACCTCGGAAGTTCCACTGCCATAGCGACAGCACCGTTCATGAGAGCACAAACGGGAGCGAAGTAGTATAGCGAGACCAAAGGGTCCATATTGAATTCATCGGATGACAACAGGCGCTGAACCATCACCAATCGAATTGCCTCGAAAACGATGCCGCCGATTTGGTAGAGAACACCGATGAGGACAAAGTCGACTTCGCCGAAGCACGACACGATGACACCAAGGACAATGATACACACGTTGGCGAACTGTTTTAGGTTAACGGGCTCAAGGTGGAAAGCCCACGAGAAGAGAAGGATGACAACCGGGGTTGTGGCCTGTGATTAGGTCCGTCAGTGACCGTCCCAATAAGACGGCGTCGGTTGGGTGGAAAGGGTATCTGACCTTGAGCATTTGAATGAACGGCACACTCAAGTAGAGATATGTGACGTTGCCGCAGATCAAACTCAAACTAAAGAAGACTCCAATAGGAACGATGGCGCGCAAGTACACACGGCCGGTCATCTTGATCTTGCGACGACCGTCGAGGAGACTGGTGAAGCGCGCCAAGACCTGGGTCATGATAGTCGCAAAGGTAAGATGCCATGTCGTCAGGAAAATAGCTAGATGGACTGGTCAGACTGATAAACACACAAAACCAAGAAGCGCCACCCGTGGAATAAATAGATGGTAGGAGGCAGCGTACGGAAAGCTAGGAGGAGTTAGTTTATAGCCTCCTTTGAAAAGACGAGACAGGGGACTTACAAAAGCTAGTGTGGCCGAGGATTTGCTTGTTGAATAAGATCAGGCCAGAGCTCAAGACTATCCAGGCGCTATAGCAAATCAACTGGTGTCAGCGATGCGTTCACTTGATGATAGTCTACCTCACAGCCGCCCAGGAATTCTACTGACAGGATGAAAAACACGGGATGCAGGCCTTTTCGCTCCTCTGGCTGGGCCTTTTCGACCGTCGGCAGGCTCGGATCGAGCCTGGCAGATTCGTCTTCGTCGCTGGCAGTCATGGTGTGGCCGGCGCCTCTCCAGCGTTCTCTCTCTGTGTGTGTCTCTGTGCCCCCTGTTTTGGTGGTTTCTTGTGTGACTTGTGTAACGGCGTGTAGTGATAAGAAAGAAACAACAGAGTGAAGTCTGGTCGAGGTAATGATGAGCCAAACACAAAAATCTCAATGACCACACTACTCTACTAAGCTTCGCGCTAAAAGCCCACGGCCACTGCCCCGTACCTGGCGCCTAACCAGCCACGACTCTCGAATCCAAGTACGCACGTACATAGTTAGAAAGGGGGGCAGTCTCAGGGTACGAAGCGACTTGGGGGTGAAGCCTCTGCGGCTGAGTCGTTGGCAGCCCACGAACCCCAACAGGGGCTGGCGACTTACTGGAGGCGCAGCGGCGCCGCCCAAGGCATGGACCCGAAACTCGAAAGCGCGTGTGTGGTCAGTGGTCACGACTCACTGGTGTCTCTCACGGCTAGCCCTGTCTCAGATCCATATGCTAGCAAGGAGGTCTAATTCCGGCGGCACCACCGGAGAGAGAAATGCTAAAATAACGCTGCAGCCTGTGGCTGTTGGACTGTTGGCGGGCAGGCTAGGCTGGATCCGGATGCACAGTTGCGTGACAGCCAGCAGAAAGCCAGACACACTGAGATCAACGATAGGACGTTAATAAAATATTTGAGAGTCTCTGGATCAGGCGAGCAGGTCGGCCCCGCTGTTGCCAATCGGCGCCGCCCGCGCTATCTCCGCCCGGGCCCTGGATGGGAGATGCGGCTAAATCAGGCGCACCAGGGCCTGTTGCGCGCGCTGATTGGGCCGCTGTGTGCCGGATTCACCACTAGCGGCCGAGCATGCCATCAATTGGCCGCACACTTTTCCGCGCTAAGCTGTATTGGGACCGGCGCGGGTCTAGCAGCGTGGACCCCACTGTGCAATGGCCCCGATGCGGCTTAGCGTGAGGCTCTCTCATTGGTCTTGCGTCCCCAATGGGGCCGCCTATGGCCGATACCGCCGGCCATTGGCCAGCGCGGACAGCCGTATATTTCGGTGCCGAGCACATGCGTCCCAATCGGGCACTAGCGCAGCCAGGGCACTCGGGGCCAATGGAGGCGGTGGGCTGACTAAGTTCCTCGCAGCGTCTCGCTTGGCACTCGCCTGTCTTTGCCAACGGATTAATCAATCAATCAATTAATCCCGCTACGCAACTTCATGCGCTCTCTCGTCCTCACTACCTAGCTGCCAGTGCGAGCGCCGTGCTCTGGCTTTATTCATTCGTTTCTTGCTGTCCTGCTATCGGCCCTCCCCCTCCCCTTCTTTCTTTTCGTTTCCCCCTGTCTCGCAGACAGAGCGCCGCCACACTCGGACTTTTAATCTGACATCAACCACCGCCGCAAAGAATGCTGTAACTGCAGCAATGAGCTTCGATCGCAAATACTTCCGCCCGCGCTGCACATGGCCCATCTCGGTCGCAGTTGTGACTGTCGTTTTCTTCGTTCTGTTTTATGCTTATGACACCAGTTCCTTTTCTGGCGATTCCAGTGTGATTGCGTACGTCAGAGCCGCGCCAAAGCCGCCGCAAGGGGCTTGAAGGCTTCCCCATCCACGTGTTAAGAAACAGGGATTTTATACATACGTAGCATGCACTAACAAGCATTCCTTGTTATAGGGGCTACTCGCACGTGGAACTCTCGTCCTCAAGTGAATCGTCCTCAAGTGAATCGTCCTCAAGTGGATCGTCCTCAAGTGAATCGTCCTCAAGTGAATCGCGCCTCTCAGACACCCGCCATCTCATCCCACTGCTATATAAGCCGTTCCTGCACTCTGTCGATGCCCCGACATTTGTTAGCGACAATGGGGACACCTACAAGCTCCCACAAAACCCGCCACGCTTCACACAGTCGCTTGGCAAGAAGATCTTGCTGCTCGACGTCGACACTCGTCCTCTCGACGAAGAGGGTGGCATGCTGAGTGAATCTATCCAATACGAGACGATGACTCCCCACACTGCCGGAATGCTGAACCACTATCTCTACGGTATGTTGACTTATGTGTAACCCTTTATTACTTGCCTTGCCCTCTTGTCGTTTTACTTCAAACCCCCCACTCGCATACTGACTGCTTATCTGCCACAGCCATGGTCCACGGCTACGACTACAAATTCGTTCGCTCATCCTCATACACCGACCGACACAAAACCTGGGTCAAAGTGCCTATGATTCGCGAAGCTCTCAAGACCTACGATTATGTTGTCTTTGTCGATGCCGACGCCGTCTTCCCTCACACCCATCTTCCGCTTGAGTGGTTGTTCAATTATTGGAATGTCACCGAAGAAACTCTTGTGGCCATGGCCCTGGACCCAAACGCCGACTTCAACAAAGACCAACGCGGCAATGTCAACCTCAACACTGGTTTCATCATTGCCCAAGCCAGTCCGCGCACAACCGAAATGTTCAATACCTGGGAGGACTGCGTCACTGACCGCAAGTTCGACAAATGCTCTAAGTGGCGGTATGAATGGAGCCACGAGCAAGCGGCTTTCAGCAATTTCATGCGCTACGAGTACCAGCGAGGCTCCGAAGTCATCGAGCTGGCCTGCACGGAGGCCAACGGATACCCGCAGAGAGCCGCAGAAAGTGGTTGTCACGGCGAATTTGTGCGCCATTTCTGGCTCGGCAAGGAATTTGCTGTTGATGCTCTGCGTGACACCGTGTCGCGCTATATGGCATTGCGGTTGCATGATACGTTTCACGAGAATATCAATGTTGCCATGGTAAACGCTACGAATACGACATTGCCGTTGAAGGTCGGCGAAGAACTCGTTATCTAACCTTCATTTTCTCTTCATTCCTTCGGTGGCAAATATTATTATTTTTTAACTTCAACTTTTTTTCCAGCGGAGTATGGCAGGCGGCTTTATACATATTCTTTTTCATCGTTTGGATTTTTCTTTCTTTTTTTAACCCACCATTGTACATATTCCATATTCAAACTTATATAGACTTCACCTAAATACGTGTATAACTGATTCGTTCAATTCACACATCCCGCAGTGGAGAATAACACAGATTCTTTCTCAATTTCCTATTCACCAAAACAAGCCTCAACCAAGATAGACACTAAACCCCCCTGTCAAAGGCTTATCAATGTCGATCGTCCGACCCAGTTTCGGCTCGATGGGCTTTTGAGAATATCCTTGGCCACTAGCTATCACACTGCTCTCGCCTAAAACCCTCACCCGGACAATCCTGACGTTAGTCTGGTACCCAAACCGACCTCGCACATGCAGTTTTCTTGTATGCGAGTCATACTCGAATGAAACCTCGCTCGTCTCGTCAACATCCTGGTGGAGACTCTCGCCATCATCAAGATACAGGCGGCCATGAGCATCTCCTTTTGTTCCGGGCGCTACGATCAACTCAAAATCGAGTTTGCGCAGTTGTGTTGTTGTATTTGCTCCGTCAATACGCATTGGCACGATTGATCCTCCACGGATGTGCACAGGAATTTCGTGGTAGTCGACGCCCGTGCGAGTGACCCATTTTCCCTGTCTTAAGGCATATTTCTCGCCGGTGAAGAAATCGTACCATGTATCGGCCGGGAGGTAGAAGGTAACCGAGGTCGACTCGTCGTCTGTTACTGGTGAGACGAGGAGAGCCGAGCCGTAGAAGAACTGGAGCTCAATGTCCAATGTGTTTGGGTCGGATGGATACAGGAAGAAAAGAGGCAAGATGGTTGTTGGTGTTCCGTCGACAGTCTGGTAGTGGAATTCAGTGTAGAAATAATCAAGCAGCTGATAACGAGTCTTGATCGCCGCCCGCGCCGCCTCAGCGACTGCCGGCCACAGGTAGAATTCTTGGAATGGCGCGGTGATGTCGGCATGGTTGCGGTAGAATGGATACCAAGCACCTAAGACGACCCAGCGAAGACAGAGCGTCTCCCATGTCTCGTAGTTGAAGCCGCAAACATCGGCGCCGATAGTGGGCATCTGAAAGATCGCAGCAAATTCCATGTTCTGTCGAATCGAGATTCGGTAGTGGTCCCATGACGATATATTGTCACCTAGGAAAGACAATCAGATATATTCGCTTTGAAATAGGACCTAAAAACATACCAGTCCAATGACCAGATTTTTTCCCATCTCCGGCAAACGTAGACCGCGAAATGATCATTGGCCGCTTATTGGGGCGACGTTCCAACATGGCATTTCGTGTAGCCTCCATCATACTAGACGCAAATAAATTCTTGGTATCATAGAACGCGTAGCCGCCATATTGATGTCTGTCAGTGAAGATTGTGGCGCCGTAGATGACCCCGTCGACCGTCCCCAGAGGATACGGAGGATGCAGCAGATCTCTCTCTGGAAGACCAAGCCGTTTGCCACTATTCGTATCTCGCTTCTTCACGCTACTGGCTGACGGTTGGAAATCAGGTGGAAAGTCTGGTAACGAACGCCATGAGTCTCGTAGCGGAGGCGGTGCAGGCGGAACGCCAGCTGATTTTGCCCATGCTATGGCGTCTTCGCAAGGGTACGGGCAAAAGTTAGCAGGCTACATAGCCAGTCAGTCTCTTTATATCTCGCCAAGAGATGTAATTGGCAAACCTCATTCATGTCAATCCACATGGCGTCAACATCTACGCCGGTCTCTTTGTCAAAGAAGGACAATAGCTGGCCACTCCAGTATTCTTGGGCATTCGGATGGAACCAATCGACAAATGCAGTAGCACCTGACCACATCCCCGCTAGGAAGACAGAGTCGTCATCGTTTCGGAAATACGCTTCGCTCTCCATGAGTTTTTTATACGAGTCTGGATCATCGACGGAGATCGGCGGGTCTACCATCATGACATAATGCTGGTCGTGCTCATGAAGATAGTTAACCAGTTCACGGACCTTGTGTAGGGGGAACCTTTCTGGATCGAGGGTCCACGTGCGACGCAGATTCACTGTTTTGGTCAGTTAGAAGAAAAAAGGGTGAGAAAAAAAGGAGGTGGGACTGCAATAATGCTGGCCAGATCTTACTATAATCAATATCGGACCAAACCGTCTCTAAGGGAATATTAGCTTCGGAATAATTTGTCACGACCTCTGCGACCATCATGACGTCGATATATCCGTATTTGCACTGGTGAAAGCCATACGTCCAGTATGCTTGCTCAGCAGGCTATAACATGCGGTTATTAGAACATATACTGATAACAAGTAATAGGATAGACTCACTGTACCAACCACCTCGGCATATTGCCTCCCTACATCAGCTGGGTTCGGCCCGGCCAGAAAGTAAAAATCGAGAACGCCGCCAATGACGTTGTATTCCAGGTACTGCTGACCTGTTTCCGTCTTAGCAATGAAGATGTCCATACCATTGCTACTGGCAAGGAATACGCCGTGGGCATGGCCATCCCGCATTTCTAGGTATACGGGATGGCTACTGTAGAGATTTGCTTGTTTGGGTAGAAAGGCATCGCCGACATTGTATATGGTTCGCTTGTAGTTATCGGTCTGTCGGCGGAATGAATCGACATCTTCTCCCAGGCCGTATATATTGGGGTCGGTCGGCATCGATGTGCGAAGATGAACAAACTGAGGCTCAAAAATCAATGGCTCGCCAGATGTGTTAAAGAGGGTCTCATATGTATCGCTGCGCTGCACAGCAAATGAAAATGGGTTCTCGGTGTACGAGAAGGTGAGCAAGGAGGAGCTGCTGCTGGTGTCATTGCTCCCTTCTGGAAAAGCCAGCACTTCCCGTGGGATCTGATACACGTCCTCTGCTGAATCGTAGATTTTGACATGCAGGCGAGTGTCTGTGGACCATGCATTAATGGAGGTATGTCCGTCTGTGTTGAAAGAAACAGGAGCTGCTCACCAGTCTGATACTCAACCAATAACTTGAGATCGCTGATATCTGGGCCATAGACGTTGCACGGCTCAGCAAGCTGTAAAGTCGCAGTCAGCGACGTGGCCGTGCTTGTCACATGCTTCACGGCGTATCCAGCGCATCCGAGCGAGGTCGTAGAGTCAGCATTTGAGGCGATAGATGACACAAGACCGAGGACGCCGGCAACGGTACGTAGCGATGCCTGGCCCAAGACATCGCGTGCTGACACCGCCCACCGGTCGACGACATCGACAAAGCCGGTTAGACAAGAGAGTACTTGCGACATGTTTGTGTACAGACAGAACCCAACATGGAATCCATGCGCAGGTGGCATCCGCCCGTGAAGAACATTTGAAGGAGAAGAAGAGAGTTGAAGGCGTCGAGAGAACCGATCGATCGGGGCCGCACGTTTTCCCCAGGAAGGTGGGGCCTCTGGATGCGGGGGAAGGGGCGATGCGGAGTAGCCGTGGCTCGATCTTCCATCACTCGTCATTGACTCGATTCTTTCAAGAGGCCGAATATTGAACATCAATCACTACATGCACACACATATCTATCTATCTATCTATCTATATGCAAATTACAGCTTCTCTTGCCTGGCATCGGTGGGTGGTGTCAATAGAGAACCGCCTATGACGTAGCCGCAGCCTGCTTGCAAATGCTGCTTATTCAATTTTCTGGGTGCCTGCAAAATCAATTGATGGCGTGGATGATACATGTGTATACCCATGTGTGCAATTAACGCATTCAAAGTGGTATATTGTGGTATATTTACAGCATTATTCCTTTGGCCTAACATGTGAAACAACAATACAGCTTTAATAACATTGAACATCATTCTATACATGGACCGAATGCGGTAACAAGTAACCCAAAAGACATCTACCAAGCACCGACAATGCCTGCAATCGGAATATCAATTCCTGTCGTGTAGCTGGCTGCGTCACTCAGCAGGTACACATAAGCACCACCGAGCTCACGAGGGTCTGCTAAACGGGGCATGCCGCCGTAGTACTGCATCTTCTGGTTCCAGTCTGGCGCTCTCTCGACGTAGTATGTCATGGCTGTCTTGACGAATCCCGGTGAGATGCTGTTGACGCGGATTCCGTGTTTGCTCCATTCCATGGCGAGCGTGTGGCACATGTTTCGAACGGCGGCCTTGGTGGCGCCGTAGGGAGCGGATGGAGCAGCCTGCAGAACATATACTGTTAGTGAAATGCATAGACCATCGGGAACAATGGACAAAGAAGGAAGCTTACCCGGTTTGGTCGGTAAGAAGTCATACTAGAAGTCATGACAATGGATCCTTTGATCCCCAGCTCGATGAACTTGCGGGCGACAATGTTGGCACAGAAATAGGCACCAAACACATTCAGGTCAAACAGCTTTTGGAGCTCCGGTCTTTGGAAATCGAGTGCGGGCTGGTGCCTGGTCATGCCGGCATTGGCAACAAGACCGTCAATACGACCGGTTTTCTCGACAATGGTGTTGATCGATTTCTCAACGCTCTCTTCGTCGGTGACATTGGTCTGGACGTACTCGAATCGCTTGGGATAGCGGCCTGCCAGTGCCTTGAACTCCTCGCCGGGCTCGGTGATGTCGAGTGAGAAGACGACCTTGGCGGAGTTCGCAAGACAGACTTCTGCAATTCCCAGCCCAATGCCCCGGTTGGCGCCGGTAATGGCAACGACTTTCTCTGCGAGCGTGATCTGCCAGGAGAAATCCGAGGCGGGCATGGTACTGAGGTAGGGCTGGGCTTCGACTGTCTGAGCGACAGAAGATTCGCCACCGGTTGCTGCGGGGGGCATTCTTGAAAGATGGATGTGCTTTTCAGATTTGTTTTTATCGAGGATAGCAACGAAGGAATGTAGAGCAAATGTGAGGTAAGATGAAATGGAGAGGAGTCACTGATATAGCGGCAAGTAAGTTGTAGACTTAGAAGACGCCGGCACTGCTTTATACCGATTGGTAGGATGAAATAAAGAGAAAACCCAGCGTAAACATTTGAAGATGATGTTGCGGGGTTGTCTTGATCATGCGTTGACGCGCAGGGTGCCTCGTGCCGAGGCCTCGAAATATTACCCAAAGCGGAACCGCAAACGAATCATCAATCCATGCATTATTACTATTATTGATGACTGCGCCAAATGTTCAACTGTTGCGACGTGCAGGCTGCAACAGAGTGGGAAACCCCCCGGAATTTTGCAAACATGTAGCTCTGCGTAGAAGAGATTTTGATATAGTTAGTTATATGACCAAGCACAAACATGGGCAAAATTCATCTGAAACTTGAATTCCCCGACAAGGGAAAAAGAATTGAAACTTTTGATAGTATTACATATATATAACAAAGAGGTCCTGGTAAATCAAGCATCGCCGGCATCAATTTTACGCCATTCCGATTCTAGCTCCATGCGCAACGACCTCTTGGACCAGGTCATCTGCTGCTCGCACGACTCGATCAGACCAAGGACCACAGCGCGCTCATGCGGTACATGAAGAGTGACGCCGGCCATGAATAAGCATAGAATAGACACATAGTTGGCAGGCACGCAGCCCTTTTCGACCGTTCTTGCGATGCCGCACACGATTTCTACGGCGTGTCGGATCGCTCGCTGCATAATGCTATATTCACGATGACCGCCACATAACGGACGATGCATGAGCAAAAGAATACGCGACAGATTGTGCATCTGCACCGCTGCAGCGTATGATGGCGGATAAATCCATATTGCAGGAAATATATTATTTTGGTCGCTGGCTTGATTAGTCGTAGGAAGTGGATTGAACTCAGGAGGAAGGCTGTGTTTCCACTCCTCGATTATTTGAAATAGCTCGTTACCACGGGTAAGCCGTTGGTCAATCGTCTGGCCTTGAATCTCTTCGCGTGAAGCATAGTTTACGCATTGTGCAAGCAAATAGCTCGCCCGGCATGCCAGCTCCGGGGCATTCAGCGAGTCCAGCGGTCGCGTGGGATGCCAGAAGCTGAATACGCGCCGCCGCTCCATCAATGCAACCCAGATGTCTTGCTGGAGCCACGTCCACCACACGGCCTGTCGTAGGCCCCCGCATTCCCCGTCGTTATCCTGCGAGCGCTGGATCCAGAAGACCCCCTTGAGATGTCTTTCCCAGTCTTTGTTTGACCCATCAATCATCTCGTAAGTGCTAATTAAAATGGCGGTAGCCACCAGTTCCCGGCTCCATGTGTAAGACTTGTAGTGCATTGCCTTGTGAAGATACTGGAGGGTTTCGTAATAATACTGGACAGCGGTTTTTCGATCAATGGTATTCGCCTCTGTCGGATGGCTTCTGTGCGCACCTGGTGATTCCCGCTGCGTTCTTTCAAGAGTGGCATTCCTGCAAAGCGAAATATGGCGAGCTGACAACCCCAGCAAAGCCTTCAGTAACCCTACATTATTGAGTGCAAGGTGCGGAACAAGGCTCCCAAAATGCCGGAGCGGGTCGAAGAAATCCAGCCAGGTACTGAGATGGTGGATAAAGTGCGATAGTATGTATCTTTCCTGAGAGTTCAATTCCACCGGGTCAGTCAAGTTCCAGGATGTTTTGGAGTCATCCAAAACCATTGCGGGTGATGCTGCTGTCTGGATGGCTGATGTGGCGATGTTGTTACCGGGAATGTCTCCGAATGCAGCTGCTCGAAAGCTCTGCTGTTCTCTCTGGTTCCGGGGAACCAACAAGTCGGTGGAAGGAGAGATGTGGCTGTCCTGGTCTCGAAGGGCCTCTGCCGGGGCGTCAACCTGGCCAGCGGGAGACAGTAAAAACGTATTGTCCGTGTTGGCGACATCGGTGGCGAGCAACTCAAACCAGCTATATGGCGCATGTCCACCGAATGATTTCTCTGTGGCAGGAGATATGGCAGCAGCGGTGTGATACGAGATAGGCGAAGCTAGAGGAAGAGCGGCAGTCGTTGCGTGACGCGGTACAGCCGGGGATAAGATAGTCGCGAGATGGCCTTGTTCCTGCACGTTGGCACTGACGTTCGCGTCTTCGTGGTCATCATCAGCATCGGCGGAGTTGTCTGTTTCTCCTGGGAAATACGGATGGTCTGCAGGCGCTGGCCTGGTGTCGCTGTGGCTGCTACCGTATGCGCATGGCCGCTGGCCCTTTTGACAGGGGCCGCACTGCGGGCGCACCTCGTCGCATTTCACATGGCGCTGTTTGCACACGAGGCTATTCTCCTTGTCAGCGACGACCAGCAGCAGAGTCTGTTTCTGGGAAGCAGGATGCATGCACTAACCAGCCAGCTGTTGTGCGGAGGCCGCGACCCCGCGACTTGCGCGGCTTGCGGCGACGGGGGAGCTTGGCCACAACATCAGCATCGGTCATGTCTGATGCATTATTATTAATACTAGACAGGCGATGGGCGCGTTGCGAGGATGGCCGGCAAAAGGCTGGCGGGTCTTCAGATGCTGGTAATTAGATGTTAGTTAACTAGTGAGAGAAGAAGGCGTCTGGTGGTGTTCGCGACGAGGCTGCAAGCGGGGCTCGACGCAATTCCGCGGATGCCGGTTTTGTCAGGCACCGACGCATCAGTTGATAAAACCAAGCATAGTCTCACGTGAAATAACAACAACAGACAATGCACATTCGAAAAAGAGGCAACAAATGAAAAACAAGAGAAAAAATGAGCTGGAAAGACACGAACAAGACTCTGCAGATCCTCAAGTCTGCCGAGGAGGGCGGCTACGGGGTTCTTGCAGCCATTGTGTATGTGTACGTATAGTAGATAAGTACTCCACTGCGCTGAGAAAGGATCGATAGATATAACGTCGAGCACATAACCGCCTTTGTGCAGGCAGCCAACAGTCGCAAATCGCCCTTGATCCTCCAACTATTCCCGTCAGCCCTAGAAATGACCCCTTCGCTGGTCTTCGCTGCAGCCGCTGCAGCGCGATCCGCCGAGGTGCCGGTTTCTGTCCATCTTGACCACGCTCAGAATGCGGCGCAGATCAAGTACGCCGCTGACAACTATCCTTTCGACTCGATCATGGTGGACATGAGCCACTACGAGAGACTAGAAAACATACAAAAAACAAAAGAGTTGCGGGAGTACTGCCACTCCCGGAAGATCGCCGTGGAAGCAGAGACTGGCCGCATCGAGGGCGGCGAGGATGGAATCATGGACACGGGGGACTTGGCCGGTAAGAGATTCTTCTGCAATTGGAGCGAAACAGAAGGAATGGAGACCTGACCTATGGCACCGCTGGCAGGGATCCTGACCAGCGCAGAAGACGTCGAGGATTTCATCTCCGCTGACGTCGACTTTATCGCGCCGAGTGTGGGCAACATCCACGGAGACTACGGGCCCAAGGGGCCGCAGCTTGACCTTGAAAGGTGTGAATCTCATACGAGCACATAGGCTGAAGAAGACACCCGACGTTTAGACTAACTGATTGACTGATTGTGCCGCGAACACGAAGACTGCAGCAAGTCTATAAGCAAATCAACCGGCGTGTCCGGCTTGTGCTGCACGGAACGAACGATTTCTCTCCAGAGCTGGCCAAAGCATGCGTCACAGCCGGCGTCTCCAAAATCAACGTCAACAAGCTCCTTCTTGCGCCATGGCAGCACTACATTGAAGGAAACATCCACAAGCCCTTGACACGGGCCATGCAGGAAGGCATCGATGTGTTGACAAAAGAGACGGAGCGGTGGATGGACCTAATTGGAAGCAGCGGCCAGGGGGCACCGTAGAGCACCTCTCGGCCAAATAGCCAGAATTCATCCAGTTTGCATTTGTTGTAGCTGTTGTTGTAGCTGTAGTTGTACAGTACGTATTACTAGTTGTTTACTGCTTCGGCCAGTTGTCCGAGCGGCGCCTGTACCCCGCGGCGTCCCCGCACCGGCCCCAACGCCGATGCCAGCTGCGAAAACGAAAACGTCAACCACGCGATTTGATGCGTCCACTTATTCCACTTGCCAGTCCAGTCCTTCTGTTCATACAGCAATATAGCCCATGATGAGCGGTGCTTCTGCCTTTGTCGCGCACGATGAGCGCTTCAAAGCCCTCCTCGGGCATTCCCCGCTGCTCGAGGTGCTGGTAGAAAACACGCGGTATCCGTTTGCTCACGAGGCCGGGGTGTTCATGCAGTCGACGAATGCGCTATTCGTCACGAGCAACCGTTTCAGCGACTCCTCGGCTGCCGCACCGCACGAACAGCGCGTCCAAATATCCAAAATCACGCTCAGCGATGACCCATCAAAGACTGTCTGCGAGGAGATTGACTCGACCGGCGTGCCCATGGGCAACGGCGGCGTCAATTACAAAGATGGAATCCTCTTTTGCGGCCAGGGGCTTTTCGACCAGCCCAGCGGTCTATACGAGATGAATGCGACGCCGCCCTACAAAGTGCAACTGTTGGTGTCCGACTTTTACGGCCGCCCGTTCAACTCGGTCAACGATGTGATTGTGCACTCGGCCGACGGGTCCATCTGGTTTACTGACCCTACCTATGGATCCGAACAGCAGTATCGGCCGTCTCCGAGCCTCCCTGCGCAGCTGTACCGTTATGACCCACAGACCAAGAGTATCCGTGCCATGGCGGACGGGTTTGGACACCCAAATGGGCTATGTTTTTCGCCGGACGAGAAGACATTGTACGTCACAGATACAGATAGGTTGCACGGTGGGGGGACGGTGCACGACGACAGGGCTTCTACCATGTGAGTGACATGTATCCGCATCAAGTTGTATACGGATGCACGGGAGCATTGACATTGACATTGCATAGCTACGCGTTCGATATATCTACAATCCACGGCCAGCCCTTCCTGACAAACCGTCGCCTATTTGCGTTTGCCGATCAGGGCATTCCCGACGGTATCAAGTGCGATATGGAGGGCAATGTATACAGCGGCTGCGGCGACGGAGTAAACGTGTGGTCTCCCGGCGGTATTTTGCTGGGACGCATCCTGGTCGAAGGAGGCGCTGCCAACTTCTGCTTTGGTCGGGGAGGCGAGATGTTCATCCTCAATGAAAACCGGATATGGCGCGCTCGGCTAGGGGGGCACGTTCGAGGCGCATTGCTGAAGATCTAGCTGATACACCTGCGTATATTGAGCACATACTCTATACTATAATGCCACGTGGGCAATTTGATAATTTGATACCAGCCGACGTTTACTTCCCATTATGTCACATCCTGGTAACGGCGAGCTTACCCACTCCGAATGTTCTTTTCACGTAGCATCAAAAATTAATAAACATCAGTTGAATAAAACCTCTCTAGGTGACGCAATTCGCCAGGGGAGCTTCCGGAGCTCGGGTGCAGGACGGCACCTCGTACCGAGGCACCCCCATTCTCCTACCCGCTAGGCCCAATCCACCTCCAGCTTTAACATGCCAGTCCGGAGCTGCCAGAGAGCCCAGGAGCAGATATAGGCTATCTACACAGCCAGAACCCCCAAGTCTCCCTTCTTCCGCCATCCCGATGTCGTTTCTTCCGGGGCCTCAGCCACTGAAGCACCCACTTTACCCCTACGACTAGTTCACGCAGCCCGGTGACAAAAGACAAAGTCGAAAGATGAAGCCCTTCGGCGCTCCGTAAACAGTCTTCACGGGCTACCTGCGGGGGCAAGGGCACACGTCAGCATGGATAGAATACGTTCTGAACGTGCTGCTACTTAGTTTGGAATCGCTGTAGCCTACTGGGTCGACTACGGCGTCAATCAATCCTCTCGAAAAGTCAACACGGACTGGTCATGGCGATTCCCGTTGTCACTTCAGATCATATTTTCTCTACTTACAATTCTCTTATCATTCTTCCTGCCAGATTCACCTCGTGCTCTTGTCAGACAGGGTCGGATGGAAGATGCCCGCGACGTGTTTGGCATGCTCTCTCTGGAGGGAGACCCTATTAAGCGAGCCCAAACTGCGTTACGTTATTTCATATACTATAGTATAGCTGGCTACTAAAATTGAAACCTAGACTGCCCATCTATCTCTTATTGAGAGCACGCTCGAAGAGAAAGTCTAGCAGAATTCCTCGAGCTGGAACGAAATTTTCACCCAAGGTGAATCTCGCTACCTTCAGCGACTGGTCAAAGTGACTATTTCGCTTTGTATGCTGCAGACCAGCGGTCTCGATTTGATTACTTATTATGCGTACGTCCCCCATCAGTTGCTTTGAATCAAGCAAGAACAGACTCTGAGGAACATGACTGATCATCACTAGGCCCGTCATTTTTGAAAATACACTCGGCATGTCCCGCAAACTCGGTTTGCTCATTTCAGGCTTCATTGGTCTAGAATACTGGCATGCCACGTTCGTCCCTATCCCTCTTATCGATTGCGTTGGCCGGCGGCCCATCATGTTGTTCTCTGCCCCATCGGCCAGATAGTCACCATGGCCGTCCCAGCTGGATGTATTGCGTACCCGGACAACAAAGCAGCCGGTTATGTTGCAGCTGTGGGCCTGTTTGTGTTTAATACTTTTTCCGGGATCGGCTTCGACGGTATTCCATTCTTGCTTCCTGTCGAGTTGACGCCACTGAGAACCCGTGGAAAGTCGGTGGCAATTGCGAAGGGATGTTTCTGGCTATGCAGTATGTACCCCAATAACTTCACGCAAAAGAGAGAGAGAGAGAGAAAGAGAAAGAATATTTGAAAAATTAGCTGTTCCTAACGAAAACAGACTTCTTTGTCGTCATGATCTCGCCGGTGCTGATCAACAACATCAAATACGGCACGTACATTTTGTGGTGTGGGACCAATTTGGCATTCATTCCTATAACATACTTTCTCAGTAAGTAATTACTGCCTCGAAAATACAACAGAGACCTTCCTCTGATACATGCAGTCCCCGAAACATCCAAAGCTGCTCTAGAAGACATTGACGTCCTTTTCGAGACCAATCCCACCTGGCTCATTGGGCCAGGTTCTCGAAAGAGGCTGCAAAATATCGTTGCCAATCGCCAAATGGCCGGAGCCATTCGAATTAATGAAAAGGGCAAGGACAATATGGATAACATGACCGAGGTGGAAGACATAGACAGTTCTTCTATACATGATGCCAAGGCTTGAACATGTCAACACAACATTTGAAACCTGATGCATGTAATTGATATTTATGGTGGGAGCGATCCTGCACATGTGTCAACTATGTACTTTCAACAACTGACATCTGGAAGTAATGCCATGGCCATATTTACTTATATATTTAATGGCACATGCAGTCTACTCCAGATGTCTATTCACAGTGCTACCAGTTAACATACTTCATCTCTTTAGCAACTAGTTAGTCGAGCTCTTGTGGAAACAGCTCAATGACAAGGAGCGCACTAAAATGATCAAAACCGGATTCAGGGGAGAGAATTCAAGATTTCCCGCTGTTCAAATGGTATTTGAAGCTCGATGTAGACGATATAAGTTTCTAATGTTAGGGTTACTTTTGGTTGCTGATCGAATCAGCCTAAGCATTACGTTCCTCTAGAACACGCGCCCCCTTGACCGAAAAGTGGTACGAATAAACCTTCTTTCCACGAGCAGCCCTCGCCTTACTTGGCCGTGGGCTCCAGTTTTCCGTCCACAGTCATTCCTCTTTCCTCCCGTCCATCGTCTCCAGGTGTTCCGGGCGCAGCACGCAGCTCATGACAATCCCCATAGCTTCCTTTGAAAGGCCGACATGGACGGTGTGCCCGATCCTCCACGGGCCAAAGACAAGCAATTTCGAATTGACCATATGGCAAGACCCAATGAGGTGGAATTTTTCCGCTTCTGGAGAAGACTGGACTTCATGACGGACAATGTCACACCATAGGTGGTCCACGAGCTTCTGCACGACATATGCGTCTTCACTTGGCCGTAAAGCATGGCTGGTAGATCGCTCCAACAGGGAGACCCATTCCTCCTGGCTTAGCTGGTTGCCGAGTCGGATGCCATTGCACGCGGCACCTCGTACCGGCTTGATTATGTATTTGTGCCTTTGAAGAGGATCCTGGCTCAGCTCCTCAAGCAAGCTCTTCATGGCATCTGATCCTGGAATTATCGTCTCGGCAATGCCATTGCGAAGCACCTGTGCCTCTGCCGTATCCAGCACCTTTCTTTCCACAAGGTCGGGGAGTTCCTGCTGGACAATTCCCAGAATGCGCTTATCATGCAGCAGCAAGATATTTCGGAAATCGTTGACACAGCAAGTAGCCAGCTGCCTAAGGATGCGAGGGTCAATGTCGCGCAGTTCTTCCTGGAACAACTCAATTGTACACTGCTCGATCTTGTGTCTTTGGTCCTGGCTGTCTTGGAGCGTAAAATAAACAGCCCATCCCGTGGGAGAGGTTTCGTCCGGTTCGACCTGCAACGCCGCTGGCTCGACGTGTATGACGTCCTGGCCGGTGACTTGCTTATAGTCGCGGGTGAAAATGCGCGAGTCTACCCCGGGCCACATCTTGCGAATATGGTAGAGGCTTTTTGTCTCGTCAAAGCATCCTCTAATTGTTTTCTTTGTAGCCTATATATGTTTATGTCGGTCGGGTGGGACCTATATACTAGAGGGGAGGAGGAGAGAGTCACCTCGTATTCGTTGGGAACTTCAAAGCCCAGTTTTCCACCCCCCAACAGGCGAGTCGACTCCTCATGCAGGCCGGTAACGAAGAAACCGTTGTAGGGGATACGGGCATTGATTTCGCAGACCTTGACTTCAGCCTCGGGGCCCTTTTCAATCAGAAAATCCGTCCTCCACATTCCATATCTATCACCAAACCTCGGTATGGTTCTCGTCTCTGCATCTTCATTGCTACTTTGCGTGCCGATCCATCGTAACAAATCCTCTTCATGTGCTTCCAGCGGCATCCGCGAGGGAAAGTCCGCCTGGGTGTCGGTGTACCATCGCTCCACGATGTCGACGAGCGCGCGGTCGAGCAGGCGATGGACCGACTCGACTTTGCGGGCAAAGGGCCTGGTGATGCAGATGTTGAAGGGCGGCAAACGCATGTGGATCGGAGTCGGCAACTCAGCTGGCGCAACGATAGGGTCGACATATTCGCGAATTGTCTTTAGGTCACGCTCCAGTCTCGATGCGCTGGCAGACGTTGCCGGCGCAATGGCGTTTTTTTCGACACTTAGCGACAGCGATATTTGCTGCGCGACCGGGAGAGAAGCCATTTAGAACCCGCTCAAAGAACAGGTCGTCGACAGTTGAACTGATCTGTGCAGGGTGTGACAGCACAGCATGAAATCGACAGATTTATCTATCCCACTTTGGATCGGTGCCTTGGACACGCCATGCCATCACATGTCAACGACTCAATGTAACATTGAGCGCGAGCGGCGGTCACCGATTTGCTGGGTTGTTTGCCAGAGGACCCAGCAAGATCCAGGGGGTCAATCGAGCCATGTCGGAGCGACAGCCGCCAGCGCAAATAACCGCAAATAACTGCTCAGAACCGAGTTTATTGGCAGCAGAAGTAGCAGTAGCATCACAGGGCTGACGTGGTGGTTGGGAGCAAGTTTCCACTGTTCCAGAACATCATCCAGTATTGGTGGAGACGCTGGGCACGCTCAGTGCCTGTGTTTCGTCAGGAGCTGTTGATAAGCTCTGCCCAAAGCGCGCCATGTAACATGAGGCTGAAAGCCCCATCCTGCGTCAAGCACCGCCGCCAATGACAGCGCTGCTGTTCAATGTTGGCGATGCAATCTGCCCCTAGGCGACGCGATGGATCATGGATCATGGCTTGAACGTTTGGCTCGCGTGTCTCTCAAAAAAAAAGGAAAAAGTCGTGGTCGCCCTTCCTCTTCTTCTCCATCCTCGCACCAGTGACACGCACGCCATGATCTTCACGCAGCTCGCCACCGTGTCTGTCCTGGCCGCGTTGGCCGTGACAGCAGCGCCGTCTCCCGTTAGGCATGTTTTGCACGAGAAACGCCATCGTCCATCCGCCGACTGGGTCAAGGGCGCGCGCATTGAGAGCTCTGCGGTTTTGCCCATCCGGATTGGACTGACACAGACCGACCTCCATAAGGGCCCTGACTACCTGAGTACGTATCGCCCGGACAAGCTGCAATTACCTTGACTGACCAGCTGTTAGTGGACGTGTAAGTACTAGTAGTACTTCCTCCAACGAACAATGAGATGACACGCCAATCGCTGACACCAAATCAGTTCTGATCCTCGCTCCAAAAACTATGGACAGTACTTCTCCATGGAACAAGTCCACGCCATGTTTGCGCCTATTGAAGATCACGTCCATGCGATAAAGGAGTGGCTGCACGAGTCTGGCATCGACAAGTCTCGATTGGTGCACTCGGACAACAAGGGCTGGCTTGCATTTGATGCGACCACCGAGGAAGCCGAGCGTCTCTTCCAGACAGAGTACTATGAACACGAGCATACACAGAGTGATCGTGTCCGTGTCGGCTGCGATGGGTGAGTTGAAATTCCTGTCTCAGTCAAAGTGACGCTATCTAAACAATGGAGTCACTGTGATTAGCTATCATCTCCCAGAGCACCTTGCACCACACATCGACTACATCACGCCAGGTATCAAGATGACCCAAGCCGTCAAAAGAACAATTAAAAGGGTTCCCAAGCGGAAGACCAAGCGGAGCAGTCAGGCTGGTGCCGCCCGCACAGCTCTACATACAACCGCTAAGATGAGTATCCCTCCTGAAGGGTGGTCTCCCTCGGCGGGAGTGGCCCCTGACCTTGCTGGCTGCGGTTTTAATATGACACCACCTTGCATCCGTGCCTTGTACGATATTCCATTGCCGACGAATAAGCCAAATCCCAAGAATGCCCTAGGACTATACGAGCAGGGTGACTACTTTGCCAAGAAGGACTTGGATCTTTACTGGAAAAACGTCTATCCCGAGGTTCCACAAGGAACATATCCCAAGCCACAGCTAATTGACGGTGCCAATTACTCTGTTCCGGCAAATAGCTCGCTAAATACTGGGGAATCTAACATCGATATTCAAATGACGTGTGAACCCCCTTCTCAAAAAAAAAGCCCGTTGCGTTGTTAGCTGACTGAACTGCTTGGACACAGGACCTCTCTCATTTATCCGCAAGAAGTCATTCTCTACCAGGTTGATGATCAGTTGTACGAGCCGGCTGAAGTCGCAACTACCAACTTGTTCAACACTTTCCTCGATGCACTTGACGGAGTAAGCAGACATAAGCAACTTTCTTTAACGAACATTGCTAACTAGGCCAGTCTTACTGCACATACAGTGCATATGGTGAGACCGGAAATGACCCAGACATTGACCCGATTTACCCCGACCAGCGTGAGGGTGGGTACAAAGGTAATTTTGTCTTGTCTCCATATTCTAGTGCAAATCTAAACAATAATATATATAGGTGAACTGCAATGCGGTGTCTATAAACCCACCAACGTGATTTCCGCGTCTTATGGTCAAGCCGAAGCTGATTTGCCACCAAAGTATGTCGAACGACAATGCAATGAGTTCATGAAGCTAGCAATGCAAGGCCATACCTTGCTCTTCTGTTCCGGGGACTACGGCGTAGCGTCGCTCCCGGACGACAGTGGGCACAAGAATGGCTGCTTAGGGCCTGAGTCGCGTATCTTCAATCCTCAATATCCTTCAGGCTGTCCGTGGGTGACCTCTGTCGGGGGCACGATGCTTTACAACGACCAAAATGTGAATGACCCGGAGAGTGTGATGCAAGTGAACCTGGGTGGCACCGCAGCCAATTTCTCATCCGCTGGTGGCTTCTCCAACTACTTCAAGACCCCCTGGTATCAGAAATTGGCTGTTGAAGAGTACTTCCGTATCGGCAGTCCCCAATATCCGTATTATGAAGAACTAGGCGTCGATTTCAACACAACCAAAGGTTTATACAACCGTATGGGAAGAGGGTTCCCAGATATATCCGCCAATGGCGCATTTTTCTCCTCGTTCCTGGATGGCAAATTCACGCATTTTTATGGTACTAGCTTGGCAACGCCACTTTGGGCAGCTGTTATTACTTTGGTACGTTATTTTTTATTTTTTATTTTTTAATACTTAATACTTAATACTTACAATCAATAGATAAATGAAGAGCGACTAGCAGCTGGCAAGTCTTCGGTTGGATTCCTGAACCCGGTTCTTTACGCCAACCCGCATGTCCTGAAGGATATCACGAATGGTACCAACCTGGGCTGTGATAGTGACGGATTTTCAGCTGTCGAAGGCTGGGATCCAGTAACAGGACTCGGAACTCCAGACTTCCCGAAACTGAAGGAATTACTTCTGTCTCTCCCATAGGCATTGGTTCATTCAGTGTAAATCTATGCATGTAACTATATCTGAAAATGACAGGGCTGACAGTCTTCTTCAGTAATCTGTGTCTATTGACCACTATCTATACAATATTGAACTAATTCCTAAGACGAACTGGCTTTCTTCCAACTCTCCCTAGCTTGCAACTCTTTCCACCACTTGTAAAATGAACAGTATTTGGCAAACACCTCAACCAAGCCCAACCCCTCAACCAACGTCGCGTATGGCAAGTGAGACAGATATCCAAGAGAAACTAGATCACCGGTCAAGTACTTTGGCTCGGAAAGAAGTAAAATTTGAATTCGTAGGCGACAAGCTTGTCCTCGAGTCCAGTGATGATCTCAGCAATGCGAAATTCATTCGTTCCACCAAGGCCACGACAGCCCTTGAAGATCTTTTCGAACGCGATTTGGGACACAAAGGGGTCGAAATTAGATTGCCGAGTACTAAATTCATTTATCGATGATATACGTTAGGAAAGAAATCGAATACTATATATACTAGAAAGGGAAGGGACATCGAGACCAGTACCTGGTGCAAAAGAGCTAACCCTTTAAGATCCCATCGGCAGAATAGAACTCAGCTCCTTGGTCGCAATACTTTGCAGCAATGTACTTGGCAATAGCACGGCTTTCTAAATAGCAATTGGACGAGTTTTCGCGTTCGATTTGGTCTGGAAACCGAAGGGCTAACATACCGTAGAGAAAAAATCCATCGTCCTCCAGACAGGGCACCTGGCCAGAAGGCTGGTGTGATATAAATTCTGGGTTCTTCAAAGGTTGCGCTCCAGATGTCAGTCTTGGAAAAGTCGACAGGGACAAGCTCAAAGTCGACTTGCTTTTCGTGCAAGACGACCAGTACGCGGCGCGTACAAGCAATGGGTTTCCATGAAGCTTGAGGACCTTCTTGTTGGGTTGGGTTTTGGTTTACCAGCTGGAAAACACGATACTAAACAAGAACTCGATCAAATGATGAATAGTAGTTTAATCAAGTCTCCAGAAGGAATTGAGTAGATTAAATGTCAACTAGTGTTATATTACACAGAGAATTACCCCCAACCTCTCCGAAGAAATACTAATTACTAATACACACCACATGCAGTTGACTGATTAAGTTGCATGTTTCAACCAATGGAGGGGAATAAGACTTATTCTTGGGTTTCTCTAGTCCGTCCTGATTCTTACTATGATTAAATGTTATAAGATGAGCTCATACACCGCTCTGGCGTCCTTGGTCATCTTAAACACTAAACACTGCCCTGGGATTACCTAACTGCATCGATTAATGTTTCAACTTTCAGTATTGAACAAGAGCCACCTTACTCTAACTAAGCTTCTTCAGTTACTGTTGTCATTAATAAAAATTAAACCTATTGATTGATATGAGGATATTACACTCAATCAAGATTTGAATGGTGCACGGTTATTGATTTTTTTTTTTTTTTCTTTGTTTACGCTTTTCTTTGTTTTTTGGCTTGTTTTTTTCGGCTTCATTTAAAATATGCAGGCAAACGCTGCCATTTCTCATACATCGTAACTGACTTGTAACTACAAGCTTTCCCACGAAATGGCAAATATCCGTCGTTATAGGCAAAGGTCCACCTCCTCCGGCCTTGAATTTTGATTCTATTTCTAAAAGAATGATCCAGGGCTGTCCTTTTTCTTCCGGTTCAGTAACAGTTCTATTAACACGCGATACCATTTTCCAAAACAATGCTGGCTAGCACAAGTCTTGCTATCGGATGAACTGGTCTTGTCAGAGCATGCCTCTTCGGTCCGACGAGGTTCTTCTTCCATGACATCTGTGGAGACTCCTGTGTAGCTGTTTTCATTCTGAAGAGTCTGGTCTTCTAGGTCTGCGTGAAGTCCATGGGATTTTTTTGTCTCGCTATCTTGGGATTCCTCGGCATTGCCAATGTCTACATAGTAGCTGTCTCTTGACATTGACATTTCACCGCTGGAACAGAAATTCCAGGCTCAGTTCTCCCGATTCAGCAAGTCGATTTGCATTTGCAGATAATGAATAGTCCTTTGATACTCTGCGATTCGCGCTTTGTTGGACACAGATTTGATGTTCCCCTCCTGAATCATCCTCAGCTTCGATGTTCGGGCAGACGGATCGCAGGGCATTTTCTGTAATTTGAGTCTTCTCCCCCTTTTTCTAAGATAGAAAATTTCTGTTGCGTTGCGGCCAAGGATATTCCTTGCCAATGGTGTGAAGAACCGAAGGTTCTCTCGTTTCTAGACCTTTCAAAGTAGACTAGATAGTGAGAGAAGACGTAGTATGTCGTGGAGTTGCCCTGGTGGTATAAGTGAGGGGGGGAAATCGTTCTATTTCAAATTTTGAAATGATATTGCTGATATTGCTGGTAATTACATTCAACAAAGTCGCGTTTTATGCTTCGGCTTCATTCATGTTTCATGTTTCATGCTAAATATGGGACATGTTTCAGGTCTCTTTGTCTTGAAGACTATTAAAACAAAAATAGAAATCCCGTCGATTTGTGGGTGGAGATAGAGTGTTCCAGTGTTGACAGGATTGATTGAACTTCCAGATGTCAATTCTTTGTTCGGAGTTCAAAATTACTTCGGTATCACTTCCCAAACCCAGCTTATTTTGCGAGGCTACATAGATCCACCATGCAGCTGGTATATATCACTTGATATACCAGTGTCTCATTTTCATCGAATCAATTGATACGAAATGTATCAATCCATCCATCCATCCATTGATAGTAGTAGTATCGCTTTTACATCAATTGATGCGTAAATGGATATGCATTAAACTAGCATGCATAGAATTCAATGCTTCCAGGCCAATATTGTATATCAGCTTGAATAAATATTTGAAACTATCAAGTGGTATCAAAGACGTAAATAATGAAAACATGCAAAATGGCAGGTTGCAGTGAATTCAAAATCACTTGCCACATGCATCGTGACATCCTGTCATGTGTGTCAGGACCATATATACATGCACATTTGAAGTGAATCAAGACTTGAAAGTACAAATTCGACTATAACACCAAAAATTCAAGCGAAGGATCACTGTGCTGCACCTTGTAATATCAAGACACTAGCTTTGACCCCCTTACGAACAAGTGCGTCACCAACCGCGCCCAATGCCTTTTGTGTATCAGCCTCGCCACTGGGATCAGTAGAGAAAGGTTCGCCGCCAACACTGCGGCGTCCGACAACAACCATCTGGTTAGCCTCGCCCTGGGCTTGGGTGGCCTCATCCTGAGCAATGGCGACAGCGAAGCCAACGACAGTGGAGGCATTGTTTGTTAAAGATTCCTTGCGGAAGACGACTCGTGAAGATAGCTCGGCTGGAAGAGAGTCACGAAGCGAAGCGAAAAAGACGGCGTCAGACTCCTTCTCTGTATTACTCAACGAAGGAACGGCAGAAGAGCTTGCACCGTTACTTTCAGGAGTTGAAACTCCCTCAAGGCTCGAAGCATCAATGTGGACAATAGTCGCTGTGACGTCTTCGTTTTGGGCTAATTGAAGGACAAGGCGCAGCGCAAAACGATCATCGGCGCCACCAATGTACATAAGAAGAATGTGCTGCTCGCGCTTTCTAGTTGTCAAAGAAGCCAAGTTGGTGCGGATATTGGGGACAGTTCGTGAACTAGTGGACCGCTCCAAACTGGGATGCTCTTTTTTCGGAATTTCCAAGGCTCTATCAATGAGAATGCCAACATTCCCAATCGAGGAGCGCTTGAGGATATCATAAACAAAAGTAGGATATGAAGCATTGGCACGGGCTGACGAATCTTCCACGGCCCAGACACTCTGGCGATCGCTCATGCTACCGCTAGCACTCCATGGCACAAGAAGCAAGTCAGATGAAGTGTCGCGGGCCATATCAGCAACAGCATCTGCATATGAGCTTTCCGGAACGACCAAGACACGGCCTTCTGAGGGAATGCTATTGATCTGACCGAAAGATCGGAAGACGTTAACAACAGGGTCCCAAAGGGAATACTCATGGATCTCAGACACCTGCATGGTGCTTGATATACGATCGGTAAGCTCCATCAGGCGAACGCCATGAGCATGCAGAAGTGTGCTCTCTTCAGGATTAAGGTTGTCAACCTGGCTCTCTGCCGAGGACTCTGATCGGACTGGCGTAGTTCGTTTGGAATAATGGGTACGAGGGGCATTATCTTGAAGTTTCCCGCGTGTTCCCAGCAGTCCAACGAAATTACACACACTGGCTAAGCTGTCCAGGCGAAGATACACTGCAATTCGTTCAATCGGCCTCCCTCGAAGTTTTTCCACCAAAACCGAGGAGTCGTCTGGAGCGGTTGTTCGGTTGAGGACATTACCATCCCAATCGATTTCACCACGTCTCCATCGGGCAACCTTGTCTTGATACCACTTTGGGTACAGAAGAGAGGTGAGGGGTGTTGTGAGGAAAGTCACTACCAAGGCCATGACAACGAACATGGTGAAAGTGCGATCACTGAGAATCTTGGCTTGAAGACCGATGTTCTGAACTGCTGTTAGACCATGACATTTGAAGAGGGGGATGAAAAGAAAAAAAAAAAAAAAAAAAAAAAAAAAAAAAAAAAAGAGGACGATTAACGTACCAACACGATAAGTTCTACCAAACCCTTACAACTCATCAGAACACCAACTGTAAAGCTCTCTCTCCACAAAAGGCCGGTTAGTCTTGACGCGAAGGTTCCCCCAATTACTTTCGCAAAAAATGCTATGGCGGTAATCCCCACAACATAGCCCCAAACAATACCAGAATCCAGCAAGCCCAAGTTGGTCTGTAACCCAGAAAGGGCAAAATATAAAGGCAGAAAAATGGCCGCAACGAGATCCTCGATCTTTTCGGTCAATTTAATTGCAAAGCCTCCTTCATGGGGACATATCAATCCGACAACGAAGCCACCAAAAATGGCATGAATACCTATGGCTTGAGTGAAAAAGGCCGAGGCCAGTGCTAGTAAGAGGGTTACAGTAACAACAGACTGGCTCGGCCCTTTCTCAAGGCTCCCAGTCTTCCGAAGATACCACATAAAAACGGGGCGAACAAGGACTGAAAGAAATAAAATGTAGCCAACAGCGACGAGTAAGACCCACAAGGCGGTGATCCCACTGCCAGCATTGACCAGAGCCACGCAAAGCGCCAACAAAATCCAACCGGTGACGTCGTTGCCCACGCCTGCCGAAAGTACAATAACGCCAACGTTGGTGTTGAGCAATTTCAATTCGGTTAGAATCCGGCAAAGAACAGGAAAGGCCTGCAGCAAATGTATCAGCGGCCATAGTTCAGCTTCTATATATGAAGATCCAAGTTACCGTGATTGCCATAGCAATACCGACAAAGAGAAGATATGTGCCAAATTCAACGTATACAATTCCAGGGTCAGTTCGAAATTCGTGGTATAGGCCATAAGATACCGCGCATCCCAATCCGAATGGTAACGCCATACCGGCGGCCGAAACGCTGGCGGCGGTGCGCCAGTTGCTGATTAGAAAACGCAAGTCTGTTTCTAGGCCGACAAGGAACAAGAACAGTACCAAGCCCAGGTTAGCAGTAACGTTCAAAGTGGGAATCGACGCGGAAGGGAAGATGGTATCTGTAAAGCCCGGAATTCGACCGAAGACAGACGGGCCGAGGAGAATGCCACCGATGACTTCGGCAATTACTCGAGGCTGGCGGATTTTAGAGAGTGGCCAGTGTAGGAGACGGCAGAAGATGATGATTATGCCAGCCTAGCAATAGGTCAGATTAGGGCAGCGAGGACAAAGCAGTAGCTCAGCACTAGATACCTGGATAATGAATACTAGGATTGGATTTTTGGGGTCATAGACAGTTGGATTGCTACCTCCTACAATGCCGGACTGCGAGGCCACGGCAGTCGAGTTGGACGACATTGTCGCGAGGTGCTACCGTCGCACGAAGCTAGGTACCCGTGTAAAGGGCGATTTGAAGACAAGGAAGCGCGGCAACGAGGACACCCAAAGTCGCTACACGAGGCTGGAAATACCAAGGTGTTGCATCGCTGCCTGGCCAGGTCGCAGTATCGCGCAAGACAGAGAGAAAGAGAGGGGAGATTGCGAAAGCAACGGCCGCCTTCCTCAGCGTCGAGGACGCGGCACAGACCTAGATCCCGCACTTGTCCGCAAGCGGTTAGCACGCACCCCGATCCTTCCATGCATTAACCGCATACGTCATCAGCCCCCGGACCTGCTGACACCGTCCGCAGTCGGCACGATGGCTATTGTCCACTTCACCCACTTCACCATGATGCGCGACGTCGCATACTTTCTAAACGACGTGCGCATGGCGCACGGGTGGCCCAGTAGAGCAGCAGGGACTCTCGAGTCTCGCCATGCTGCGGGCTGCGGGCTGCGGGCTGGGGGACCAGGCCCTGTGCACGTGGCTGCCGGGCGGGGATTTTACTGCACGTGGCCAATCAAGGCTGCTGCATGCATTTAGGGCTGTCTGGAGACCCCACAGTGTTTGGCTGTCAGCCTGTCAGTGGTCACAAACCACCCGAACGCCCCACATCGTTCTCCTCTTACACCAGACTCTACGGCGAAGTATATAGCCTAACAACCCGATGAGCATGGATTAATTAATGCTAAGGACTAGTCGACCAGGACACCTCATCTGCTATGCAATCCGAGCAAGAGCATCCTGCGTAAAGCTCCACAGGTCTGCCGCCAGCTTCAAGTTCTTGGCCGTCGTGTCGAGCCGGTCAATGCTCAGTCGGCCTACGGGCATGTAGAACCCGCCGTTGACCAAGTCATTCCCTTGAGCACCTGCTGCTGCCCAGAGCTGGCTGAGACGCCCCTGGCTGATTTCCATCATCGAAACGCCGGTGAACCAGAAATAGACCCTCAAAAACATTGAATGCCACAAGGAGATTGACGTCGCCAAGGTGGTCTTGACTGGCCCTGGGTGGACTGAGATGAACTTGATATTCGTCGCTGCGTGTCTTCGTGCAAGCTCGGCAGCATAGACGATGTTGGCGAGCTTGCTTTGTCTGTAGTCGAATCGTCTTGGTCAGCTCTTGCTTTTTTCTGTCGTTTGTTTTCACCTAAATGAAACATTGCTTACCCATATCTAAACATGGACCCCATGAATCCTTTCTGCGGAGTTGTTAAAGTACCAAAAGTGATACCATTTCGCGGATGGCTTGCCCAGGCAGTCGAGGTCAAGAACAAGACACGCACATCTGACTTCGGCTGCTGGGCGGTCTTTTCCATGACAGGAAGAAGTTCTTGGGCTATTATCGCATGCGCCAGGTGATTGATTGCGAAGTGAAGCTCAAATCCATCTTCACTAACTCCTGCTGGGATAAACATAACACCAGCATTGCATCTGTGATGCGATATAATTAGTTAAGCATGTTTGAAGGAGTCTTTGGGTCTTACATGAGTACGTCTAAACGATCATGGGCAAATTCTGCGCAAGCCATTTTTACTGATACCAATGATGTCATGTCCATTTTTATGAACGTTGTTTCGACAGCTGGTCTATCTCTTTTGACTTCAGCAATCAAGGTCTCTGCAGCTTCCGTGTTGCGCCCGGTAAAATAGATATGGGCCGGGCCGTGCTGGGCAAGGGCTATTACTGTAGCTCTTCCCAGACCGGTAGTGCCTGTACAAGGTCTTGGTCAGTTTTACATACATGTAACAGGCAATTCTGAGCATTGAGGTTGAGACTAACCTCCAGTTATGAAAATCACTTTTCCGTCCAAAGGAGGAATTTCCATCTCAGGATTGAAATCCACAAATTGCTCAAGGTTCGGCATCTTTCCAACGCTGCTAAAATACAGTCTTCGAGTTTGGAAGTTTTTTTAATAAAGAAATAGTCGAAAATTATTTTGTAATTGAGTTTCGTGTGGTCACACCCAGGTGAAAAATGAAAGCCCACGGACGACAAAAGGGTTTAAATATTCTATGTCCATCTCCGGCGTTACCTTAATTCCGCATTCTAAGATCAAAGTACACAATCTCTAGATATAATTCTCATCGATTAAGCTTACCATGCATCTCTTCTTTCTCGTTTCAGCCCATATACCCCGATCAGGAATTGCCGGCTGCTGGATACAGTTTAGCGCATATGCACGATAAGCAACCCCCCCTTCAGACTTCTCCCATTTGGGTTAAACGACTTCGCCCTCTAACTAGCGCGCATGCAGGATAAGCTGGAAAAGCCTCAGAGTCAACCTGCTACTTGGTCCATTTCCGATTCTTCACAAAAAATATCGCCTATCCTGCGGATCTAGGTCTCGCAATGGTATCTAACGTGTATGCGCTTAAGGAGGCTAGGACACACTACCGCTTAGGTTATCAAGTTTTACGGCCCTCGGAAAGCTGACTGTTCGGATAGGTGCGCATTTTGGATGACGACTGGACTAGTCAGGCAGATCCCGTCGAGCGTAGGCGGCGACAGAATCGATTGCATCAAAGGGCCTGGAGTAAGTAAAGCATATTTTATGCTGTGCTAAGTCACTGACTGTTCAATATATAGGACGGCGCAGACAAGAAGATCATGCTGCTTCCCCGCAGAAACCTGCACATGTACCGGCTTGCAAAGAAGGGCAAACAAAAGCCATACATTCAACGATACGTCTTCAAAATGGTGGGACTGGAATTCCGTCGCTTCTGCAGCTAGCCGAGGACCATGTGAGTGGCCGTCAACGTATGAAGATCACATTCGAGCGGTCTCAAAGCCGGGAGACATTCTGGACCGTCGTAAAAACGTTGGGCCAATCCCAAGGAACGTTAGCGTACTGGGCAGAGCTCAGAGCTTTACGAAAGAAAAACATCATCACACGCATTCTCCCACCAGAGATGACTGCCTCCTCACACACAAACACTCAGCCACATGATGTGAATGCCCTAGTATCCATTCATTCTCTGAACCAATTTCTACAAATAGTCTCTCAATACGAACACAACCTGGCCTTCGAAACTTCATTATCTCTCGAACACGAATTATTCATGTCAATACAATACAACTCTCTTACCGGGGTGATGACGAATATGTCCATCTTACTACGGCTCGTCGGCCGCCCTTTTGATGGTTGGGCGGATTTCTATACCGAGGACATGCCTATACCACCACCACAGACTCCTGAAACTTTGAAATTCACACAAATTCAGAAAACTATTCCGCATGAATCGTGGATAGATCCGATTCCTTACGCGGCCCTGCGTGATAATATCATAAGACTCCAGGATACGCTTGACGTTGATGAATTGTGCATTGATTTTGTTGGCGGAGAAGTTGAAGGGCACAGTGATTTGGATGGTCGAGGAATGATCCTTTGGGGCAAACCTTGGTCAGAAGATGGATGGGAGATTAGTGAAGGTTTTGTGAAGAAATGGGGGTTTTTATTGGAGGGTTGCAGTGACTTGATCATATCTACAAATAGATGGAGACAAGCCAGGGGCGAAGAGAGGCTATTAATTGAGACGTAGCTCTGAGGAATTTTCATTCATTCTCATAGGAGCTAAAAATTGACGTCTCGAGCAAAATTTCCATCATCCACAACCAAATTTTTATTTCGCATCTTTATTAACACCATCTATTGCTCCTTTTGCTCGTAAAGGTAGTACTAGCGAGCGATGTCACTCGATAGCGCTAGTCCTTGAATTGATATTCCACCATTTGTATCTCCAGCCACCCTGTGGGGATAAAAGCATGTCACTTGCAGGTTCCATCACCGATCGGCTACTTGAAGAAATGTGTAGGGACGTTAAGTTCGAATGTTTCCGAATGAAAGCGCAGTGAGCTGGTGAACATGGTGTGAGAAGAAATGAACGTCTGAGACTGCGGTGTAGGTTAGGCAGCATCGCAGTTGTTTAAAATGGTAACTTTAATAAGGTTCAGGGGTTAGATTGTACCTCCAGCGCAAAGGATGAATTTGGGACGTACTTGCACCTTGATCACTTTCTCTTTCAAAACCCTCAAATGAGCACTGGTTGTCTAGATTTTCTTATTGGCTCTATGGTCCACTGTCTGCCTCATGTGTGCTGTGCGAAGGAGTCCTCAGTTCAAGATTCAACTTTATAAGTGGTTTCTTGATAAGGCGTTGAGAGATACCAATCTTCACGGGGCATATTCGCAGCCCGAAACTGTCAGTACCAGCATAATTCTCGGATATCACCGTGTTCTCTCCCAGCCCCCTTCCTAGAAAAAGCGGCAGGTAGGCTCCCAGACTATCCATGAAGAACCGTAAATCGACTCTGGAACTCAGCTGAAGAACGTCGTCGGATCAGCCGGGTCTTTTTCTTCCGAATTCCGATAGCGAATCCCGGCAGAAGAGCGGATAGTTGGGTGCAGCAAAGGAATTAATTACAGGAGACAGGAAGGGATATTCTAGAAGGCATGTAGGGAATTTGCCATGTGACGGACAACTTGTATGGCTGACATCAAGCCTCGGTATGATAACAGGCTTATGAATGACGCCGCAAGTACCTTGTGGAACAATGACTCGGAAATGATATAAGCAGAAGCATAACTTCTGATAAACTACAATAAGAGCTTCTCGGTTTCTCTACGCGGTTGTTGAGAGAAATATGTTAAGATTAATTGCGTTCAACGCTAAACAAACTATGTCAATACGGAAGTACGGATTATCTGGGTGCAGTCTGTACCGGTCACCCCTTTAATGTGTTGAAACGTAGGAAATCCTCAGGCAGGCTCCAGAATATTACATGTGCTAGGCTCTGTCCTTGATTCAATGAGTGGTAATCATAGTTGTTGTTTAAAGGTAATAGATCGGCTTTCTTATGGTAATATCATTCCCTCTTTTCATGGCTCTTCTGTTGCATCCTCCTCCGTACGGGGTACCGTTTGTGCAACAGCGAAACTACATGAGCGCAGTTTCTAATAATACGTAATAAGATAATACAGTCATGCGACGATTAGGATTTTTTTAGGGCCAACAAAATCCAACCTTGATCCAACCCCGGACAGTGATTGGGAAAAGGAGTTGCTCCGTCTAGCAGCTATAATCTTACCGTCGGAAGCTTGATTTCCTGTTCGAGAGTTGGCCTTGATCGTTACGTTCAAGCATAAGTCTATCACTCATTAGCGTCGCTTCGCCCCGATGTTGGCATGAGTGGCTCCTGTAATTATTAGGTCGCCCCCATGACTCATGATGACAACACGATGCGTAATGGCAAGTTTCAATGATGGTGCCATTTTTCCCAGTATTTATTTTCTCTTTTTCCTCCATCCTCACAACATAACATTTTGCTATCAAACAGACTTGAAGCTAAACCGGAATGGAAAATAAAAGTGCGGTATAATCATCCTCCTGGAGGCGGTTGGTACTGGTCAGCACTTTAATAGAAAATCCTGCCTCGGATTTATCTCAATACCGAGTCTCCGTCCAGAGTACGGAGTGCTACACTCGGAGAATCTCAGTAGTTACCTTAGGGTTAAAGTAGGCGTGGGCCTTTCCTTCAGGATGCATTTTCGTATTAATTTCCAGTTCTGTGGTCCTTTTTCATGTATACAGAGTACGTACTAAAGACTTACCAACAGATGGATGTTTTAGCCCCTACAGAAGCACTAACAGTTTGAGTATATGTTAGTGTAATATAGTCTACGGAGTTGCCGGCATGGAAATTTGGGGTAGTCTTGACTATTCAGACGAATACATACTAGTGTAATAGACTAGTGAAAGGAATCGAATCCTGAATAATACTAGAACAAATGGATCACTCTATTTTTGGACAGTGCTTATTCCATTTTAAGTATTCTGTATTTAAAGACTACGTATTACTAGTGATAACTTTGATTAACAACGATACGCCTGGGCAATTTAGCCGACCACTATATCTGGGAAGTCGCGGAGGCACTAGTTTATGCTCTACAAGTCTAAACCAACAGCCCAATAACAAACCTTGCCAACCTTTGCTGGATATGATACCAGAGAGAAGATCTCCAGGGGCAAGTTATAATGGATCCCTTCAATTTCTTTTAGGGTGATTTAGCTGGACATGTCAGTTTAGCCTATCTGCGAAGTCTAATGCCAACTATGCATTGCCCTGCATTTCTGTGATGCACCACAACTTTAAATCAATTTCAAATTGCCCCAACATTCTCCGTACGGATAAGAAGGGTTTTTTCGAGTCTATACAACTCCGTACGCCCAGACACGAGGAGCTGTGACAAATCCAATCCACCCATCGCCAGCCCTTGTGAATGCGTCCCAAGGCACCAAAATCGAGAACCAACGTTATTGCCGACCTGGCCACCACTAATATTACAGTTGTCGCCAAATTATGGAGTTCACACGCATCCACCCAACGCTTGCGGAGTCACTGAAGTGTTTCTATTTTTAAGCGGAGACCCTGAACCCTTGAGCACAAACAGTCTAGCCCAATAAGGAAAAAATCACACATGCGCGTATCCTGTTCAGGACTAGGTACCCACCTATCTGGAAGCTAAAACGCATTAGCCGTGTGCACTAAGCCCAAAACGTATAAAAAGTGCCTCTGCCAAGCCCGCTGCAGAGAAGCTTATTCCGCCGCAATTAATCCCGTGCTGATCGTCCGGCCTCACGTCTCTCCCAACTCTCTCCCAACTCGCCCCCCTGCATACTTAGTATTTGTCATTAATGGCACCCCCCCACCTCTCCCGGGCTCCTTCCCGGCATTTAGGGCCTAGGGCCTAACATCTACTTTCCGGAAACTCGCTTTCATTGGCCATTACACTCACGGACTAACCAGGAATGTTGAAACGTGGCCCCTTATCCACGACTCACCAGCGTCATAACAGGTCCCAACACGGGACATCGGCCACGCCGTGGACGGCCTCGCATATACGCGCAACGTTAAAATGATGTTGCGCAACGCCGGCTGATAAGTTAATTCAACCCTGTTGTGAATAAGGGCGCTAGTCATGGACCTAAAAAAGTGGAGCAGTACATATGCTCATCGCTATCGTCCAGATATAAAGACTGTGATGCGGCTGTTCTGCGCCCGGAAAAAGCATCGTCCATACTTAAATGCCATTTCTCCACTCTTCCGGCATTCGCGGGTGTCCATGATTGTCGTTTGACAAATCACAATGATGATTGAGCGAGAATATAAAACAGAGAGAAGGCTGAGAACTAGTCACCCAAAGGTGCGAACAGGATGCCTGACATGCAAGTGAGTCCACCTCGGATGCTTTCCAACCCTTTGGGCTCGAAAACTCTTAAAAAGTTTTTGAGTTCACTCGTTCCCTCACGGTTTGCTTGACGGCGGCTCCCCTATTGCCAGTTATCTGATTTGCCAACATGGAGCAGATACTCATGAATATGTAGGCGCCGGCATAAAAAATGCGATGAAAGTCACCCGTCATGTCGCATGTGTATCAGTTCCGGTCGCGAATGCGAAGGATATCGCAACCTCCCTGATAAAAGAACGAGGGCTGCACGACGGCCGGGCCAAGCTGTTGTCCACGTTCCGATCCTTGCCAAAGCCACAGCATCGCAGCAACACCCTCGAAGTCCAACCATCTCACGGGTGCCTTCTTCTCTCGGTCGTGGAATTTTGGTAGAACTTACGCCCGCCGAAGGGTGGTATTTAGATCATTTCCGAAAGTTCACCTCTCCCCGTTGTGGTGGATATTTCTATGACGAGTTCTGGCACCGACTAGTACATCAACTCAGCGAAGAAGATCCAGCAGTTCGACATGCAGTCATTGCCATGAGTGCCCGGCATTCCCAAATTGAACGACTAGAGCTGGGACAGGCCTCAACGGGCGACGAAGGTTACTTGAGTCTCCAGCAATGTAACAAAGCGATCACCTACCTCCGGCAATATCTATCGAAAGAACAGGCTGGTCGCTCTCCAAAAGAGGTGGTGCTGGCCACCTGTGTTGTCCTAGTATACCTTGCTCTTTTGGAAGAAGACGCCCATGCTGCCGATTATCATTTCCAGTCAGGCAATCGGTTGTTGCAGGAGTGGCAAAAAGACAACTTTGAGCAAAACCCCAACGGCCCGGCTTTTCTGCAGGCATTCTCCCATCTTTATTTACATCGATCGACCTGTGCTGATCCAAAGTCCTTTGTTGAAGACGAACACCCGTCACTTTCGCCACCATGCCCTGAGCAAGCACACCCGAGGAAATCCATTGACAACTCGGAGACTGTCAATCATTTCATTGTTATCCTTGGATGGGTCGTGTTGCAGAGCAATCGCAAAGGATTCAGTATTGGACCCGCAACGTCATTCATCCGTAGCGGGGAAGCTGCAATTTTGAGTATGCTTCGACTTTGGAGGATACAATTGAAACGATCTGTCATGCTGCACGGAAACGACGTCCCACAAAAGGATCGCAATGCACTAGCCATATTTTCTTTGTGGAGCGAAGTAATCTATATCAAGGTGACAGCAGGAAACCAACCTGGGTCGCAAGAGATGAGATATGACGGTTTACTTTCACGTTTCCAGCGAGCAGTCATTCTCGCAAAAACCTTTCTTACAGCGCCTACTGAGAATTCACCGTCGCCGACTTTCCCGGCCAAAACCGCCATTATTCCTCCTCTCGTCTTCTGCGCATCCAAGTGCCGGGATTGGTTTATCCGACATCAGATTCTGCTCTTACTCCGCGGGTTGCGAGACCAAGGAGACTTGTGGATATCAGGAACAATTGTTGTCCTAGAGAGACTGGTTGAAATCGAATCAGAAGGAATCACGCCGGGAGAGAAGGTCCCAGAGACTTCTCGCGTTGATTCCGTCTTTGCTGACATTCGAGACGAAGACTCAAGGCTAGAACTGTGGTATCGTCACTCGCGAGCACCTGGTGGCAACAATGAGGGGTTTTGGAGGAGTGAAATCTTGTCCGTTCCGATTTCGTGACGACATCTGGAAGCTAAATATAAATACCCTTTCATGTAAATTATATTACAATGTACAAATCAACCTTGAAACACTCAATTTATCACATAGTAAAGAAGAAAGAAGCCTGGCTAGTTAGATAATATAACATTCAAATGTTGAAATAGTCACCGTCTCAGTATATATCAATTATATGGTCGACCTCTGGAGTCAACATTTTTTGAACACATGTGCAACATTGTATCTTTCAATGTTGTCCGGTACATATGTATCGGCCTAATCGATTAGCTTAGCGCTTAGAGTAAATAGCCACATGTGCAGCTGACAAACGGAATAATATATCCTTTTTTTGCAAATCTCCACTAAATAGCCTCTTTTGACTAAAGAGTACTCCATATGTATGCATGACAAGCCGACAGAGAGCTAAGCTCTGGTAATGTGGCTCGATCACCGCACAGACGTACAGTCACCGTGTACTGGGATTTCATCTACGCACTTTTCTCGAATGACCAACAGAATGTCAGCTGCCTGCTGACGCCGAACTGAAGCGGACTAGTGGTTTAATAGTTGATCACAAGGACTGCATGATTAATTGGTAATAGTTCTCAAATACATTGATTTTTGCTTCTTTCTAGGCTATGGGCTTGTTTGCCGGAATATAAACACAACGATACACTCGATCTAAGAAAAATGGCAACCAGCTCTCGTATACTTCGGTGATCATGAGTAGACATGATATACAATAGTCGATAGTGGGGCCAACTGTGGGTATCCAGCGAATCACCGGCGCTGGTTTGGCACTGTGCAGCCCCACGACCAATAAGAATGTGTGGAATAACTTCCTCAGCCCAAAAAGGGAAAGCGTACGGAAAGTGGCGGAGGACCCACCAATGCGTACTCTGGAGTGACGCAGTGCTCAGGAACTCCATTCCAGCTCGCTCTGCGCTTAGTAGTACGTAGTAGTAGTGCAGCACTACTGTCGCTGATCGTAGAACGTTGAAACCAAGCAAACACAGCCTCGCCGTCTTGGCAGTCACCTCCCGATGACGCGCGCGTCCACAGCCGCCGGCCGCCAGCCAATAGGCACCGGGGATCGTGAGCCCCGCTCTGCTAGAAGCGGAAAGGCGCGAGGTGCGATGGGCCCCGACGCGGCAGCCCATTGGCGCATGCGCCGGCCCACCACGGCCGCTGGTTGGCTGGGCGGGCGCGCCACACCGCATTTGAACCGATCGCTGGCTCCTTCGGGACTAGCGCGCTCCGCCGCCAGTCATGCGCGAATGAAACGCTAGTGACATCTCTGCTGTCTCACCTCGCTCACTGCCCGGAGCCGGACTCGGCTTCTCTCGTCTCACGACCCGACCAGCCCTGCTCTTTGATCTTCCTCCCACCCCCGCCTGGAATATTCGTCTACACTCGATCCTCACCACTCGATTCACCTGCTGCCATCCGCTTCAGTTACTAGTTGCACCTGGAAGCCCGGTGCTTTCTGAAATCTGGCCATTTTCGACCCCCCGGGCCGGTGCTGCCCCAGAGATCTGCTGGCTGGCAAAGATCCAAATCGTCACTACGTGCTCACTCCCTTAGCCCCAACATGCGCTTCTTAAATCAGCTTTTCCTATACGGTCAACTGCTCGCCAACCTGCCGCTGGCCCTCAGTTTGAAGGTCGATGCCGACAGTGCCGACTCGCTCAAAAGCGCCGCCCAGACCGCCGCTGCCTCTGCCGTCAACTACTACAACAATCGCGATCCGTCGGTGCGCAATATCCCCGGTCAATTTTATAATACCTGGTGGGAAGGTGGCGCCTTTTTCACCTTCTTGATAAACTACTGGCACTGGACGGGGGACGATCAGTACAATGACCTCGTCAACAAAGGCATGCTGTGGCAGAAGGGAGACAGCAATGACTTTGATCCTTCTAACGCGAGTTTGTATATGGTATGCTTGTTCCTCTTCCTTGCTCCGTTATTGCTTCAGAGAAATGTACCTTTGTATCGGTCATATCTAACAGGACTATAGGGAAATGACGACCAAGAGTTTTGGGCCCTGGCCGCAGCGACTGCCATTGAGCAAAAGTTCCCCGACGTCCCGAACAACCCTTCCTGGCTGAGTCTGGCGCAAGGCGCGTTCAACGATTTTGCTGATCGCTGGAACCAAGATAAAGCTGAATGTGGTGGAGGATTGCGGTGGCAGGTCAACTCCATTCAAGGTTCCGGTTATAACTCTAAAAACGCCATCTCCAACGGCAACTTCTTCCAGTTGGCCGCACGTCTCGCCCGATACACGAAAAACGACTCGTATACCAACTGGGCGAACACTGTCTATGATTGGACCCTGTCTGTTCCGTTGTTAGACAACCAGACGTGGTTTATGAACGATTCGATCCAGATCAGCCAGGACTGCGGTGCTCCTAGTCCCCAACAGTGGAGCTACAACTATGGCTCCTACATCACCGGACTAGCCTATATGTACAACATAGTGAGTCCTGTCTACTTTCGTTCCACCTAGGTAACAAAAAAAGAAAATGAAGAACAAAAAACTAACCCTTGTCTAGACAAACGGAGCTGCCAAATACAAGACTGGAATCGATGGCTTGATGGGCCAACTTTTTTCCACGTTTTTCCCCAAGGAATTTGGCGGCAATACCTTATCCGAAGTCTCGTGCGAGCCTTACCACGACTGCAACCGAGACCAGATCATTTACAAAGGCCTGATAACCAACTGGTTATCGCTAGTCTCCCAGCTTGCTCCCTATACATTGGGTGAGATCGAGCCGAAGCTGAAGGCCTCCGCTGAGGCTGCCGGTACACAATGCTCTGGGCCCAGCAATGAATGCGGTATTGCATGGCACAACGCCACCTGGGACGGAACTAGCGGAATCGAGCAGGAAATGGCTGCACTCAGCGCCTTTGCCAACACTCTCGTCTTATACCAGAGTACTTCTTCCGGCTCTTACGCTCCCCCAAGCTCGCCTGCGCCCGTAACAGCGGACACTGGTGGTAACAGCACGAGTGACCCGAGTGGTGGCCAGAGTGGCGGGGGTGAACAAAATCTTCCCACCCCGAAAAAAGTGACCACTGGTGACCGTGCCGGTGCCGCTATTCTCACTATTGTCTTCACAACAGCATGGATTGGCATGATGGTATGGGTTGCATACGGCGAGTTTAGGTTTTGATTGGCGTTTTAATGTGCAGGTATTTGGCTTCTCCTTTACTACATTTCGATGCAAAGTTCCTTTTCTCTTGTTTCTTTTTGGGGTGCTTCCATATAATTTGTATACGCGTTCCTGTTGGTAAGGATGCTTTCTTTTCTCTCATGTTTTATGTATAAATTCAGATTTATTGGCGGCGTTGACTCTGTATTCTTACGTCGGGTACTTGGATTGGGTTGGGAGTTTTGGTTTTCATGAGGTTGTATATAGTCATCCGTTCGTCTACACTAGGGATACCACAGCGTACAAGTCCTACGGAATCGAATTAAAACTCGTTTAATAAGAAGTTTTCTGATTTTCTGCTTCTCGAATACATTGTGGTCGGACTATGGCCTACTTGTGCCGCAACTCTCGAGCTACAGACACATAAGAGCCTGTTTTGATCTCCTCAAGGATACCTATCTCGCGAGGTTACCACCCTAGCATATTGATTGCCATGGCACTGGACGCCCGGTTCGCTGCACAAAGGAGCTTGGTCAGGAAGTTTCCATACGTAGCTAACGTGTCGCCAAATTTTACCGATGTTACGGGGAGAAAGAGAGAGAAAGAGAGAGAGAGAGAGAGAGAGAGAGAGAGAGAGAGAGAGAGAGAGAGAGAGCTTTGAAGCATACCGCAAGAACAGAGAACCGCCGGACTAGGATCAAGATGAAGATAAAGATGAGACACCCACTTTTCAGCAAGCTGTGGAAGATGAAAAAAGACAGCCGCTTTGCAACAGGCTGTGAAAAGGATAGCTTTGTAGCGCACCTGGAGGAGAGAAGAGAAGAAAGAGGAAGAGGGGGAGGAAGAAGATGGGGAAAAAGAAGAGGACCTGATGGTAGTGGGTCCCAGTCCTTCACCGATGGAATTGTATGGCAGCCAGAGGTGGCAGGGCGTTCGACAAGATTGCCTAATTGGGAAGGGAGCCCACGGTGAATTTCTTTCCAGTCACCTGATTATCAGTTGGCATTTAAGTGTCTGAAAAGATAGATACACTGTTTTCTGGTTTCATGGAATATTTCAGCACTGGTGATGTATATCTACCTAGACTTTGGTGTTGAGTCTTTCAATGTTGTTTACATTACCTTCGATGTTGCTGTGGAAGGATCCACCATAATACATACATGTATTCTGGTACTACGCTCTCAATCGATATGCTTAATGGTTATATTAATCTGTAATGCAAAATTACCTTTATAGGATATTTCATGATGTTTTTAGACTAACGAATATCCTGGAGAAACCTTGAACTGGTAGTGTAAGGTTAATTGCCCAACCAACCTCACCCACGAAGAAACAAAACACACATTTAACAAACTACCGCAAGAAGTCTTCCATTTTGGGGTATAATAAATAAGCACAGGTAAACAAAAAACACCAACTGCCAAGCCCTTCAGGGCTTAAACAGTAGGGAGAAAAGAGAAAAAAGAACAGACAGTATAAATATATCCATAGGGACATATTGAAAAAAGACAACATTTGAAAACCCCGAACACTTTCTTCTTTTTGTTTCGTCTCTTCGTTCACCGTTTTCACATTTCTTCTAGAATTCCCCCTTCTAAGCAAAATCTTCTATGTTGTAGCATTGGCCACCAGCGCAGCCAAGTCTAGCGCCTAGTTCGTTCCAAAGGTTTAAAGCTCGACTGCAGTCGAAGATCCGCGCGTAGCAGCACCGTCTAGTTGTTTTTCAGGCTGTTTTGACAGACTTGCCAGGGTTTCCAGCATGGTCTCACGCGTGTCGTTGGTCAATTGATCTACATCACTCGGGCTAAGGTGCTTGGTTTCGATGGGAGGGAGAACTAAATCTCGTTAGCAACAAGGAAATTTTGGGGAAAACATCATTTTTTAGAAACCAACCTTTGACCTTGATCGAGCCCGCATTGAAGCGCATGGCACGAATATTCAGAACGTGCGCGTAGTTCTCCACCACCACGGGCACAACGGGGACTCCGGCCTTGACGGCCAGATGGAAAGCCCCCTTCTTAAAAGGCAGAAGTTCGGGCTTGTTCGAGTAGCTTCTTGTGCCCTCGGGGAAAATAAAGACGCTCTGCTTGTGAACTTGCATTTCGTTCGCAGCTCCATCAAAGGCCTTCACCGCAGTCTCCCGGTTCGCCCGATCAATAAAGACCGTCCCAGACAAGGCCATAAACCAGCCAAGAAATGGTACTTTCTTCAGCGACTTCTTCGCCGTGACACTGCAGTAAGGCGGGAATATAGCACCGAGCATGAGGACGTCGAGTTCGGTCTGGTGGTTTCCAATGAAAACAGCCGGCCGCGTAGACAGGTATTGCTCGCCCTCCACAATGTCAAACCGCACGCCGGTGGTAAGCCACATAACCCATTTGAAGCTTCGAGCAGTCGCCCATTGCGACACTCGTCCGTATCCCACCAGGCGGAGAACTATCGACGCAATGACGCCATATGTAGCGCACACGAGCAAGGAGAGGTAAGAAGACAAGCACCTGGCGATAAAACCCGTCTTGGGCACTTTTGCTGCCGATAGAGCGAAAAGTGAAATGGTCAGGGTGAAGTACGAGGCCAACCCCGTAGTGACATACGAAAGGATCGACATGACGGATATTTGGGACGGCGAGGTATGGTTGGATATAGTTCCGAGACGAAGATCTGAGAAGAACTAGGGTCTCAAGCACTTGACTGTTCTATCAATAGAGGTGTTCGGTAGACAGAGGCGTTTGTCTTTCGTGTCTGGCAAGCTCATGAAAGCGTTGGGAGGGGGGTTTGGTTGAGACTCGGCGGCGACAATTACCCGGAAATAGCCATGATCCCAGGGCCGCTAAACGAGGATTGAAACTTATAATCGAGCGAGTTGGAATTTATCCAGCCCGGTGACGTCGTAGGCAAGGTATAAAACAAATGGCGGGTGAGTATGTCTGGTGATCCTGGGAGCTCGAGGTCATTCTCCGTCAGGGCCCATGTGATGATCCTTCCCCACAGCGAACTACTCTCACCGCCTTCCTCGGCACCAGTCCGAGGAAGACAACCTATATACTACTATGTATTCTTATGATCGTCAGAATCAGTTTGCTGGTTACGATAAAGGCTGTAAAAATAATGAGATGCAGAAGCATCTAGGCATTACATTCATTAGTGAACGTTACTATCAGCTTTGCCCAAATGACATCATCAACATCATCGCTGAGAAAAATAAAGCACGCCGTGAAGCATGCAAAAATATGGTACAGCGAAGCAAGATCACCAGGTAAGTCCCTAGTGTCCATCCTGGTGCATTTCTCGAGGAACAATGCAATCGTCAAACCACAAACTCCTCTTCCGATGTCGATATGCTTAAAAAAAGACAGTCCACCGCAACGCCAAATCATCGTAATGCATGTCCGATTAGAAAGATAGTTCGCAATCAGTGCGCCAGATTATGCAGAGTGTGAATAGCGTGCTCGTTGGAGAATTCCACAGAACACACTGGATGATCATGTACACGTCAAGCCATGTCAGCATCGTCCTCATCGTCATCCAAAGCTTCCATGGCGTCTTTGATGTATTGCGCTGCCTGTGGATTTGGGTTAACAACTGGTAAAGAGAAGCAGAAATAGCTGTTTTACTTACTTTGGGATCTAGATTGAGGGCCGCTGTGAAATGCTTGATAGCATTAGCCTTGTCTTGAAGTACCTTGTACAACTTCCCAAGTAGGTAATGGACATTTGCTTCATCTGGAGCAATATCCTTCAGAACTTTTAGTTCTGCCAAAGCCAATTTGAATTCTTCAAGTTTCATGAGAACACGTGCTTTCCGGAATCTGGCCAGGACCGATTGCGGAGCCAGTGATGTGGCACGGCTGTAATGGAACAGGGCAGTCTTGGGATTGTTCATCTTCTCGATAACAAGACCAATGCAACAAATAAGCACTGCGTTGCTCGGGTTGATCTGAACGGCGTTTCGGTAATGCTGTTCCGCATACTCCAGCTTGCCCATCTTTTCATACACCTGACCAAGGCCGTACCAAGAGTTGTAATGCCTGTTATCGGCATTTATTCCACTTCGGAATGCATCAAGAGCTTTGTCGTACTCTTCATTAGCGACATATTCGTGTCCCTGTAAGGCGAATGCATAAGCAAATCGTGGGTTCAACTGCGTAGCTCGCTTGAAGCACTTCAATGCTTGTTCGTGGTCACGCTGGTGTGAGAAAGAGTTGCCAGCAGCACACCAAGCCTCGGGTGATAGGCGATCTGCCTCCATCAGTTCGTGAGCCAAATATGATAGCTCTACATCATGTTTGAGATGCCAAAGAACGGTGGAGTATATCTCCATGTCCTCCAACCGAAACGGTGCCAAAGTCTTGACTCGGATAAAGTACTTTTCAGCATCCGAGTATAAGGCTTGTTCATAATAGGCTCGTCCTATTTGCGAAAGCACCCATGGAGTTTCCCGTTGACCTTGTGGCAAGAGATTCAGAGTCTGAATAGCTTCCGGACATTTATACCGGGCCAGATTAAAACAACCTGTGGCCAATTTGGCAAACAAATCCAGAATCCAAGAAAGTGCCTCAATTTCCTTGGTGCGATCAGGTGCCGTACCTTTGACGTTGTTGCTGCTACTAGAGCTATTTGAAGACCCCGCTGGGCGACTTTCTTTGCCATCACCATCCGGCCCGCTAGGCATAGGTTTCCTATTCCCACTGACTGCACGACCCATGGATGATGCAGTAGCTGTTCGCCCTTTTGTGCCGGTAGCCTTTACTTTCTTGACCTCTCGCCCCTCTCTGAGAGTAGAAGTGGCTAGTTTAGATGTTGTCGGTCTTATATGGTTGAGTAGTCGCGTGCTTCGTCGTTGCGGGGCACCGGGTTCAAGAGGCTGTGGCAGAGTTGGATGTGCGACCTGTCCGGACACTGTCCGTTTCCTTTCACCCATTGAAGGAACAGGGACAGGTTCTTCTTCTATATGAACAGGATTTGAATCTTCTGTCTCTGCTCTGGATCGAATCCGGGATTTCAAAGCTGTGGTTCGCATTTTAGGAGGCGGGTCACCATATTCAGATTGCAAAGGCCGATTCCGTCTAGCTGGCGCAAGAGGGGGTTCCCATGAATCATTAGAGGAGCCGGCTCCATTCATGAGGCGAACGTCGTCAGACTCATTCTGAGCCACCGGAGTCTCCATTCCTTCGTGAATCACGGCAGGCCCTACGGATGCGACGCTCACAGTGCTCCCATTGAGTTTTTCCCAGAGTGCTGAACTTCCGTGTGATAGGCCAGAGTCTTGCTTCGAGGGATTGGAGAAAAATGGGTCGACATTGGGGTTCGTGTTCAGTTGTGTTTGCAGAGGACCATTGTGCGGCACGGTTTTATCGGACAGCGCAGTCGAATCGGGTAGGGGTGCCGCTTGCACCATAGCGACGAGTTCAGGAGTCAATTTGTATAGATTCGATACTTTGATATTGACCCCTTTACACCATTAACGCAAGTTGATGAAAGGAGGGACGGTATTTAACTCACCTGCCTCGCAGAGGGCAGTAAACGCATCCCACATGAAGGGATTGAGCTTCAAACACTCGACATAGCATTCGACAGCTTTGCGAAGATCCTTGTTAGCTTGCCACAGCTTCCCTTGTAAACAAATAACTGCCGCCGCATCAGGGTAATGTTGTCGCCGTGTCTCGCTATGTTTATCTACCGTTCCGTTAGCCAGGCGCAATGCTTTGATCAACCACCGAATGCTCACTCCAGTGACTCTTTGAGGCCCAAAGGCTGCGGCTGCGTTCCAACGCCATGATTCCATCCATATACTTCCCCAGGTCCAGGCACGCTTGTGCTAGAACATAGGAGCATCCAAGGTGGGTGCCTCGCGAACCGGCATTCCGGCTGTATTCCCAGGCGGTCTTGGGCTGGCCACTCAGCAAGTGACATAACGCAAGTAGGTATGAGGACTCTGATGAGCGCGGTTCGTAGGCATGGAGGCGGCCAGCCAGGAAGAGGGCATTATTGATGAGGTTGTTGTCCAGGTGGTAATAGATGAGTTGCCTCAGCTGGCCAGATATGTGAGGGGTCGAAGGCGCCATGCTAGCGACGAGACGGCAGTGGCGCTGGGTGCGTGACGAGGCGATATACAATGCGAGAAGAAGGCCAAGCGAACGCTCCTGTACGCATTGAGCGAAGTCGATACGGTGTTGCTCAGGTCACCCAAGAGCCACGAAAAGAATGCCGCGTAAAATACTGGGTGGCGGGAGACGTCCTGTTTGCTGAATCGGCGACGCTGTCCATGCGACTTGAGGACGAGACCAACTGCAGCGACGGAGAGAAAGCCTGGGGCCCGGACTCAGAAATGAGCTTAGAAACCTAAGAAACGCATGTCGATCTAAGGATAGACGGGATGACTGTTCGAAATAAGCGTGCAGGGTGTCGATGAAGGAGTAAGAGGGCCGGTGGGCGCGCGGTGAGAGCTGCACGTTGCTGGATGCTGGAGATGTTTTGGTGCATGCGGCGGAGGTTGTGGCGGCAGGCGGCAAAGCAGCAAGTGGCGCCGCGCGGTCGTGGAGGGCAACGGCCATTCCCGTTTGGGGCGCCTGCTGCTTGCGGCGCCTGGACTCGCCGCTTCCATTTTGATCTCGTATACTCCCACATCAGTCAGGCCGAACTCTCCCTCTGGAATTCCAGCTTCTTTTTCTTCTTCTTTTTTGTTCTGGGCCCCCATTCTCATGCTGTGATTCGCACAAACACGAAAGCGGAGCCATTTTCAACTGCTGCGTGTCCCTTCACCATGGCGCAGGTAAATTCCATCCAACTCTGAGCAGAATACTCCGAGATCAGCGCTTATTTTCGACGTCCCACAGAAAGCAGCCAAGTCCCTTGCATCCAAAAACGCCGCAACGCTCAACAGGACGCATCAGATCACCGTGCTTCTGCACTCGCTCTTCTGGGTCCTGCATTGGGTCTTCAATCGCCCCAGTGCCCTCCTACCATACATCCTGCTCACGTGGCCTTCCCTCGGTATTGAGTTTTATCTAGAACGCCTGGGCCGACCCCGTTATAATCCCCAAGATGGATCGTTGAAACAGGCCGGCGAAGACATGGGTGCTTCGGGCTTGACTGAGTACATGTGGGATGTCACCTATTGGACATGGGGCTGTTTGGTTGCCGCCTGCTTGTTCGGTGATCGTGCTTGGTGGCTCTATTTGGCCGTCCCCTTCTGGTCCATCTACCTGCTGTGGACCACCTTTACCGGTATGAAGAAAGGGCTTGCCGGTATGGGGGGAGGTTCCGGCGAAGCATCTGGCGAATCTACAAGCAAACGGCAGCAGAAGTTGGAGAAACGGGGTGGCCAGCGTATGCAATATCGCTAGAGAAGTTGAGATGTAGTGAATTTCAATCTTGCTGAGTTCATTTATATCTTGTATATCGGCATTGTACCATATGAAAGATACGTATAGCCCAATCCGATGCAATTGAGGACCATGCATGCCGAATCTCAATGCCATTGTCAAAAGGAGACCATCCACGGCAGGCTACGTGCATTAGAGAATTGGGTTGATCTACCATTATGGCAACGCCTCAGGGAGAGTCTCCAGTGCAATGTCGTATGAGCGTTCAAAATCAATGTTAAACAGGCTAGAGCGTTTCAATGATACAAAATCCTCGCGTTATTCATTATTACTATCCAAAGATCTCACACTACTCTTGACATAAAACAAAAGTCCCAGATCACTTGTCTGATTTCTCCGAGTCCGAGCCCAAATCGTCATCTCCAGAAACTTGTTCCTTGGGTGCGATTACAAGCCATCTGATCTTCTTGGTCTCTTTCTCCTTCTTTTTCTCGTTCCTCTCTTCCCTCCTGGAACTCCCCCGACCTGCTCTCCTGCCTGCCCTTCGCTGGTCTCTAGCATTCTTATCATTCTGCTTCTCTTCGGCCTTTTGAGCTTCATGTGCACCCCATTTCTTTATCCAATTATCAGGCTTGGTTGGTCTCTCGACATTATTGAATGTTATTGACATAACTCGGTTGCCCAATGATGACATGCGCTGCATAGTCGGGTTATTATTGCCCTGCGTCATCTGAGCATTCATCGGAGCGTTCATCTGCGTATAGTTGAAGGCCTGCGTATACCGAGAGAAAACATTGTCTTGTTCACTCAAACCAGCATATTCGAGCATCTTCTCCGTCTTACAGACCTGAACATGCAAGCCCTTTGGATGGAAAACTTCTTTGTTTGCCTTTTCCAGATATTTCTTCGTGCGCACTTTGGTAGTAACTGCCGAACCAATGCTAGCACCCACATTGACACCCACACCAACTATTTGCGCGATTAATGATGGGGCCATGCCAGCAAGATTGCCTGCTTGATTGGCAACCTGGAGAGCTGGATTCGCCATCCATGCTTCGTTAAATTCGTCGAGGAAGACGATCCATTCGTGGTGACTGATTCCGTAGGTTTGTTCCAATTCTGGTACACGGATGCGTACAAAGGGGCTCATATTCTCGTCACTGAATCTCTTGTGACCAACCTCTACAGATGTTGGGTATTGTGGTTAGTTATCTATGCGCCCCAATGTGTAGAGTTTTGTGTACTCACGAGGAACAACGCAGGGTCGAGGTTTGCTTGACTGGTAATCTGGGAGCTGAGGTAGCGGTTCTGGGGCATAGACGTCCTGTTGTCCATCATCATAAACGTCTTGCTGTGCGCCATACGGCGTTGGTGCACCACCATATGGATCGTATTGTTGCGGAGGGAGCTGCTGTGGCTGTGGCGGGCCATATTGTTGCTGAGGATATTGTTGCTGTTGCGGTTGACCAAATCTCCCTCCATATCTGTGATATCTGCCATACCCCTGAGGTGCCTGAGGTGCGTCAACTCCCTCAGAGGGGCCACTGTACTGTTGTTGTTGTTGATATGGGTCGTACTGGTCTTGCGGAGCACCGTATCCTTGAGGCCCTCCGTATCCCTGAGGAGGACCACCAAACTGTTGCTGTTGATATGGATCGTACTGGTCTTGCGGAGCACCATAACCTCGGCGTGCACCTAATCGGCCGCCATATGCGCCTCCAGCAGGCGGTTGCTGCCCGTTTTGACGGGCTTCTCTTCTGGCTCTAAGCATGGTAAGAAAATGGTATTGGTATTGTGTAAGGACAATTAAAACTTTACCTTTTTTGCGTCAACTGGTGGTTCTCTACCGCCCCTTTTATAATAAAGTCTCTCAGTCGCCCCAGAATAAAAAACAAAAATTCTTAGCAGATTTAACTATCATCCACGTATAATTTAGCACTGATCCTCGCGCGCAAAAAGTTCCGCGATCCACAAGGAATTGTTAATTTTGGCCGTCTCGCCGTGCTAGCCTCACCCAAAGCGGGTCTGTTTTAACACCGATTTTTATTTTTATATGCAACAATTGCGCATCTAAAGCGGGAGCGCAAATAATTTAGAATTTAGCCCGAAGTATATATACGTAGTAGTAGTACAGTAAACCCTGGTTATAAGCAACCAGCTCTATAAGGGAAACGCTAAGTGGGTCTGTTATCCAATCAAATAATCAGATTTTTTGCTTTTAACCAGGTATACCTGGCTAAAAGCAAATTTTAGGATCTTCTGCTGCCATATAAAGTTGCTTATAGCCAGGTCAGCCAATAATATTGCTCTATTTAGGTATATTTATAAGGGAAACCTCTTTATAAGCAACCAAAGTGCGTGTTTCTTTTATTCCCTTATATCCAGGGTTTACTGTATTGACTAAGTTAAGTAGTAGTTCCTTGCCAAGAGGCCACGAGGGCCTGAGGGTCTGAGCTAAAGCTTCTTTATAAGTTTATACTAGTGGTGGGTCGGGATTTATATGATCAAGGTGCTGTGTTACTTCAATGTTCCTACGTACCGGATTTCATATATTTTAGTGCTCAGACCCTCGCCGCTTTTGCTCACTGAGAGCACTCTGACAAGTTGCTGGCATTTGGTCGAAAATTTGGAAGTAGATTCCACAGTTCTAGTTGATTCTTTGAGCACTGATTATATCTTTCTAACCAGTCCAGCATCTTCACCGAGGAGTGTCTGAACAACATGATCCAATTCTTCCTTCTCCAATTCCAATCTTTCGTTCCATGATCCACCTGGCACCTTGCTCCAATCGCCATATGGCCCATCCGGGAACTTTGCAAGTCCAGCCGCCAAGTTCAAAATACGAGCACCCGCGAGGTCTCCCTGGTTAAACTTCTCGGTGCTTTCTTCGATCAGGGGTTTGAGGTCAACGTTGTGAACTTTCCATCTCTCGCCAGTAGCCTTCTCAAGAGCCTCGAGGACGTCGTTTTGAGTAACTGTGAATGATTCCACGTAGACATATTCATTTGCCGTAATTTCAGGATTCTGAAGGATGGCAACCAGAGCACGGCCAATTTGAGGGAGGGTGCTGACGGAGGCAGGAATGACACCATTGTCATAAATGGTCGCTTCGTGAGCTTTGAGGTCAAACCCTAAGAAGCCAACTCGGATAGCCTGACAAGGGAGCGTGTTAGGAGCTTTCAGTTCAGTATGAAGACCATTCGCAGGCCATATTAAATTCTCCAGTGAGTCACTCTGAATCGGGACCACGGCGAATTCAAACTTACATAGTCGAAGAAGGCACCCGTGATGACAGTGGTCCAACTCATCTGGTGTTCATTCTGCTTCAGGTAATCGACTTTTGCTTTTTTGCCCTCCAGAATTGGGGCCAGGGCTCTGACTCTTTCATCAGCGGAGTTGTTACCAAACTCGCTAGGAATGAATCTTTTGACACCGGCAGCAAGTGCAGCATCGACCAGCTTCTGCTGGTGAACATAGCCGGATCTTCCAACAATGCTGATAACAGCATCCTGGCCCTGGAAAGCCGAGACAAGAGATTCATGGCTGTAGTCGGATCTGACAATTCGAGGGCCAATAGGGAAGACACTGGTGGAAGACTCCCTCGACAGAATAGTTATGTCGAATGCGCCAGAGGTAAGGAATGCATCGAGAACATGTGAACCCAAGTTCCCTCCAGCCTAGAACGTCTTAGTGTCAAATTTTCCTGCGGGAGACTCCAGAGGTTTTCGAAATCATCGTTAAAAGGGGTGTGAAATTGCTTACTCCAACTAAGACGACATTCTTCATGCTAGATGCCATTGTGTCTGGTGTTAGCTGTGATAGATTTGTTGCTTAACAAGCTTTAGCTCGTGTTATCAATGCTGTGGTCGTGATTTAGGGAACCGGGTTGTTCTGAAACGCATCGAGCTGTGGACCAACCGAGCACTTATATAGCTGAAGTCATATTGCGTATTGGTGAGCATGTGAACGATACGATCCAGCAACTATGCTTTGATTCCACACAATTTTGTGATTGCCCGGTTAGCACGGCATTTGGAGGTTGACAGTAAGAGAAGAGAAGCAAGGAAATCAATTATACATGCGACTGGCTGCTCTGAACAAACGTGGAGCTAAGCAACTTTCCCTGCTGGATTATCAATATTGAAAGTGTGGGTCCAGCTTAGGACTGATACTATACGGAGAACCTGCAAAAACGGGTTGAGACCAATGCTTCCCAGAGACCAGTCAAAATCATGTGTATGGACGCTAAACTAACGTGGGACAAAAAGTACGATTGGTCGAGGAAGAAGTGTTAATCCAATGATCCACTCGTGTACAATGGCATCATTTTTAGATACATAAAGATTTTTATTCATTAGTAAGCTGAAGAACCAACTCAACCAACTAACTAGTTAATTAGTTAGTAGTTGTGCTTATAACGAACCTCTTAAAGTGTCATTTGGGATTAATAGATTGTTACATCCATTATTAATCAAACCCTTATTAGAACGTGGTGTAACGGAGGATTTTCTCTCCTGTCTCACAATTCAGCATGTCCACATACATCTCGTACCGAGCGATACAACAAGCGAGAAGAGCCGTCAAATCACGTGGTAAATCATTATAACTTCCTTAATATTTCGAGACACCGCTAACAGGCGACATAGCTGGCTGTGCACGGTGTAAGCAACGCGTAGGCCTTTCCCGAGTCAAGCCCAGACGTCCGCAGATGCATCCTTTCCCCATTCCCAGGAGGCTGATCGATCAAAGCGAATAAAATGCGATCAAAGGAAACCTTCCTGTTTGGCGTGCTCTATAAGAAGATACGATTGCCCCGGATATCAGAGATCCGTGAAATGGTCAGTGAAGTATGAACCAAGGGGGCCTACTTGCCAAAGCTTGGAACATTCAAAGCTTGCGCCTGGCCATGAAAGTCCCACGAACTGGTTCACTGAACCTGCAGAAAAGCTTCGTACCGCTCTGCAGAGCCATCACAGTTCCTCACCTAGACGTATTTCGTCCGACGAAGAATTCTCTTCTATCCCAGCTAACAAACTATCAAATCCTCCTTGCAAGGACGAAATATCATCCAGGCCTACGAAAACGCAACTATCTGGGAATCTCCACTTTCCCGGGCCGTTCAATGCAAGTGAAAATACCGCTTTATCGGAGATGTCATGCTTTGGGAAAGATTCAACAGCCACGCAGCAGAGTGTCTGGGCCAATGCTATGATACGGAGCGAACCACTCCTTCCGGCTTTAGCCGATTGGTCTACAATACTATATGGCTACTATTTTTCGCATACATGCCGGATATTTTCCGGGTTTGACTCTCTAAAAAACCCTCTACGAGAATGGGTTTCAAAGTTGTCAACACAAAATCCTGTGGTCTACTTCTGTGTGCAGTCAATTGCGGCTGCCCACATATCGCAGTACGATCACAAACTCAAGACATTGGCTCTCAGTCATCACATAACAGCGCTCTCAAGTCTCGCAGCTGAGATTTCAAAGAGAGATGACTGGATTTCATCCTTTGCTCTGGATAATCCTGAGCTTCTAGCAAGAGACACTCAATCAGTGACTGTTTTACTACTTGGTATAACCATGATCGGTATGACTTCTGTATGTGAAAGGGATTCTCACTCCAAGTCTGCACAATCTACGGCGACGAACAGGGCTAATTCGAATAAGTGTTGGCATGATTCGTTCTCACTTGGCATACAACACCTTAAAGCAGCACGGACGTTGTTCCAGGGATGTTTGTCAAAGGTTATCCCCCTGCCTTACTCCCCGGGTTCTTCTGATTTGATTCATTACCCTGCTCAGACCTTCTTTGTGGGCGCTTTGGCTTACTGGGAAGCTTTGGCGTCTTTCGTCATAGACCAAGACATCCATATGGGTGATTACCTTCTCCCTTTCTGTAACCAGGGTGAGAAGGATATGTTAAGCGCCAATCCTTGGAGCGGAATTTCGACTAGGTTGTTCATTTACCTTTCTAAGGTAGGATCAATCGCTAGACAGCTACATCACCTGCGAAAGCTCTCATACTTCCAGTCCCCATCCAAGGCACTCCAGGATACCCAAGAAATGCTGTTTCTGCAATCAAGGCACCTGGAAAAATTGGTATTCCAATATAAAATACCAACTACAGGATCAGTGGATCAAACGGGGGACCCCTGCACCCCGGTCAGCCATTTTCAGATTCTAGCGAGGGTATACCAGCTTTCTATTCTACTGGAGCTCTATCGAGCCTTTCCCGATCTTCTCCTTCAGAAGTCGAACCCGGTGTCTAATCGGACCCTTGGACATGAACTATATTATGAAAACCAAAGAGGATATCTAAATGCTCTGGCGATCAATACACTTTCATTAATTGAATCGATCCCAGAGACATCCGGCACTCGGGCCACTCAGATGATAGCCCTTATCATAGCCGGCAGTACATTACAGCAGGATATGAACGGAATTTCGGCAGGAGGTGCGCAGGCGGTTATCGAATATTGGCGTTCTTTTGTGACTTATAGACTATGCAACATCTATCAGTATGTGGGATTAGATGCAGCGCACCAGGCGGGTACAAATGTGAAGGAAACTTGGGATCGAGCAGACCAGATGATGTCAGAGATAGGCAATGGGGTATCAGTGAGACAGACACCAATTGTGCACTGGATCGACGTGATGATTGACAAGGGACTCGAGACTATTTTAGGATAGGACAGAGTAATCGGACTTATATTCTTCAAATTTATTCTTTGTAGGCTTATACGATAAATAGTTCTTTTGATTATGGGGGCCCGGGTATCAAAGAACGGGTGCCATGCTAATCACGTTAGCTACCATTCAAATAGACAAAGTGGTAAGGCTGGATATCTGAGATATTAGTGAAAGTATCCGTCACGGGGCTCTAGGTTGCGCTCTTAGGCCTTGATAAGCGCAGTTTAGACCGGCCTTTCGACCTAAAAGGCTCAGCTATTTCTCGATTTCGTGGCGAGAAAAGCGAAATATCTCATAGAAAAACCGTTATATGATTCGAGGTACAGGGCCAGTTTGTCGAGCAGGTGATCACGCAAAGCCTCGAGCATGACTGATGAATTTCTGAATAATCACTGAAAACCATACAGTATGTGGTAATTGATTGATCCAAGACAAGACTATTGTTTAGGAAAGTATGACCTCGCGGTGCTCCGATTGACACCAATTGCAGGATGGCATAGTATAATTAATTTGAAAAATCCAAGTTACATTTACGCGTGTAGCTACTCGGAACCTTCTCTGAGAGCAACTCTGCAAGGAAACCCTTGCGCTGGATGCCCTGATCCCTTCTGGATGAGGTAGGCACGATCGCCAAACATGGTATTCGGCCCATGAGATGGATGAAGGCGATCCCACTGGGCATACTGATCGTGAAAGTCGAATTCGCGGACTGTCATGACAAGGGTGATCTTGATGTCCAGGAGAGCGATATTTTGCCCTATGCAATCCCGAGGGCCGTGTTCGAAAGGTCTCCACCCTCCGGCAGGGGGATACAAAGCGTGGCCTGGCGGACTAAGCCAGCGGTCCGGAATGAAAGAATGCGGGTCTGGCCAGTGTTGAGCATTTCGGTGGACGCCGCTGTGCAAGATCCAGAGTGCGAAACCTTCAGTAGGGAAGGTTTTGCCAGTTTGAGAATCATGAAGAGAAACGTTTGGGAGCCCCTGCCGGAGGCCATTGGCGGGCGGATAGAGACGGAGTGTTTCCTTTACCACTGCTGTTGTATAGGGGAGCCTATTGATCAATTCCGGGCGTTGTTTAAGAAGTCCGGTGCTACTGGCCAAGTCCGTGCCGAATACTGTGTCATGCTCCGCACGTACTTTGGCTAAGATAGCCGGGTGCTTTGATAGGAGATACAGACAGTAAACAATGGTCACTGCGGTCGAGTCATGTCCGACAAAGAGAAACAAACGAATCTGAATGGTTGCCCAGGCCTTGAACTGAGGGTCGAGCGTTGGCGCCACAGGCCTTGTCTTCATGTACTCTGCGATGACTAAATCCATGATGGACTTGGACTTGGCTGGGCTTGCTGGTTTGTCACCCTTCCATTCTTGGTATCTTTTCTCTAGTTCAATTCCGATGTGGTGGTTCATGGTCCGCCCATTATGCCATTGCTTGAACCAACGCATTGGGCTCAAGCGGCTAAAAGGGTTGCCTGTTTCAATACGACACTCCCAGTCTATTGTGTCGCGCATTGGTGTTGCAATGGGGTTGTATTTCCGCTGGCTATGGAAGCGAGTATTCCTGGACAGGCATTAGTCATGATTCAACATAGAAATAATAAAATTTACAGCGCAACGTTGCCGACAATATCCATTACGCAGTTACAAGTTGCCTGGTCCAACAGAAAGATGTCCTGCTTTTCTGCGTGCTCTCGAAGAATGTCTACGTATGCTTCTGCCTCCTCGACGATTTGCGGAACAAGCGCCATCGAGGCCTTCATACTAAAAGCGTGGTGGAAGAGCTCTCTGGATCGCTTCCATTCCATGCCATTGCTATCAAAAAAACTTGACCCACCTGCCATCGGGGTGATGAATGGAGCGAGGACATCCGGTTTGCCAAGGTCATGAGTCTGGCACGCCTGCACAGCGAGCTCAGGCGAAGTGATGGCAAGTATAGGGAATCCAAAAGGCCAGACATCGATGTAGAAGCATGATTCAAGCCCGGGAGACTCGGAAGAGAGGAGCGCAAAGGACTCTGCTTGCCGGGCATCCTTTGGGACCTGTTTGTTCAACGCAGCCAGGACTGGGATATTCCCAAGCAAAGGATTCCACGGAGGCATTGGCTAAACACGTTAAAAAAGATATTTACATGGCAAGTTCACGGGGGTTACGAACCATTCCTTGCTTCTTGAGGCGGTAGAAGACGAGCCGCGCCTTCGCCATTCGGTAGAAGAAGGACGTCACGACAATCGCGACCAAAGACACGGCAATGCCTTTCCATTCGACATTCTGGATTCCCATGGCTAATGCTGCTGTGATTTAACAACGTAGGAACAGAGGACAGAGGAGCGCGTAGGAGAAAAGTTGAAGTCGTGGGTGGGGAAGAACAAAGAGAAGCGGGACACGCTTGTCTAAAAGGGGAGCGTAAACGCGCATGGTGACCGCAGTATACCCCAACACTTGATAAGACAGGGCTTAGCGCGGATTAATCCCTTCTATTATTCTATAAATGGAAGTGCATGTTGAGCTGAAAATTCCTTGCAAGGCATTTAAGTACCATGGCGCGCTCTTTCTCTAGCCTCACCCCAGCATCTGAACTGCCGTCGTCGAGATGACTGGCGAGAACAGTATAGGAAGAATCCATAAAAACACTTTCGTTGTAGGTTTTATCTACCTCAAGATTCTGTCAGCCGCTAACATTGAACTCTCCTAGATTTCCACATCTATCCTCTTTGGGATCGCTGCACTCGGTGTGGCGATACGGGTTCTCATCCGATTCTACTTGCGAAGAGAGAGGCTCTTGATTGACGATGTGTTCATTCTCGTGGCCATCGCATTTCTAACCTCTAGCTTTGTCATTCTGTACCAGGAAGTGATAGGCCCCATGTACCTATTTGCTGGGCTGCAGGCTGGAGTCCAAGGTATTGTACCTCCTGGCGATCTACAAAGTGTGTCCCAAAAGTATCGCGACTGGGCTGCCATTTGCCTCACAACAATTTGGTGTGCATATACCGCAGTGAAGCTGAGTTTCCTTTTTTTCTTCAAGAGATTGATAGACTGCCTTCGATATTGGTTGATCTATTGGTGGGTTGTCACTATCTTCAGCCTCGCCATTGCAGCCTACGGGGTCGTGGTAGTCTTCGTCAACTGTCCTTATTTTGACGATGAGAGAGAGTGTAAGTCAATGACCTCCCTAGACTTACCTAGTGCTGCATTTCTAACGACACATAGTTCAATGCTTGACAAGACACCGAACACGAGTCACAGCCATCGAGACCATTGCGCTTATGGTGGCAGACACCATAAGTGACTTGCTCAGTGTGTTGCCCATCTCACATATCAATTGGTATACCCACCCCTGGTTCTAACCTAAAGCAGTCCTCGCTATCCCATTCTACGTCATCTGGAAAATCCGCGTGCAATTACAGCAGAAAATCATTTTGACATTTTGGCTGTGCCTGACGGTCATTATGATTGCTCTTTCCATCATCCGCGTATGTGGCCTTACGAACAATGGTGTAATCGATGCAATCTGGCAAATGTACTGGAAATTTCTTCAAACCGAAGTTGGAGTCATTCTAGCCGCAGCGGTTGCATTTCGATCCTTATTTTTAACAAGCAAGGAGCCCATTGCTCCCGCCCACTCGGTCAAGAGGGGGTTTATACAGTCCTTGGCCAGGGCGCGCAAGCAACACCGCCGCCCGAACAGTTTTCCAGACTCTTGGGACCAGATACAGGGGGCCGGTTTGGATTCTTTGCCTCTCAACACTGCAAGCGGGCCAGATAACGCGAGAGAAACGCCCTGATTGTCTGGGCATGATTCCAAAGCTGAGTGTGTCACTTGAGAGGGACAGGATCCTCTGGTCTTGGAAAATCCCCAACTTCGTTTACCGCGGGCCATGTTGGTGGTACAACATTGGAAGTATTTTGTCGATCACGAGCCCATCCGGGTACTATTCAAGGGGGGTTACACACCGAGGGTCTATCATTGGCTTTTCGGCGACTAAATATGTGTTACAGTAAACATTTTGCGCATGAAGTGTTTTTCCAAATCAACTCCGAGACTGACTTCCAAATCAGCTGCCGTGCCTAAGCCTCTGGATTAGTAGCCAATGAACAGCACTAATCACACTCCAATCGGGCATGCCGACGTGCGGCTGTTAGCTACGTACGTTAGCCATCCGCAGCCTAGGTTATCTGAATGTTATGGGAATATATACGATGGGTTCTTTAGCTATGAAAAAGTACCCTGGTCTTGGTTGGTATGGAAATGTGCGAGATGACATCAGATCTCAAATACATATAACTGTTCCAGTCGAGCCGGCCATGTGTTGTTCTCCGTGTCACATTACTTACTACAAGGCTGAAACAAAAAGCAAATCATCTTGAATGCGCCTTGCAAGCAATTGTAGGATTCTTGGTCGATCTTGGCCTTTCTAATGTAAGACAACATCTCGTATCACTGGGGCTAATTCAGAATAGCCCTTCAAAGGCTTATAGTATCCAAATTAGGCATGCATTCATGTGTCCACCCCTCATTTCCTCAGCTTGATAATTTGTTGTAAAGGCTCGTCAGCCGTCCAGTAAACCTTTATAGAGCGTCTGACTGTAAAAGGTGTCTGGTGCAGCTTTATGCATAAACGCCTCCATTACCTACCCAATGCTGCATACCGGTCATGTCCGAACCAATGATAATAGGTGGCATCATTCACGATTGAAGATGCAATCTAGTAGGTTGACGATCGAAATAACCATATTATATGATCAACTGACAGGTTAATTAGTTGTTTATATAAAAATATACTTCGCAACATGATTGTTCCCACTTGCGTTAGGGTTAGGGTTAGGGTTTATGGACCCGCCGGAAACAAAAATTTGGAGAACCAGGAAAAAAGACCTTCCTACCGGGTGATTGCAAGACCCTATCAAATGCCTGGGATATAAACAACGCCCACTTCCCTGTAGATAGTGAGGCTCTATGCGACCTAACCCGTCCGGTCCCAAGTAGTTCTCCTGTAACACTGTGGGCAACTCGCTCAACAAAGATAAGCAATTTGCCCAGTTTTGTACGCGGATGAAAAACAAAGTTCAGATAAGATGTGCAATAACCGTGGATATGCAACAATTAACAAAAAACTAAGCCCTCCGAAACGGGGAATCGAACCCCGAGCTGCTGTGCACTGTGCTCAATGTGAATATTGAGAGACAGCGATGTTAGCCATTACACCATTTCGGATGAAGCAGCTATCAGAGTTTTACGAGCTATTACCATTTTTGGCAAAAAAAAAAATGGCATTAGAAAAGCGAAAAAAATAAGCCTCCGAAACGGGGAATCGAACCCCGAGCTGCTGTGCACTGTACTCAAAGTAATTGTTGAGAGACAGCGATGTTAGCCATTACACCATTTCGGATTGAAGAAGACTTGCCATTTTATGATATATCACTATTCTCGGCCTTCCTAGACCCCTCTAGGGAGTCGGTGCCTAAACTTAGCGACAGGGTTAAGTACTCACCCACTAAATTTAGTGGCTACTTTAGGGACTCACTCATTAAAGTTAGTGACCATCTTGGGGAGCCAACCCCCGAAACCAAAGCCCACTCAGAATTATCGGGATCATCACGCTCAATTACAATTACAACCCTTAGAAACCCTTTGGTTTGCGGTGTTCTTGCTAATATCTGAAAGATGATCACAAGTCTTTTATTCTTTTAGAACACTATTTTGCTATAAAAAAACTGCCAATATACTTCACTGCATACGCCTACCCATCCCCGTAGTGGTATTCCCACCTTTACATGCCCTCAAAAGTAGCCATCAAGGAACCTAAAATCGCGGTTAGTTAAGTTACCTCATTTTAAAACCATTGCCACATGCGGAGACTACTTACCAATAAAGGTTGTAACAAGGCGAGAGCGGACCTGGCAAATATCTTCTGGTACGAGCCAAATAGTTGCCCCCATCTTCCTAGCAATACTGATGCTCAACTTTGCATTCGCATAGGCATCATCTGGTGTTCTTCCTGGTGTGACCAAATCATAGTCAACGTAGCTGGACTTCATGCCACTAAGCACATCCAGAAGGAACACGCCAGTGCCAATGGAACCGTCCTTGAAGCTGCGAATTGTGGATTTGCCGCCACCCTTCTGTGACATATCATTGGCCCACCGAATCATTTCTGCGTCAGTGATCTCACGTTTGCCCAGCCTCTGTGCTAGGGAAGAAAGAGTGTTGGTGATATCTTTTCGCATAAGTTGCCACACCAATCCGAGAGTCAAAGTTCGTTGACCATCAGTAATATCAGCTCCTTGGATGCCCACAAGAGAGAATCGGTTTTGCTTGCCGAGCTCAATAGCATAGTTTGTATTCTCCACTGCTTTGAACCGCATGATTTCACCACCAGATGGCGGGGGTTTGTTCACATGTCTCCAATTCACGCTACCAGGGATGACCTTATCGTATGCCTGAAGAAGGATGGTGCCGTCGCGAAGATCGTCAAAGAGCGAGTTGACGGCAGGTTGAACGTCCAATGAGTTCAACCACAAAGTGAAGACACGGGCCTCTCTTTCGCCTTCGGCGTCAAAGTCTTCGACTTCTAGCTTGTCTTCTTCGGTAATTGGGTCCAAGCCTGGATGGGTGTTGAAAAGATTGGCAACAAATGCAAGGTTGAGCTTCGGGTTCCCGGCAACAAGAGACGTGGGAGTCAGGAACTTGCGGCATTCCAAGAGTTCCGCATTCGACAAAACTTGTTCGGCGCGCTGAAGAAGATCTCTTGTTTGAAGAGGGGCTCGCGAGCAAATATCAGGGGCTAACTGGTTGAGAAGAACGGTGTAGTTCTCTCCATCCTTGACATCTGTGGAAAAGTTGTTGACCCTGTTCTCTCTGTTAGTCATTCCAAATTAATCGGCTTGTGCATGCACCAACCTTCGTTCCCATTTTGCATTTTTCAAGTGATAATTGAACCAGCGTAGAAGAATCTGCTCCGGTGGTAGGCGCAAGAATTGCTCCAAAGTCTCATCTTCTTCTAGCAGTCGGTACAACTCTGGGTGTAGTTTGATGTCAATCTTTCCCAAAAGACCACGACGAATGATTTGCCAGATCAATCCCAGAATCAAGTGCTCGCGGACCTCGATAATATCACCGCTTCCAATATTGACAACAGAGCACCCAATACCCTTGGCGGAGTTTATCACAATGTTGTTGTTTTCCGTCATGTGGAAAGCATTCAGCTGTTTGATTTTGACTCCTTGTCTGTTCAGCACACGCTCATCTATAGTATCTGGGACACTGTCATTGATGAGCTTGGCCAAAACGAGACCGTCTTTGCACTGGTCAAACATTTGAAAAGTGTCGGTAGGGAATGGTAGAAGGTGGCCGATATCAGGGTCCCCCGCCAAAACGGCGTTGATGTGCCGCGTAAATTCAGTTCGTTCATCTTCGTTGATCGTATGCGTTACATTAGCCGAAGAGCCCTGAACGTGGATTTTACCCCCAATGCTTCCTTTCGAGACATGGTGAGAAGGGCCTGCGCCGGTTCCGGCACGAGGGTTGGCAGCTTGAATAGGGTTTGGAACTTTGGTAGGAACACTGCCCGAGTCTCGAAGTTTCGAGATGAGCTATATGACGCGGTATAAATTAGAGTTTGCAGGAGCAAGGCGCGCCCTGGGAGGGGCTTCTTACATCGACGTAGTCGTCAAATTCCACGCGACGTGAGCTGTCGAGCTCCACTTGCTTCAAAGCTTGTCTAACCACATCGTATGGTAAGCGTTCGGACTGCTGGGTAGCTTTTATGGCGGTGGCCTCGTCAACATAGCCCTTGTCGTCGATATCAAGTTTATGGAAAGCGTCCTGAAGGGAGAAGATCTCGTTCTGCTGGAACTGAGGATACTTCCTGTGGCACAATTAGCAAAGGTAATATTTCCCAATTGGCCATTGCGAGACCGGTCAAAAAACCGATGTTTTCCGCAGAGGTCCCGAATCGGAAGATATTATCATACCTCTGAAGCTTAATGACGTTCATTGCGGACACGCACACTCACGGGCTGTGAGTCGGTACGCGGCGGGGTAGGATCGAAAACAAGCGGGATAGGATGTAGAAGCCAGGCGGCGCGTCGGTCCTCGCTGGGAGACGAAGAAGAAGATAAAGCAGCGAAAAAGGGCTGCCTAGACACGATGGCAAGGGGGAGCGTGAAGGAGAGAGAGAGAGAAGCACAGAGTATGTTGTCGCCTGGGTTGTCCGCAGTTCCAGCAAGAGCGATGGGAAAGCGGGGCAGGCGGCGGTCGCCCCAATCAGGCGTGGCGCGGGCAGTGCCAGCTCTCGTCAGCGCGCAAGCTGTGTGCAGCACACACGCTGGGACGGAAATTGCGCCGCCTCCTGTGTCCCACGGTAACGTCTCGTCTTGCACGGCTGCTGTCTACTGGTATCTGGGCCCCTGAAGCTGTCCCGGATGCACCCATACATGGAGCATGGTGGGCGTTGGACGCAGCTGACGACCGCGATCGCGCCAAGCCATGACGTCTGCTGTCCAGGTGGGTCGCAGCCAAACGGTTGAACAATCGCACGTGCAACAGCCAGCGTCTTGATTAATTATTTCTTCCACTGGTGCTGATTACCATCGCTCTTAGAAATGAAGTAACCGCACAGCGCTCTGGCTCGAATAAATCCTCTTTTTCGCTTCAGGCGGCCGACAATGCCCGTTGTCGACGCAAAGCCGTCATTTCTGGAATCAATCTCGCCGTGGTCAGCCTCGCGAGCCTCAACGCCCCAGCCCGAGCGACAGTCCGCCGGCGACGCGGAGAGCCTCAAGCAAACCCAAGGACAAGACCATGTCACTTCCCATCGAAAAAGGCTGAGCTCGCTACGGTATCCCGATGATTGCCCCACTCTGCACCCTCGATGGTTCTATGCCGTCGATATACCCAAATCCAAACCCGCATTTTTGACCGCAGACAGGGCCGAGACAAAGCCCTTGCCTTCGCCCAAAAAATTCGTTCCTTTCTTACTCAAAGATTCTCAGTCCGTGGAAGACGCTTTTCAGAATTTGATAAGACGTGAAGATCGTGTGAATGCTGCCGAGTCCCCCAGCGACAGCCATACACAGTTCAAGAACCCCGATGCTACAGTCAAGGTCCCCGTCAACGAAGACAACCTTTATGACGTTGACGTTGATAAAAGGGAGCTCAGTCCTGCCTATTGGCTTGGCCCTATCTATGAAGTACGACGAGGAACTTGGTTTTTCCAAGACGGCTCAACCTTGAAGCCCTGTGAGGAGAACCTAGCCACGCAAATAGAAGAGGGTTATTTGAGGCTGCGACCCTGGCAAATCCAATATCCACAACAGAAGATTAAGAGCGATGAACCAAAAAAATCGGCCGGTCATTCGAGGTCCGTCTCTGAATCTGCTAGAAAGCAGCACACCGAAGAAGACTGCATAGCTCGTGACGGCCACGGTATAAACTCAGCGTTAAATGCCCAACTGCCCGTTCATCGCCTGTTTGGTTCTTACATGAATAGCACAATTACCTATCAAGATTCATCCGTTGCCTGGCTAAACTCGGATGACTTCATGTCTCGGATGAGCAGCACTGTTTACCAGAGGCTTGGAGGTGTTGGAGGTACTAAGGTGGTCAGGGGCTACACGGACCCGGGACGGCCTAAGGAGCCGGTTGATGGGAAAGGCTCGACAACGAAGGCGTCTTCATCCGCTACTCCTGTAGAACCAGGTTCCGTTGAAGAAAGTGAGGCCATCAAAGAGCGTCGGAACTATGGAGCATCTGAGACGCAGCATGGCTTCGATGAACGGGGTCAGGCAGATACGCGTCGAGACTCGATTGAGCATCGCGCAACCCTACATCGTCAGATGTCATCATTGAATGGTGGTGCCGAGAACGTTGCCGAGCTTGAGGAAGAAGTAAGGAGACAGGAAGAGAAAGAGATGGAGGATGCTAGAGAGGCAGATGGTGAAGAACGAGACAGAGAAATCGATCATTTGATCCTTGTTACTCATGGCATTGGACAACGTCTTGGGATCAGATTGGAGAGCGTTAACTTTATTCACGATGTCAATGTCTTGAGGAAGACAATGAAGTCTGTTTACGGCGCCGCACCTGATCTGCAGGCACTTAATATGGAACACCCTGATGCGAGGAGAAACTGCCGCGTACAGGTTCTGCCTGTGTAAGTCTCCAGCACTGTTATTTACTTGAGAATAATGTCTTACTGACACACAACACAGCTGCTGGAGGCATTTGCTGGACTTTCCTCGACAAGGTTTACGCCAAAGCCGCAAGGAGTTCGACCTTGCAGACCCCAGTAGTCTTTCTGCCGAAGACGAAGAGTACCCTACCTTGGCCGATATAACATTGGAAGGGGTACCCGCTGTCCGCAACCTGATATCTGACCTGGCCATGGACGTTCTCCTGTACCAAAGCCAGTACAGAGAGCATATAATGGGAATTGTCCAGCGGGAATGCAACCGAATATTCCAGCTTTTCAAAGCCCGTAACCCATCATTCAAAGGGTCGGTTAGTCTTTGTGGTCATTCCTTAGGAAGTGCGATCATGTTTGATATTTTGTCCCATCAAAACATTCACAACGATCCGAGAACGTCGAACGAGACACCCAAGTCCAAGGTAGAAACTACAGCTGAGATTCAAGGTGACTATCCTCTCGACTTTGACTGCAGGGAATTTTTCTGTCTTGGTTCGCCTATTGCGCTTTTTCAGATGTTGAAAGCGAAGACAATCGTTGGGCGTCGGTCTACGAGAATTTCGCACACTCCAAAAGGGTCCACTGTCGATGATGCATCTTTGCTAAACCCTCGCGGGTCTCCTATACCATCCATGCGCGGCTATGACGCGAAGCCTGTGTATGAACAGAATTCCAACGTGTCTTCGCCGAGGTGTGACGAGTTATACAATATCTTTCATCCGTCTGACCCGGTCAGTTATCGTCTCGAGCCACTGATTTCTCCTGCCATGACGAACTTGAAGCCGCAACCGCTGCCTTCTGTGAAACGGAGCATTTGGACAGCATCTGGCCAAAGTCTATCTAACATCAGTTCTCGCATGGGATCTATATGGACAAATTTTACGTCTGGCGTTGCAAGCAGTCTTTTGAACCGCAGCCTAGGGTTACAACCTGAAGACAAACCGGGTCAAAATTTGGCACATCCAAGTGACGCATCGAGTAACAAACAGCCGCTGGGTCCCGGGGCTGGGAGTGAATCAGACATGTCGACCTTGGTGAGTCCCAATCTGGAAACGCTATACGAAGGCTTTGAAAAGGCGCGGTCTTTGGACAAGGAAAATATATCGGCAAATGATATGGAAAACCGTGCTCGGAAAATCAAATCAGAAGAAGCAAAGGTCAGGGCTCTCAACTCCAATGGCAGAGTTGATTATAGCATACAAGAGTAAGCCTTCACCACCCAATTTTTTTACGGCGAAGTTCGCGTTAACACTGCTATTTAGGGGCGCCTTTGACATATCATTGATTGCTAGTCTTGCAAGCCATCTATCCTATTGGGCGGACGAGGACGTAAACCACTTCATGCTGTCGCAAATGCTGTCGAGGGTGCGGAGGCGAGATCACTGACGAGTGACGGGCTGTCCGCTAATATAAAGTATAAATTGTAGTTAATACTATTCAAGAAAATATATCAAGAGAATTTGTATGACTTTTGCTCAAGCCGAGAAGCTCTCCAATGTGGAGCTTTTGAGAAGCTAACCTAATCAGGTTAGCTTATAACTGACTAATTTGGTGAACGCCGACAAAACTTTTTCCTTTTTTCCTCGGTCCAGTTTTGACCTTGTGAATCACTTCTCGCGCAAGTCGCAATCCGTCTGGATTGACGTTGGACGAATGTGGAAATCATGATGTAGAAGATTTCCCATTCTAATCCATAATTACTCGACCCTCTGATTTCCATAACGCCTTTTCATTCCTTTTTTTTTTGGCCGGACTACACGGACTGGCCTAGTTACTAATTTGTAGAATCATGACGTTCAGGATCGCATATCATATGCCTTGGATATCAAGGATTACAGTTTGCTACCCACTAGCATATCCCCAGAGTTCCTTTCCTCGAGCAACCAAGCTCCCAATCCACATTGCCGCTTTCTTTATTTCATCTGGCATGAATGCAAGCACTTTGAATGCCCAGATTCACTCGGATAGCGGAGAACAAGTCCACTCCTGTATGCTTTAGATATCTTGCTTTTATTATAGAGTAAGAAAATAATGGATGGATACATAATTCGTCGACTTTTGGGCACAATAATTTCATTTTCGTTGGCAATATGTAGCAGATAGCCCTTGCAGTTTTCCAAGGTGAATAGAGGTGAGGAAATCACTCTTCAATTTTCTCTGTAATTTTTCTCCAAGCGAAAAAAACTCAAATGCCCATCCCAATGAACTGTTGACAGCCTGAGGTAAACAAAAGTACGCATGCTTCGCCGAGTTGGTTGTTATTTCACTGTTATTTATAGCTCGTCAACTAGCCACCGATGAGCCACGATGTGACGATTCACCCGTTGATCACCCGTCTCCTTCCCCGGATGGCTCCTTTCCCCTCGACAACCTGCGGCCGTCGCAAGCAGCAACCGGTTGATTGTTCTATGTGATTGCTATGGATCAAGTCGCTACCCCTTCACATACTCCAGAAAATGAGACGACCGCCGAAACGATAGAGAAACATGACATCACCCTTGGAAGAGATAAGGAGGCAGCACCTCCGGAGGAAGACTTGCAGCAGTCGTCATGGGCCGCGACATCAGCACAACACGTTATGCGCTACCTCTCCACCGCCGAAAACGAAAAGCTTATCGCTCTAGCTGCCGGTGCGGCTGTGGTTATATATATAATTTTTGGGAGGCTAGGTCTGTTGTTCATTGGTGTGGTCGCTGGGTTCCTCTTTCATGAGGTCTGGGATGGCGCTGCGGACAAGGACTCGCGCCGTGGAGACCAGAGTCCTAATTATGTCAAGAGGAGGAAAGAACTTGGCCTTGAGGTTGCCTCTCGGCTCCTCGACTGGAATCCGCGATCGAGCATCATAGAAGAACGTCAAGACGACAACGCCGGAGCCGTGGCGCAGAATGATGATATGAACTTCTCTGGGTTTCGCCCAGCTACCGCCGCTGCGCTTTCGAATCTAACCGATGCCATACTAAGAGACTATGTAAAGTAAGGTTCAACCTATTCAGCACCAGAGCTGGTTCAACTGATATGTGTTTTTAGCTACTGGTACAACCCAATCCTACCTTCCGAGAACACTTTCCCCGTTTCCTGCAGAAAAGTCCTAGTCAATTTCATCAATTCGCTATCGTCGCATATGACTCGCAAGCGCGCAGCCGATACTTTCCTCCAATTTGTCACCAACTCAAGCTCAATGATTATCGTGTTTCTGAATGAGCTGTCCACCGCTCTCCAGACAGCTGGCCCCGATTCCCCGGCGACAGAAGACGTTATCAAAAACTATTTGGAAAATTATCCAGATAGCAGCTTGTCAAACGTGCTATCCGTTGACCAGCAACAAAAGAAGCTCAAGATGGTTGCAGAGGATGTTCTTTCTGGTTTCCTCGAACCGTCGGTTTATAAATGCGAACCACTCAGGAGCTTTTTCCGTGAAATATTTTCAGGCGTGGTGCTAGAGTCGGTCGTTCAGAGTTGCTCAAAGCCGGATTTTATCAATGGTTGGATCGTGTATTTGCTCAAAGAGGGCGAACCGGAGATTCTGAACGCAATCGATGCAGGATTGGAAAATGCTCCTAAGGGCAAAGTTGCGTCGTCTGAAGCCTTTGGTGGCTCATCTCAGCCTTTGCCAAGTGAAATTGCCGCTCCTCTTCAAGCTGCTAAAGCAGTAGATAATCTACCTATTAATAGCACGCTTAGTGGAGAAGACGGTTCACTAGATGCAGTGTTGGGCGCCAAAGGTCCAACACCAGCTGTGGCAAGCGACAGTTCGCCTTTGGAGAAAGAACTAGAGAGCGATGGTTTGCCAGTCTCTGCTGAAGCAAGAGACTCGGAAGGAAGCCATAGCAGTGATGGCCTGGATTTCGTTGAAATCGAACGAAATCAACCAACACCAAACGATATGAAGATGAGCAGTCACCAGGAGCAGAGCCAAAGGGAACTTCACACCCCTCTTCTCGGCGCCTCTGTGTCAGTTGATGATGGCTCATATCCTGGAGACAAAACAGTCCTGAGGTCTCAACCCACGGCGGAGTATTCACTTTTAATTGAACCAGCTTCAGCACGTGAACCCGGTTGGATGACTTTTAGAAGCTACCAAGATTTCGAATATTTACATGACGCGTTAACAACGCTATCACGGTATCACCACGTATCATTCCTAGAAAGCCATGCCGTGTTACCTCCCTGGCGCGGACAAACGAAATTCTCATTAGCAAGAAATCTTGAGAAGTACCTCCGTGATTCTTTGAAATACGAAGAGCTGGTTCAATCAGAGCGCCTCAGGCGATTTTTTGGAAGGGACAGTGACTTGCAACAGACACCATCAGCAAGTAGTAGCGCAGCGAACCCTTTCCGCTCCTCAACTGCCTTTGAAAACATGGGTAAAGGAATGCTAGGGGTTTTATCAAATGCTCCCAAGGGCGTTGCTGGGGGAGGAAAGGCTGTTTTAGACGGCATGACGGGAGTCTTCGCAGGGTTGAACAAAAGAAACACAATTACAGCTTCACCAACCCAAGGTCGTGTTAGTCAAGATAATCTTGAACGACGAAATTCTTCTTCTACTGCTAGCCAGCTACAGACTAGCAGGTCCTCAGTTGACCAACCCATTCTCAATACGCTGCATTCGCCATCATCTACTACTAGTGTTGACAATCCGTTGGAGGCAAATCATGAGAAAAATGCCCCACGGCTTACTCAATCAAGGGATTCAACTTATACAGCTTCTTCCACCAGTCTGGAAAAGATTGACCCAGAATGCACCACTTCTCAAGATAATGCTCCTAATACAGAGCTTGATCAAGAGATTAGTGAGAGCCCGCCTGCACAACAAGACAAGGGAACCAATATTTCCAGTTCCTCTACAGGTAGCCCGATTACCGACGATGAAACCCGCATCGCGGTCGAGCTAATATTCGCTGTCATAAATGAGCTCTACACGCTGTCTTCTGCGTGGAACATACGAAGAACGCTGCTTAATGCTGCAAAGACGTATATCTTGAAACCAGGGAATCCCCATCTGGAATCCATACGTGTTTTGGTGCAACAATCCATGATCGACGCCAACACTTCAGACGATGCTATTGCGACTAATATCACCAAGACCAGAGAAAACTCTCTCCCAACGCCAGAGGAAATGAAACTATGGCCGCCTCCGCTGACTGAAGAGGAGAGCGAGAAGCTCAGAGTCGATGCCAGGAAATTGCTCATTGAAAGAGGCATGCCTCAGGCTTTGATGAGCGTGATGGGCGGTGCGGCCACTGGGGAGGCGCTTGCTAGGGTCTTTGATTGTCTGCAAGTAGAAGAAGTTGCCCGAGGGTTCATGTTTGCGCTTATTTTGCAGGCCCTTCGAGCTATTATCCTCTAGAGTTTGGGAAAATGAAGACCCCATTTCAAGTCCTTTCATGTGACCTCACAAAGTAAAAACAAAGCTTTATCGCATATCTCTTATCTCTTATCGGATAAGATAATAGTACACGTGATATGACGCGACACCCTTAACGCGTGCGTTTGTCCAAGGATTCCCCAGATTCTATCCTCTTCCCCGCACACACATCACACAAACCAAAAAACAATGTCTTCCAAATCAAAGAAACGCTCCAACGAATACCAGTCTGATGGCGGCTTCGTCGCGAGCGATTCCGATACTGGCGGCCGCTCAAAGCGAGTGAAAACCAGCAAAGCTTCGAAAAGCAGCAACAACCAGTCCTCCTCATCCAGCAGCAGCAAGACCGACGCGAATGGAGATACATATTGGGACATCTCAAACTCACGCCGTGTCACAATTTCAAACTTTAGAGGCAAAACGCTTGTGAGCATCAGGGAATATTACGAGAAGGATGGCCAGGAACTGCCGGGGAAGAAAGTATTTGCTTTTGCCGGTTTTCTTTTTCGTCAGCCAGAAAACTAATACGCTTGGGACTATTCCATAGGGTATCTCTTTACCGGTCGAACAATTCAACGCTTTGATTTCCCACCTCCCAGATATTGAAGGAGTGCTATCGCAGAAAGGCGTCGCTATCCCCCGTCCCTCTTACGGCGGAGCAGCAGAAGAACGCGAATCACCTGCTACAGGCGGGAAAAAGAAGAATATCGATGCGACGAGCGAAGAGGAAGAGGAAGAAGAAGATGATGATGATGAAGATTGAGGTTGAATTTCATTTTGGGGAATATGTCTTGAGAATAATGGATGAGCTTTGAAACCTCGGACAGCGCCGCAGTGCAGTGCACGAGCTGGTCAGGTAGATCGATAGTTTCAATGAAATGGTCAATTGATTTTGAATTCGATTAATTAATTTCCTGGAACATGACTCTGCAATAAACTTATTTGTAAGGTTCGTAAAATCGCGTTAAATCGTTATAATAATATCAACTGATATCTACCTACATACTACTTTCTTGAGTCGAGAGCATATTTGCTATCGACCCTCCTCGCCAGGCAAACCTGACATCGAGCTCTCTACGAGCCTTGCTCTCTTCACCAGCGACGCCCCAGCCACCTCCTCCAGGAGTCATGATGACAATCCGTTCTCCCGGGCGCATATTCACACTGTTCTTGCCGCCCAAGTTGATGATGCGGTCCTCAATGACCTCGTTGCCTTCACTATCGGTTCTGGGGACCCTCCGAATCCAAAGATTACGCCCATTCTCTCCGTCTTCGCCGCCTTCCAACCCGTAGGGCCGATAGACCCGCCGCTCCGAAAGAATCGAAACTTGGACGGGGATACGAAACTCGATCTCTCGGATGACACCGTCTCCTCCGCTATGTTGGCCTAGTCCACCAGAACCAGGACGCAAGCTAAACTGACGAAGAATCACCGGATACCGGCGTTCAAAGACCTCGGCGTCCGTTATTCGAGTGTTTGTCATGTGCGTATGTACTCCAGACGTTCCCTCCCAGTCAGGCCCAGCGCCGCTACCTCCGGCAATGGTCTCGTAGTAGCCGAATCCCTTGGTTTCTGCTTCTCCCGTTACGTTACCGCCAAAGCCAAATGTCAGGTTGTTTGTATCTCCTTGTGAGGCTGCGCAAGCTTGGAAACACTTTAAAATCACATCCGTGACTCGTTGGCTCTGTTTGTGTTAGCTTCTTGGTGAATAACAAAAGTACGTTCATTGACAACTTACAGTGAGGACATTTCCTCCCACTACCGCAGCATTTTCCGAGGGCGACAAAAACGAATTTTTGGGAATGCGAACCTTGATCGGTTTGAGACAACCCTGGTTAAGTGGAATTTCTTCGGAAATCAGACATCGTAAACAATAAATAATCGCCGAATAGGTTACAGCCTCCGGTGCATTAATGTTTCCTTTTCATGTTAGAAATGTCCATCTGGGGGGAAAAAGGCTGGCGAGCATACCATATACCTCAGGCCCAGTGCCTGTAAAGTCAAAGACAGCGGTTCCCTCTTCAGCATTGATGGAGATGCGCAGTTTGATAGGACTGCCGTCATCCATATAGTCCACAGCTGAGAGATCTCCTTTGCCCTTGAACTTGGAGCTTACTTCCTTGAGCAGGTTCCTCACGCTCATTTCGGCGTTCTCTTGGATTTTGTGCATATAATGTTGCACTCCCTCTTGTCCGTATTCCTCAATGAGAGAGCTGATCAAGTTTATGCCCTTTTGGTTAGCCGCAATTTGCGCTTTGAGGTCATTCAGATTATCTGCCAGGCATCTGGTTCCACTGCACTCTGCATATTTGGCCGGCTCGTGATAGAGCAGTTCAGTCATCCGCTTTTCGTTAAAGTGTCCCCCAGAAACCAGCTTTTCTGATTTAATGCTGGCGCCTTCCTGATAAAGCTCTTTTGAATGAGGCGGCATGCTACCAGGGAGAATACCTCCAATGTCCGCTGATGAAGATCGTTAGTATCAAACTGACCAATATTTTGACGCTTAAGACATACCATGATGCGCTCGAGAAGCAACGTAGAAGATGATTTCATCATCCGCAAAAGCTGGGGTAATGACAGTGATGTCTGGAAGATGAGTGCCGCCAAACTCTGGGTGGTTGGAGACAATGACATCTCCTGGTTCTAATTTTCCTTTCCATATAGCAGCCTGAGTCCGAATACACGTTGACATGCTTCCGAGATGCACAGGCAAGTGAGGGGCATTTGCCACCAAACCGCCCTCCGAATCAAAAAGGGCGCAGGAATAATCAAGCCTCTCTTTGACGTTTGTGCTCACACTGGTTTTCTGCAAAGCGCGTCCCATTTGCTCAGCAATCGCCATGAAACGGTGGGCAAAAACACTGAGCATTATAGGGTTCACATCCTCTGTTTCAGGCGTGACTTCATGAATGTCACTTTGTCCAATATTTATCACGACATGTGTTTTTGTCACAAGTGCACTGGCTCCTGGGGTCACAACCAGCGTCTGAGTGTTGTCAGCCACTACTGCGGGTCCCTTGATACGGTCGTTAATGTCGAGATCATCCAGCTTATACACTGGCGTGTCTCGGCGGCCGCCGTCAAAGTAGACACTCGTAGTCCGATAGATCTTTTTCGGATCGACATCCACGGGATTTGCCTCTTTTATTTGTTGATCGACTGACTTGTCAAGACCCTTGAAACTTTTGCCGACGCCTCGGGCACGCACATCATCCACGATGATATCTCTGTCCGGAAGAACAAATCCAAACTCGCGCTCGTGCTGCTTTACAAAAGCCTTTTCGAATGCCCATTCGTCGCCATCGTACAGGGACTGCGCTTCTTCTGGTGTTGGCTTGATAACCATGAGGGCTGATTCGGTCCCTCTGTATCTCATATTCAAATATTCTTCAAAGGCAATTGACTCGGTTCCAAAGCCTTGGGTCCGCAGCCTTTCGGTGGCATTTTGCTTCAAAGACTCCATCTTAGCTTTCAGGCGTTGCACCACTTCTCCCTCGGCCCAGACCTGAGATTCTGGCTCTTGGCTCTCGTCGACAACATCTGCCAGAGCCATTCCATATGCGGAAAGCACTGAAGAGTACCGATGCACGAGGATCTGGCGTATACCCAAGCGATCGGCAATGGCAACAGCATGCTGGCCACCAGCACCGCCAAAGGTGGCCAGGCGGTGCTTGGAGGTATCATGACCGCGGGCTTCGGTGAGTGATCGTATAGGGCGTGTCATTGTTTCATTGGCAATCTGGATGAACCCATAGGCGACCTCGTCCGGCGTCATCTTTTGGCCTTCCACAGTCTCAGCCAGCTCCTCATTGATTTGGCGCGTGAGTTCCTCGAACTTCTGGCGGCTCGCATCGAGGTCCAGCCCTTCGTTTTCGTCCTTGCCGAAGATCTTGGGGAAGAAATCTGGGATCAGCCTCCCAAGATAGAGGTTGGCATCGGTGACGGTGAGAGGGCCGCCCTTGCGATAGCAGGCTGGGCCCGGATGAGCGCCTGCAGACTCAGGGCCGACGGTGAACAGGCCGTTCCTGAAGAACAGGCGCGAGCCCCCGCCGGCAGCGACAGTGTTGATGTCCAGCTGCGGCGACTGGATGGTGACGCCGGCCGTGGTGGTCTCGAACACGTGCTCGTACCTGCCTTGGCCGTAGCGGCTGACGTCGGTGCTGGTGCCGCCCATGTCGAAGCCGATCACGGGGATCTTCGACTCGGCGTCGTACGAGGTCAGCGCATACCCAACCACGCCGCCTGCTGGTCCCGACAGGATCGCTTTCAGGCCAGAGAACTGGCTGACGTCGACCAGGCCCCCGTCCGACTGCATGAACTCACACCGTGCTCCCTTGTCTCCGCCGTGTTCCTGCACTGATCTGGCGCCCAGCCCGCCTTCGAAGCCTGCCTCAAAGCCGGCGATGTACTTTTTGATGGTCGGCGTGAGATAGGCGTCTGCACAGGCGGAAGTGGCTCGTGGCACCAGCTTGATCATTGGCATGAGTTCATGGCTCAGGCTGATGTGTTCGAAGCCGATCTCTCGAGCGAGGTCGCCAACGAGAGCCTCGTGGTCTGGAAACGTATAGCCGTGCATGAGGCAGACTGCAATGCTCCGGAAGCCATCGTCGTGTAGCTGTTGCAGCTGGCCTCGCACCGTGTCTCTGGCTGGCTTTCGGAGAATTCTCACGGTCTCAGATGAGAGGCCGCAGACAACGTCTGCGTCAGCGGATGCCTCGTCTTTGCTGGGAGCTTTGGTCCTCGTTCGGCTGGGGTCCTCTGTATAATCCTCTAGAGTCACGCGCTCGTCAATCTCAACGACTTTCTGATACAGCGTCTCAGGGCGCCGAATTGCCAGGTCGAAAATCTTCGGGCGAGACTGGTTGCCGATCTCCAGGCAATCCTTGAAGCCCTTTGTGACTAGGAGCGCGATCTTCTCGCCTTTTCTTTCAAGGAGCGCATTGGTCGCCACGGTGGTTCCCATGCGAATGCTTGCGATTTGTGACGTGTCCAACGGCTCTCCCCTGGGGATGTTGCGGCCAGTGAAGGTGGACAGCAGCCGGCGAATGCCTTCCAGAGGCGCATCGTCGTAGTTCTCGGGGTCTTCCGACAGAAGCTTGATAACGATGTCGTCCTCTAGCTTTCCTGTGCCGGGATTACCGACACAGTCGGTGAATGTACCACCTCTCTATCGCTAGGTTTCAGCAGCCAGACTTGTAACATGGCCTGGGGATACACGTACGTCAATTGCAACATGAATTCCTTTTGAGCAGACTTCCATGGTGCTGTGACACTGCTGGTATCAGATCGCTCTATTGTGAATAATGTGTTTCGGTGATGCTTCTCCCTCTGGAGGGGCAGAAACAGGACGAATATGAGCCACTATGTTCACGTCATTCACAGGGCCGTCTATGGAGGAGCATTAAAAACATCCAATCCACAGTTATGCAAGTAACTACATCGACTCGCAAAATAATACACGCAATGCAAGCAACGCAACGTCTAGATCGAGTGGTGCAGGTTTGGTTCCAGATGACGTATGGCGACGATACGAGGGCCGGTTTCTGCCACCGCCTTCAAATGTTGCCTGACTCGGGCAAACTCTGGACGGTCAACTATCACTTACTAGCGACTTAGTAAGGGAACGCCGAACCATGTAACGTTTCGAGAGAGGTTTGCAACTTTGCATAAGACGCAGGATTGATCGCCCATGCTAGAACCAAGAAAGGCCCATCGGAGTTCTGTCGTCGAATACTGCGGAGTGTTCTTCGTGGCAACGCTAAGAGGACCAGTTACACGGTGAACTGTCGAGCGCGGCGATACAGAAAACCAACAAGTTATGCTTTAAACTACACAAGACCGGCCAATGATGAATGCGAGTCCGCCCTGGCCGCAGCTAGACCGGGTGTTCATTCAATCGTTCAATTGGCACAGGAACCACGTCCATGCGATTCGCCAGCAGATCTCGGAGTCGGCCGCAGCACAACTCGCTCGGACAGCGAAATAAGAATGTGATCAATGCTGTGACAACTGCGAAGGTGTCTTTTGCGTCTCTGGGAATTAGCCATTACGAGTCACATATTGCCAGAATAGGCGCTCGAGACGGGGGATTCAAGGCTGTTCGATCCAGACGCAATGGAGACGTGTGTACGCACAGACATAATCACAGGGACAACGGCGACCTCAGCAAATAATATCCACCATAATAACAAGAACAAGAATAACAAGAAAATAATAATGACAATAATAATGAAATAGTAGCAGTACTATTAATCACGCCGAGCAGGCCAGAAGCCGGCCCCACGCGCGAGGCCAGACTAGACTAAGATGTAGAGCAAGAGCGAGGGGGAAGAGGCCGGGAGCGGATAATCGCCTCCCCCTTTCTCTCCGCCAAAAAAGCGACGACCGACGACGTGCGATGCCTCCACGCCGCTGATTCGCGATCCCATCGCTTGGACATAGTACATACTGCCGCCTGCTTTGGTCTTTCATGGAACAAAAGAAATAACAGCCCACTGATCCCGGGCCCGCCGTGAGCGCTACTGCTATCGCTACCACTTGCACACCGTATCGTGTATACACTATTCTCAGACCGGCAACACTGGAGACCGGACCGCGCTCGCTCACACGAAACAAACGCCCATCAATCAATCGTTCCATCAGACAGCTCTCGGGCTTGCCAAGTGACTGTGCCTCATATTGCGTTTGAATCCTTGCCCGACTTCGCTCGCTCGCTTCGGCAACGCAGCCTTTTGATACAAAACAGCCGTCGCACGGGAGACATCAGCACCACTCAGCACAATTGGGGAAGAAGTGTCGTTTTGGTGGAAATATCGCTCATTTCGAATGAACACTGTGGACTGGACTATCTTTGCAACACGAAATCTAGCTTCCCTAATCGCCATGGTCGCTAGATCATGAAAAAGGCCGGCATGCTTTAGTCCCTGAGGTTTCGCTAAGCCTCTTGCTTGCCGATTTGGCACCAGTCTACCGCATCTAATTCACGTTTATCTCTCTCGTATGCGCATTCCCAGCGACGGTCGCTTGCGATATCGGGCTTTCTTCGTCTGGTCGACTTTTTTTCGTTTTATAACAGAATACACCGAACACGCAATACACGCACCCTCAATACCTCGCTACTATATCCATCATGAACGACACAATCTATCGGCCAAGGCCTCAGAGCAGAGAGAACACCCATGACAGAGCAGAAGCGGGCTCTGTGTCGCCACAACGCGCCCGGCGACAGCAGCGGGGTCCGTCGCAGAAAGCAATGCTATCAAAGGCATTGCAAAAGGCAAACACTGCAGTTCTGCTGGACAATGCTGCCAATTTTGAAGGTGCCATTGAAGCCTACCAAGATGCATGTCAGCTTCTGCAGCTTGTAATGGTGCGGAGTAGCGGAACTGACGACGAGAAATCAAAACTACAGGAAATTGTCAGTTATCTTTTGTTTTGGCTTCCCCTCCCTTTGTTCATGTACTAATGTATCCAATACAGCGCAATACCTACACGAGCCGTATCAAAGAGCTAGAGCGCCTCGATCTTTCGTCGCAACAAGCTAGTGGTGACAAGGCTCTTCCTGACAGGCCACTTAGTGATCACAGCCTGGCTCCGACAAACCCGCAGTCTGTTGGAGAAACCAAGAACCAGGATGCTACGCCTACACAACAAAACAATTTCCCTCACGAAAACAACCCCGAAATTAGCTTGCCAGATCGCCGTAGGTCGTCACGACCGTCTGCTTTTGGTGACAGCAAGACAAACGCTGCCGACTCTGGAGCTGCTCAAGAAGAGGGTCTCTCTACATCACAGCTGGTTCTTGACGATGGCCACTTCTCTGAACCCTTCTCGCCCTTTGATCCTCCAGATGCTGCAAAGCGCCATAGTGACGTTGTCCCCGCGAACTCTGAGTTATACGAATTGGCTGCCGCGAAAGGACCAGAACCGGCCAACGGGAACGATCCCACATCATGGCTAGATACCATTGATGAATCTGGAGCTTCTTCACCGACTTCAGCCAAGTCGAAACTGTCGATGTATTCGCGCACCACCGGTTCACGCCAGGAGAGCAATGGCACCGAAGCTGAATTTGACGCTGCTTTGGATGCAGCAGTTGAGGCTGCCTACAACGAAGGTTTAGAGCCCGCTAGTCATTCCGTAGAAAATACCTACGATAATGGAGATGACGTGGTATTGAACGCCAGGAGGAACATTGAGATCGCGAAACAGAGGGTACGGGAGGCTGAGAGAGAAGCGCAAGAAGCTATGGCGCGAGGATTCGAACAGCGGAGGATGATGGACGAAAGTGCATGGTCGCACGATAACAGCATGGAGCTAGACTACGTTGGCGAAGAAGCAGAGGAAGAGGAACGCATATTGGAAGAGATGACCAAAGGCTACGTTATGGACGACTTCGATCTCGACCTGCACACCAAGTCTGCCTTGCCACGACAATCAGATTCCAGTAACTTCTCCGGAAGAACGTGGGGCAGCTCTGTGACATCAAACCCTGCCACGGCCATTACTTCTCTGTCTACTCTGACAGAAGAAACTTCTCTCCCATCTGGTGCTGCAGCAATGGCCGGTAAACTGCCAACCGTACCTCAGGAGCAGGCTGTTCCCCTCTCGCCCCCGTCAGGAGTACGAGCTCGTCGTTTATCTGGAGCAAACTTGAAGCAGCTGAAGATTGACACGAATCGCACTCACGGCCACCTCCAAGGCCCCAAAACAGAGCCTTTCTCCGTACCATTCAGAAGCCCTCCCCCACCAGTTCCTCAATACGATCCCCTACCCAGTGTGCCTATGCCCCCCCCTCCGAATACGTCCAAACCCCTCCCTAGTGTGGTTCCCGACAAGAGAACCTCAAACGAGTCCTTGAAAGAAGATGGTTATGGTACGGGCCTTTCAAGGGCGGTCACGCAAGAGAGTGATGATTTCAATCACTCCTTGCTATCTTCGCCTCCCAGACCCATTGGCAAAACTCCTTCCGCACCGGGCATTCTTCGGAAGAACACCTCGTCATCTAGCTTGGGTGCTATGATGGCAAGGAATGGGTCCGTCTCTACGCCTGATATTTTGAATGAGTCTGTGAATACCCCATCCAGCAGCACTTTCCCCCAACTTGATTTCCAGAGAGCAGCCCCGAATAGCTTCGTTCCCCCCTTACCTACGCCAACTGGAGCAGCATTCGCCGACGGTTTGCCTCGAGGCTTTTATCTTTTCGACAATGACATACACTCTCCTACAACACCCGGCGCACCCAACCAGTCAGCTGCCAACGCTCCGTTGCCGCTGGAACCCTGCCCAGGATCTTATCTTCACCGTCCTTTCTGGCTGATGCGAAGTCTGTATCAGACGATAGCGCATCCCCGCGGGGGTTACCTGTCAACCAAGCTGTTTATACCCAAAGAAGTATGGCTGGTTAAAAATGCCAAGATCCGCGCCATGGAGGACAAAATCTCCTTGTGCGATTTACTCACGGCCGCTCTCCTCAAACTTGCTCAGGTGGACACATATGACGCCGATGCAGTTTTGGACGAGATGCAGTCATTTGAAAATATGCTGGATCAAGCCCAGTCGTCGTTTTCCAAGAAGCTGGGTAATGAAGTGGGTGTGCAAACCTCTCTTCCTCTCTTCAAGTCACCGACGACGGCAGAAGAGCCTTCTATGATGGCAGAAAACAGCATCCCGCGGAGCTCGAATAGCACCAGCAGATCCTACTTGGCGTCATGGCGCAAACTCCGGTCGAAAAGCTCTGGTACCACCTCGGGTTCACACACGCCTGTACCTACATCAGGAAGAGAGAGTGGCAAGGAAGGGCTGACGATGAATACACTGCCCATGACAACGTCTCCCAGCACACGCATCGTTAAGCGCAATGTCATGCAGCTGCAATTTACTGGACCGAACGCAAACTACATGGGGGCCCTCGCACGATTATTCGATGCCGCTCAGGTTTTAGGTAAGTCTTTTTTTTCCCCCTTCTATCTCTTGTCGATACTAACTCTTCGCCCAGATCAAATTGTCCGCCAGGTTGAAGACCCCGGCCTCAAACATTCCTCCCCAACCCACGTTGGGCTGGAACTGAGCACTCGCCACGCGGCCGAATTCTTTGGATTCTACGTGTGCCGCTTTGCGCTCACTGACCTTGGGTTGCTGCTCGACAAGTACATAAAGCGTGGCAGCGAATGGGTATCTTTTTGAAACACCATTCTCTCTTTTTCTTTTATTTCTCTTATATTATGAAACGTGGGGATAATGTCGGATGATTTTGCTCGTATTTTTGAGATACCATGACATACTCTATATTATTGGACATATTATGCTACATAAAGACATTACTGAAGAATACACTACCGGATTATGATTACTATATTTCTTTTATTTCTACATGTGTTTCTTATGATACGTGCGACATGTTGATACTGCACATAGGTCTGGGCTATAAAAGCTGTGTTCTTTGTTTGCTTACATCTGAGGCATATATGCCAACAAAATCAGGCGTATACTATCTCGATTCTCTAGGCCCAGGGTGCAGTTAAGCGTATGACGCTAGAGCCCGAGTGGGTCTGGGCCCAGCGCGTGCCGCCAAAAGCATCAAAACAAACCACTCGACGCGCTGCCCGCACACATCTCGAACCTTCACGTGTCTAACTGCATATTTCTCGACCGGAGTCACCCTGTCTATCTTATTTTACGCGCCTACAGCTTCCTACTACGTCTATTTCATTTGTTAAACCAAACAGCACAACGGGCCCCCTCCCATAATGCCGCGACCGCCTGCACGCAGGAATCGCACAGTGCGACAGGCACCACCCGCAGCCTCTACAGAAAACACAGAGAACCCTACCGAAAAAGCCGATTCAATCGTTGAAGGCCGCACAAGACGAACCCGCGCCACTACTCCACAGCACTCCTCTCACCACCAACAACAACTACCTGTGCGGTCTGTCAAGACGCCCACGCAGAACAACCAGCACGATAATGCCATTGCTTCATCGCCAGAAGGGCGCTCCGAGACGGGGAGTCGGCTGGCAACGATAACGAGAGCGCGAGGGTATTCTTCCACGATGTCCTTGGTGGGACGTAAAGGCGATTTTAGTTCGCGCATTGGCAGCACACCTGGATTCGAGGGCTCTGTCATGAGCAATTTCAGACGCCGGCCGAGACAGCCCAGTCTTCTCCAGATGATGCAAGCAGATAATTCCTCGGACTTGGACGAAGACGACGACGATTTTCTCGGCGGATTGAGCCCGCAAGACGAATCGACTCCATTGAAAACCACCACTACGAAGCCATCGCATCCAAACATTCAAGTCGAGGTTGTTATATCTCCACTGCGGAGATCGCCCCTGTTGTCATCGGGTTCAAGCGACTCTCGCAAGAGGAAGCGCCCGTCGATGCCCCTAGATGAGAACGACAACCTTACTCCATCCGAGGCAGCCAGCGTCCCTTCAAGCCCTCTTTCAAACCCTCCCTCCGATCTTCCTTCCAGCCTTCCTCCCAGTCCGATGCGCACACCAAAAGCTCGCCCAGCTCTAGATCCCATGCGAATATCGGCTACTCCAATGAGTACACCGGGCAGCATCCAGCTGTCACAAGATGAACAAATAGCAAGGTCAAGGAAAGCCGGAGAAAGTCTGCATCTCAGCTTAATGAAGGGTTCTGTTCCTAAAATTGCAACTTCTACCTTGCAGTCCAAATTCCTACCCCGTCGCCGAGTCCGTAGACGACAACGCATCGCTGACGGTGGCTACGATGAAGAAGACGAAGAATCCTTGCCTGGTGATTCCGACGATGATGAGTTGACTACAGTCATGTCGCAAAGATCACAGGACCCCAGCTTGTCTGATATAACCTCACAATATGCGAATTCAAAGACACGAAGGACGCGGCAATCGGACGGGAATCATCGCAAATCAGACAAGCGTCCAAAGGGAACATTATCAGTCAGTGTCTCTATTCCCCAGATAAAGAAGCGCACATACTCTCGTCTTATCGACAAGGAGAATGCTTCTGAATGGTCGTCTGAGCTCTCCTCGCCGCCACCGTCGGAGGACCTTGAAACGGACCCAAGCACCCCCGTACGGAATTCAGGTCAACGAATATCCAGTCGCGAGCTGGAACTGCAAGCACTCAAGTTTGCAGAGGTTGATAAGTGGAAGATGGAGTTTGAAGATGTCTCCCAAGACTGGGCAGAATGGGCATGATAATAATAGCACGCTCATCCATTTATGCGCCAGCTGGATAAGATTGTGTGTATGTGTGTATTTAGCAACCTAGCAACCAATTCGAGTTTAATGATATCATACTTGCTCAATGCTTATCTCTCGCTACTTTTCCATGTTAAGTAATTAACTTGCAACATACAGCATTAGGTAGTATTGGACCGCTAGATACCACCATACATGAGTCGTAACGAATGTTGGTATTACTTGGTAATCGCTTTGCGGCGGAGCTCGCAAGGTGCGGGGCGGGGTATGACACTCACTTTATTGTACTTACAAACTGCACGCATTCTACTCGCGTGTTCGAGAAGCAGCACATTTCCTTCACGCTTCACCAATTGCTAAGCCGATTTGATTTAATATAGCTATGGCGCCCACTGTTGACGAGGTGCTGGCGGGCAAATACCCAGCCAAGGCCCACGCCCGCAAAGTCGCGGCGTATCTACGAGAGCAGGGACACCAGACTGACGGCGTCATCTACCTGGAAAGCCAAAAGACAAAATTGCAAGAGGATAATGACACTGATCAGCCTTTCCGGTGAGTTTTCTTTTTTCTCACTTTTGATCAGTTGAGCTAAAACTTGGTACTGCAGACAGCGCCGATACTTCTTCTACCTCTCTGGATGCCTGCTTCCAGATTCTCTGTTGACATACCACATCAGCTCTGACAAGCTGACGCTCTACATCCCCCCGCTGGACCCCGAGTCGGTCATCTGGTCTGGCCTTCCCGTATCTCCCGAAGATGCCCTCAAGGAGTATGATGTCGATCAAGTTCTGGTAACAACCGAGATCAACCCAGCACTGGCTCACCTTGGAACCCAGGTTGGACAGGACGGCACCGTGTTCTCCATCCAGGGCCAGATTTCAGACGAAACCAGCCTGGTGCCGTTCCCCAAGACCGATGTCAAGGCCGTGAAGACCGCCATTGAAGAGTGCCGTGTGGTCAAGGATGCCTATGAAGTCGCACTGATTCGCAAGGCAAACGACATTACAACAAAGGCGCATATCGCGGTTTACAAGGCTGCCAAAACTGCCACAAATGAACGGGAGCTCGCCGCCGCATTCATTGGGACTTGCATTGCCCATGGAGGCCCCCAAATGGCCTACCCTCCTATTGTCGCCAGCGGCACAAGCAGTGCCACTCTTCACTACGTCCACAATGACCAGAGCTTGTACGATCCTGCCACAAAGGACAGAAAGCTGAATCTGCTTCTTGATGCAGCTTGCGAATACAGGACTTATGCCGCAGACGTGACACGCAGTGTTCCGCTCTCAGGCACATTCTCGCCCGAGTCGCGAAGCATCTATGACATTGTGCTGCAGATGCAACTCGAGTCTCTGGCAATGATGAAGGAGGGTGTCCTCTGGGAAGATGTGCATACTACGGCGCATCGTATTGCTATCAAGGGACTGTTGAAACTCGGCATTCTTAAAGGCGCAGAGGACGAATTGCTTGAGAAGCGGGTCAGCGTGGCCTTTTTCCCTCACGGTCTTGGTCACTATCTTGGAATGGACACTCATGACACTGGTGGCCACGCAAACTACGAAGACAAGGACAGCATGTTCAAGGCCCTGCGCGTTAGGGGCACGCTTCCGGCGGGAAGTGTGATTACTGTTGAGCCGGGTGTATGTTTTTGTTTACTTTTTGCATTCTGGTCCTGTCCTTTGCTAATCACTCACTTCAGGTTTACTTTTGCCGCTTCATTATCCAGCCATACCTGGACTCTCCCGAGCTTTCTCAGTACATCAACAAGGACGTTTTGGAGAAATACTGGTCCGTCGGTGGTGTCCGTATTGAGGATAATATCCACGTTACCAAAGACGGTTACGAGAACCTCACAACGGCGCCCAAATCGCTGGACGAGATTGAGCTTCTGGCCAATGGAGCATAGTTTATTGTACAGCAGAAGCGTGTAAACGGAGTCTCTTACAACCGAGACACGACAAAAATATGAGGGGTCTGAGAGGCAATTACATGCTTTCTTGTGAGAATGACATAATGAAACTAATTCGATAAAAAAAATTACAACAAAAAAAACACTAGTCTGTAGATAGCAGGAGGATCGCGATGTTACAACTCAGTCAAAAAAGGCCGCGGCTGCCCGCGGAGGACCCCACCGAACCGCTCTTCGTCCAATGTACCCCTCTGGTCACGCGCTCGCTAATACTACGTCAATACATCCTAATATTTTCTTTCCTCCATGGTCAAAATATTAATACCGCAATTGAGATCCCTTGCCACGAAGCGGTTCGACTTCAGGCCTCTCTATTGCTACTCCTCGTCTTTCGCATCCACCACCCCCTTCCAGCGACGCAGAATGGCTACTGCTACCACCACCTCGATTCAGCGTCCTCGAGACCCAAATACGCTGAGTAACTATACCGCATGGGCGTCGCGTCATGTCACGGCAAACTTTGAGATTGTGTTTGACCAGAAGAAGCTGGTAGGCAATGTGGTCCACCAGCTTCAGTCAAAGACGGACGGCGAAACCAAGGAAATCATCTTCGATACGAGCTTTCTCGATATCTCCCAGATTAAGGTCAATGGCCAGGTGTCGAAATGGGAGGTTTTGCCGCGTTTTGAACCCTTTGGCAGTGCATTGAAGATTCAGCTTGAAAGTGCAGCTAAGCTGGGGGAAAATCTAGAGGTTGATGTGAGGAGACACAGCTTGAAAAAACAAACAATGGTCAATTTGCTAATTGTCGCCAGATCGCGCTTCAAACAACGGACAAATGCACTGCTCTCCAGTGGTTGACGCCAGCGCAAACATCAAACAAGAAGCATCCATATATGTGTACGTTTTTGCCTTTTTTTCAGGTCTTTTTGCTGCCAAAAAAGCTAATGTAACCTGCCAGTCTCGCAATGTCAAGCAATTCACGCGCGTTCGATTTTCCCATGCCAGGATACCCCCGATATCAAAAGCACCTTTGAGTTCAACATCAAATCGCCGCACCCAGTTATCGCAAGTGGTCTGCCCACTCGAGAGAAGGGCACTCCCGAAAACAATGTCTACAACTTCAAACAGAATGTCCCGATTCCCAGCTATCTGTTCGCTCTCGCCAGTGGGTACGTTGTTGCATGGTTGAGGTCTTGCAAAGTGGCAATTGCTAATGGGATTACTTCTATAGAGACTTCACCGAGGCCCCCATTGGCCCTCGAAGCGTTGTTGTCACCAGTCCTGACAGGATCGAGGAATGCAAGTGGGAACTCGAGGCAGACACTGAGAAGTTCATGGAAGCAATTGAGGTCGGTCTTTCAGTTACAATAAATGTGGCCACACTGCTAACCTGGAGAAGAAAATCGTCTACCCCTATGCCTGGGGCGAGTACAACGTTCTTATTCTCCCTCCCAGCTTCCCCTACGGCGGCATGGAGAACCCCATTTACACTTTCGCAACACCGAGTCTGATATCAAAGGCATGTATTCGACTTTGTACTACTAAGTAGCAAATACTAATAACGGCCTTCACAGGACCGAGAAAACGTCGACGTTATTGCTCATGAGCTGGCACACAGCTGGAGCGGTAACTTGGTTACCAGTGCTTCCTGGGAGCATTTCTGGTTGAACGAAGGCTGGACTACTTATCTGGAGCGAAGGGTAGGTATTCCTATTCTATTTGCGAGTCAAATTTACTAATATAATATAGATCATTGGCGCTGTGTACTCCTCCACCTTCTCAGTTGATTTTAATGTCCACACTAACAATCCCAAACCAGGCATGGCGAGCCATACCGACACTTTTCAGCAATCATTGGCTGGAATGACTTTAGAGATTCCGTTGAAGAATACGGGAAGGATCATGAATTCACCAAGTTGGTCGTCGACCTCAAGGGCAAAGATCCCGACGACGCCTTTTCCAAGGTTCCGTACGAAAAGGGCTTTAACTTTTTGTTCTACCTCGAAACTCTCCTGACCAAGGAAGTCTTTGACCGCTTCATTCCTCACGTAAGTCATATCCGAATTTTCCCGTCTAGCTACTGACTAAGAATATCTAGTACTTCACCGTATTCAAGGGCAAATCCCTCGATTCTTATGAATTCAAGGCAACCCTACTAGACTTTTACGCCAACGACGCAGCAGCATCTAAGCTGCTTGACGGAGTCGATTGGGAGTCGTGGTTCTATGCACCGGGCCTCCCACCTCGCCCCGACTTCGACACCTCCCTTGTCGATGTAGTGTACGACCTGGCAAGCAAATGGGAATCCCTACCATCATCAGACTTTACTCCCACCGCAAAGGATGTGGAAGGCTTGACTGCCAACCAATTCATCGTTTTCCTCGAACGAGTCATGGGTTTCGAAAAGCCGCTCAGCCCAGAGCAGTTCCAGCTGATGGGCAAGACCTACGGGCTTGCTGCCAGCACCAATATCGAAGTGTCCAACCTGTACTTCCAATTGGGCCTGAAGGTTGGCGACAGGACGGCCATTGAGCCGACTGCCAAATTGCTGGGAGAGATTGGCAGGATGAAATTCGTTCGCCCTCTGTAAGTTGCGCAAACCCAACCTAAAATTCAACTTACTAACCGCTGGACCAGGTTCCGAGCATTGAAAAAACTCGACCACCAAGCTGCTGTAGATACATTTGAAAAGTACAAGGACTTTTATCACCCGATTTGCCGTGGTATGGTGGAAAAAGACCTGGCAAAATAGGTATATGATTTTAGCTATAGAGATATAAATCCTAAAGCCAGCTAGTAAGATCAATGGTTAAAATAGATTACATTAGCTTCTCTAAATGGGTTGTACTTGATCCCAAGCTCTGTACTTAATTTCGCGCCATCTATTTGATATTTTGCCACGGGCCGATGAATAGAAATGTCCATGGTCTTTCAATATTTGCCACTAGAAAACTCCGGTGTGTTTTAATCAACCTGCAATAATATACCCTATATTATTATGGTACTGCTTTTTACAACGGTAACGTGTTGAGACAAGACATCTGGATACTTTACCTTAACGCATGGCGAAGAAGAAAGAAGAAGGGGGGGTTCGCGACTAGTCCCCTGCTGCATCTTGGATAAATCTACATGTAGATGCGAGAGAGCAATGTCAAATGAAAGAACCTTATTCAGTCCAGAGTGGGAATTTGAAGTAATTCAATCTATATAAAATATGCAATGTATTCCCGCATGAGCAACAACATCACCACCAGATAAAAATAAAAAAAACAGGAAATGTAATGAGCGAACAAACTCTCCAACACACAACATCTTTCGCTAATAATACCCTAGGTTAACAGTAAAGTCGTAAAAGCAATAAACGCAGATACAAACGCCTCATAAAATCTGGTCACTTCTTGCCCATTGCGTCCTCGTACTTCGACACAAGCTCTTCGAACAGATCCGTATAACTTGGAGTTGATCCTTCTTTCCATGCAGCGATAACACTTGAGCAGAGACTGAGAAGCTCATCTTGGCAAGGGTGGTTCTTCCAGAAATAGATGTGGTTCAGATTTCGTGTCATGTCAAGCGTTTTGCCGATCTCCATGGGAGCATGCTCAATCTCTCTCGCAAGATCTTCAAAGTGGCTCCCATAAACCGTACGGAACCCAATGCAAGCACTGAGCCAAACCCGAGGATTTTCTCGATATTGAGAATTGCGCATTGCTCGAATGTCCGCGTGGATCTCTCCACCATGAGTAAACTCATTTCGCAGATTTCTCATGTAGGAAGGTTTCAAGTCCCAACCTTCTGCGTCTAGTTCCGCGAACCGAGAGAATTCGTACCTCTCTGCTTGTTGTTGGAGTTGTTGTTGTTCGACAGTCATTTCAGTCTCGCTTTTCTCCAAAAGTTTCAATTTCTCTTCGAGCCTCTTTTGAGTTGAATCCATAAGATCCAGCTTATCCAAGAGGTGTTTCTCGGATATCTCTGCTCGTGCATTGATGAATTCTATCTTTTCCTGAAGGAATCTTCTATCATCCTGGGCTTGCTGATCATAGCGTTTCACACTCTCGATGTTCTCTTTGCGAAGATCTTGGACTTGCTGATCAAAACGTTTCACACTCTCGATGTTCTCTTTGCGAAGATCTTGGACTTGCTGATCAAAGCGTTTCATATTCCGGGTGTTCTCGTTGCGAAGATTTTCGACTTCATCTTCGAGGCGTTTGGTATGGTCCGTGAGACAGATGATCTCCTGGTGAAGAAAACTTTTCGAGCGTTTAAGATCTTGTACGGTAGAATTGAGGCCCTCGACGTCACTCTCCAACTGGGCTATTCTCTCCGAGGAATGCATCCGCAGTGAGCTAAGTTTCTCCTCGAGGGTAGAAACCCGCTCAACCAAACGATCGATTGTTAGCGCCATGCTTGATCCGCCCTCGTTGGCACACAATTCGTCGTCGTAAAGTTCAACGGTCTCGTCTCGAAGGCGACCTGCGATGAATTCGGGGATGTCCTCAGTATTGTTCGGAACACGAATTCTCTTGGCCACAATCCCCAAGTACGGCTACTTAAGTAGTTAGAAGCATCCAGGCAGCAACACAGAATGCTAGACAGTAATGACAAGCAAGCAGAGTAGGGAAGATGATAGCCTAGGAGACGTACCGTGGTATCACGGGTGTTAACCATGGTGAGAGAGTGGCGATGTTATCAATGGTAACTTGATGAAAGCTTGTGAAAAAGAGAGGTCGTATGATGTTATCAACGGTAAGTTGACGAAAACTTGGTAAAAGAGTGATGCTATCAACGTAATTTGATGGAAACTTGGTAAAAGAGAGATCGTACAAGATAGCTTGGAGAGGAGAGAAGGAAAAGAGGGCAGAAGAGGGGGAGAGGAAGAAGAGACGCGTCCGTGCCGGGGGAGAGAGCCAGGGAAGGCGCGAGGCAGCAGTCCACAGTCCGCAGTTGACGTTTCTCTGACAAAGCTTGGGCATAGCGAAGAGAAGGCACCTGAATTGGAGTCTTGGATGTAGGGCATGGAATGATGTTTGGATGGATCATTGATTATTATAGTACAACAGATAGAATTCACAACCGAAGCTCGGGGGCTACATGATTCTTCTCTTCTAGCAGAAGCGTCAAGTCTTCGCTTCGTAAGAGGAATACGGATCATGTAGTAGAAACGAGAAAAAAAAACGTTGACTGAGCACAAATAAAGCATCTCAGGATAAATTTCCACCCACAACGTATCGTGAGTGGAAATTTAGGGGAGAGATTGTTGGGAGGTGAAAGGAGAGGAGGAGGGGAGCGGCAAGATGAAGACGAGATGGCAGCTGCCAGCACTCCCAGCGAACATGTGACTACAAATGCGAATCGTTGACTCGAATCCAACTATGCCGAATCATAGCACTACCACAGGAATCTAGCGTATGGAAATTTGAGTTTAGGATATTCCAATCCTAGCATTGAACTTTGACAATTATTATCTTATAAACTTGCTCTCCAACGAAGTATGGAATAATGGCAGAAGGCAGGCTAGGGTTAGTTTGTCGACTTAGATCTCTAATATCGTAACAGCAACTTGCGGGCTGGTATTTGGGTCGGACAGCTCACTCGTGAGAAGAACTCAGTATAATTAATCCTCTTTTTATCCAAACTATCATGTAGAATACGGGGTGAGCCCTAAAAAACTCCCATGCCTCTGCAACAAGATCATCCAAGCAAATCCATGACAGGACATTATCTTGTTCTTTGACTCTGGTAAAGCAATACAATTCATAGCGAAGAGAAGGAAAACGTTCCGTATTTAACAAACCTTCTTAGGTGAGGGCGATGTCAAGATTGAGCTTTTATATTCCTCGTATTGGAGGCTAAATAGCACAACTTGCTCCCTGGTGTACGGTTTCTACATCACAAGAACCAGTTCAGACATCTCTGTAATTGATATCTATCTTCGTTTAAAACAGAAGGCTTGCAGTAAAGACAACGTGTCCAGTTCAATCAAATTATCATTGTACTTGGGAAGGTTAAAAGCCTGAAGCGAGTCCTGTACATATAATTTAACCAGTTTACTGGTGTGCTCAGGAAGCTTGTAATCCGTAGCTTACAGAAGACCAGTTTAACCGGCAAGTCGGTTTAGCAGCGTACTCGGAAAGCTTGCACTTCTGTTACAGGGCTCTCATTACAGACTTTTTAAAGGCTTCGATGCTTCATATTTATGCTATAAACCTCTTTATATATGGCTTCCACATGTCACGACACGCAGTAACATTAAAATAGCTTTTCACGCCTAGTAGTCTATTTGAAGTGGTTTATATAAAATAACAGTTCTAGCGTTCCACTAAACTGATGCTGATCCCCCGCAACGAAATATTTAGACCGGCGATCATGCAGCTAACACAAAGCATCACTCGTGCGTGAACATGCCAAGTAGCCAATACAATTAATTATCATAGACTAGTATTTATATTCTTTTTTTTTTTAAAAAAAAAAAACCAAATGAATAAAAAGGCAAAAGCCCCTCAGGCGCCGCATTACTGCATGCAACTCAGCTACGATCCTTCTTATCGGCGCGGCTATCGTCGGCGAGGGGCACCGGCCAAGCACGCAACCTTGAGCAAAGTTTGACAAAGCATCAGCAGCCTCAGCTTACACAACCTTTCCATACGTCTTCACACATTTCATTTCGCATTTTTGACAGTCTCTTGTTCTTTTCAACCATATTCAGCCCCGCCATGAGCTCCAATTCCACAGTCCGCGCCCCTCCGCAGGCGCTGGACAGCATCACGCAGCAGATTGGAAACACGCCGCTCGTTCGATTGACCCGTCTCCCCCAGAGTCTCGGAATCGATGCTACCGTATACGCCAAACTGGAATACTTCAATGCTGGTGGCAGTGTCAAGGACCGCATTGCGCTCCGCATGATTGAGGAGGCCGAGAAGTCCGGCAGAATCAAGCCTGGTGACACATTGATTGAGCCTACTAGTGGTAATACGTATGTACAGCAAAGCTTACAGAGGGTTTCTCTATATGAGTAAATGCTAATGTTTGTGGATGAAATACAGTGGCATTGGACTGGCGCTGGTCGCAGCTGTCAAAGGTAAGCTTATTGTCAGCAACTTCAGTAAGCTTGGCTAACTGTTCTTCACAGGCTACAAGACAATCATCACTCTTCCGGAGAAGATGTCCGCCGAAAAAGTGTCTGTTCTCCGAGCTCTCAACGCTACTATTATCCGAACTCCCACGCAGGCTGCGTATGACTCACCTGAATCGCACATCGGAGTCGCCAAGCGCCTCGAGAAAGAACTCCCCAACGCACACATCTTGGATCAGTATAGCAATGACAACAATCCCTTGGCCCATGAATTTGGAACTGCTGAGGAAATCTGGAAGCAAACCGACGGCGCGGTAACAGCGGTCGTGGCCGGTGCTGGTACTGGTGGCACCATCACCGGTATTTCCAAGGGTCTGAAGAAGCACAATGGAAATGTTAAGATAATCGGCGCTGATCCACAGGGATCTATCCTGGCTCTTCCTGCATCATTGAATACGGAACACGAGAATGAGCCGTACAAAGTCGAGGGCATCGGATATGACTTTATCCCTCAGGTTCTCGATCAGCACTCGGTCGACAAGTGGTACAAGACCGAGGACAAGGAATCATTCCAATACTCTCGTCGACTCATTGCCGAGGAGGGTCTCCTAGTCGGAGGCAGCAGTGGAAGCGCAATCGCTGGCCTGGTCAAGGCATACAAGGATCATGCTTTGACCAAAGATGATGTCGTGGTGGTTGTTCTCCCGGATAGCATCCGAAGCTATCTCACGAAGGTATGATAGTATACGTCTCTTCTATTTTTAATGCATTGGCTAATATCATTTGGTAGTTTGCGGACGACGACTGGCTTGCTGCAAATGACCTGCTTACCTCCACAGCCCCTGAGCTCAAAACGACGCCGTCAGCACCTGCTGCTCCAGACTCTAGAAACCTCTTCTCGACTGGAAAAGTCGGATCACTTCGACTCAAACCCGTCACGACCGTGCGTGCGAACGAGCCTTGCCAGGCAGCAATCGAGCTCATGCGCGAGAAAGGCTTCGACCAGCTTCCGGTTCTCAGCATTGACGGCAAAAAGCTGGCCGGTCTGATTACTCTAGGAAACGTCCTCAGCTGGATCTCTCGTGGCCGAGCCGCTGGGAAAAGCCCTGTTTCGGACGTCATGTTTGACTTTGCCAAACTCCCCGAAGTCGTCACGGACCCAAGAGACGTGGTGCCAGACGCAGCTGGCCAGTCCAACATCAAGCGCCGCCGGTTCTTTGAAATCACATTGGACACGCCTCTCAGCGTGCTGAACCGGTTCTTCGAGTGGAACAGCGCAGCCATTGTGACTGACCGAGATGACCAGGGAACCATTCGCCCTGTGGCCGTGGCCACCAAGGTTGATCTTCTTACCTGGCTTTTGCACCAAAACAAATCATAGACTTTTTGTTTTCGTCTTGAATGAATCTGCTCTTTTCGCTACCTTCAACAGGTTTCACCCCTTCCTGATACCCGACTACTGTCATTTTAATGGCATTTTCAACCTATTGAAACCGGTACAAGAACGCGTTCTCTATATCTAGACTCAGAATTTGTGTATTGATTATTTACTGTTTTATTCTAGCTGGTTTCTTATATTTAGAGACATATAAAAGGGAAACGAGAGATTCGAGAAATATGATCCAGAATTTCATAAACCAAGTCTAATGATACGTTTATTATAATATAATTAAAATATGTCCTTTCAACTGACAATGTTTACATGAATAATTTATTCGCTGCTTGGCGAATAAAGAGATACGGCTCCAGCCACCCAGCCCAATCTCGTTCAGAACAGTACAAGGTTTTACCCTAAATATAGCAGTTGTAGAGTGAAAAGGCCCGAATAAGCAGCTTATAAGCGCGTCCCAATCCACTCTTCCCACCCGCGGATACCAGCGCCAGCATCGGTGTCTTCCTCCGAGACCACCGCTCCTCCAAGGACGTTGACCTTGGTGCCAACCTCGTCTTCCAAGAGCTGGAAACTAAAATCTTCTTCTCCGTTGGTGCCCAGAATTTCATAGTCTTCTTCATTTGACGCGGAGCCAGCGCTAGCATCCATCAAGCCCTTCTGACGAGACTTGCGGATACGCTCGATTTCATGCTCCAGCCTTTCTTTGATAGATCCAGCTGGCAAAGCCGTGAACAAGTCTTGCTTGTTTGCCGCTATGAGGACGGCAACAGAGGATGCGGCTTGGGCAACGTGTTTCTGGTTGCTGAAGACGAGTTTTTGTAAGAGCAACAGAACATCGTGCAAATAAGTAGCGCAATCTCTCAAGCCCTCTGCGGCATCAGACAGCGCTGCCGCATCCACAAGGAAAATGACACCGGCAATGGGCGACTTTTCCTTTTTGGACGAAAGAACTGCCTCTAGTTGAGACAGCTGTGACGAGCGTAGCTTTCCGTGGCCGGGCGTGTCTTTGACGATGTATTTGACTGGGCTTCTTTTCGTCTCGGACAAGCTGGGATCGTTGACTGATCGGTACTGGTTTGAAGCAATTGGAACCGACGGGGGAAGCGTGACAGTGGTAGACGTTGCATTTTGGGAGGTGTGCGTGCGAGGCGCTGCGTTCGATCGCCGTGACGATGCGGATTCAAGCTATAGCCTAGTTAGTACTGGGAATTTGGTGGGCAAGAAAAAAAAAGCGTACCAATGTGAGGAGAGCTGTCTTTCCAGAGCCACTCGGCCCGAGCAGAATAAACGTCGACGAAGGCGGATTTGCCGCCTTGCGATAGAGAAACAAGTGCAGTAAAACAGGCAACAGAAACGTCAGAGTGACTGTGATCAGGATCGAGATCGGGTTGCCATCGAGCAACGTGGTCGCTATCGCGCTGGGAGAGCTCCAGTCGGCCTTGGAACCCATGGTCCAAGGATCTTCTTCCAGCGGGGACGACTTGAAAGTTGAAGTTGAAGCAATAATTAAATCTGGTGATGTCAAAGGTGTTTGTGGCATGTGGGCTGCGGGTCCGCGGAGCCAATGGGCGTCGGGCCCGGGTCGGCGCTGGCATTCAAGGAGCTTCATGTTTGTTGCGCGCCCCAGTCCAGGAGCTGCGCCTGTCGTGTCGTTTCTGTCTGTCGCCATGGATTCTTCTAATGCAGTCAGTCAAAACGTGCTGCTGTCTTCTCCAGAGCCGATTTTGCCCGCCCGCCATAGCGCTAGGTCGTGTTGAAAGATGAAGTTCACGAACCCAGTCTCGATTCTACTTGCTTTTCCTCTTATAGCTTTGGCTGATGTCGAATTCACAAGCCCTGAACCGGGCGCGACGTTTTATGGAGGGGATGTTCTGACTGCTCTCTGGAGGGAGTCTGGAGAGTCACCCAAGCTCATGGAGCTGACGGACTATGATCTTTTCCTATGTGCTGGGGGGTCCTCGGTCGAGTACTCGGTATGTAGCCTGGATTTTTACCAAAATCCGAGAAATATGAGGGAGAAAGGTGAATTCTGACTATTTATGCAGGAGAACATTGCACTTCTCATAGAAAACGGATCATTTCAAAGAGGCAATTCAGTTTCCTTCCAGGTCAAGCCAGACGTTGGCGCCATCTACCCCAATGCATAGTACGCTGCTCCCATCGCTTTTGATTACACATTGAATACTGACTCCATGGCAATAAGTTTCCTCAAGATGGTCTCCAGGAGTGTCAATACAACGGTGATAAACTACTCGCAGAGATTCTCTCTATCTGGAATGACAGGAACTTTTTCCGAGAGAGTTCAAACCGGCCTATCCTTGCTCCCAAATGTCACTACTAGCGATCATAGCGAATTGAAGAAGAGACAAGTGGCTGCCGCTGCAGCACCAGCTGCAGCTCTGTACACTGTGCCCTACCCACTGCAGTCGACCGGCCTGACCAAATACGCACCGATGGCCCAGCAACCTGGAACAACGATTACGGCCAAGAGTGCGCCTCCGCTGTTTCCTACTAGCGCTTATACTGTGGCCAAGACAATTCTCCCAATCGCTACATGGCAGACGACGTTGACGGCTACACAGACGTTTTCCACTACGAGCATTGAAAACCCTGTAAGTTGACAGCCCGAGGCATTCTTGGATTTTTGCTAAGTGATCTTCGTAGGCAACCCCGGCGCCACATCCGACAGACGATATGGACAAGTATCTCAAGAGATGGGCGGACGATGCGTGAACAGTATGATGAAATTTGCTTTTGGTGAAGGTTATTCCGAACTACGTCAGTTTGCAGTCTGCAGTCTATCGATAAACTGCATGTAGATTGCTGCATGTGTTTCATTTGCAGATGTTGCACATGTCATGCTATTTTAACTGGCGTATGTAGATGTACTGCACAGTATAACTAATATTATATACATCAATCATTTCTGGTATTCGTAGCGTTTCGTGATTTTTTTTTTTTTGGAAAGTCGTCAAAATCTCACTTTTTTCTCTATTTCAATGGTGGCTAGGGGTGGCCGCCATACTAGACACGCTCTCGCTCCTTTCAAAAAACGATATGTTTTCACGCAGAGCCACATATTCGCTATCCGCATACCCAAGAGCGGCGTTGATATGCGTGCTCCGCAGGCCCTTGATCATGTCGATTTCCAGGCTACCGTAGTTGACAATGGCGCGTCCAACTTCCTTGGGCTCCTCGGCATGTGCCATGAAATCTCCGTTGAGAGCATCCTGAGAACGCCTCTCGACGACGAAGAGCCGGACTGCTTCTTGTTGTCCGAAATGTCCTTCGACTGCGACAACTCCGGCGGGGAGAAGACTTGCGTTGTTTTGCAACGCATCGAGCGCGCCCTGGTCGATATAAAGACTTCCATGCGTCGTGAGGCCGTGTAGAATCCAAAACGAGCGGGAGTGGATCGGACTCGAAGACGGAAGAAACCGCGTATGCAGAGGAGTACTGGATGGTAGTAACTCTTGGTCTTCTGAATCCTCACCGCCGCCATTCTCGCTCTTTTCCAAGTAACTCAAAATCTCGTGGACTTTTTCGGGTTTGGAGGATTTTGTGATGATTGTGGTAACACCAGCACTAGTGGCGAGACGCGCAGCAACGATTTTTGTGCCCATGCCTCCGGTGCCCAGCGAGGAGCCAGACGTTGACACATCGGCATCCAGCGTCGATATGTCTGAGACAACCTCGATTGGCTCGGCATCGGGGTCGTGTCGGGGGTTGGCTGTGTACAGGCAATCAACATCGGTCATTAGAAACAGGTAGTCGGCCTTGACCATGGCGGAAGTGATGGCGGACAGTGTGTCATTGTCGCCGAATTTGATTTCCTAAATTCTTTATGAGTGTCGCTTATTTCACCATCTTTTCAGTAATGCTTACCGCAACAGCCAGTGTGTCGTTTTCATTGACAATGGGGATCACACCCATGTCTAAAAGCTCGGAAAAGGTATTTTGAGCGTTAATATATTGCGTGCGCTGTTCAATGTATCAGATTATGAAAATTTTATGTCGTTGATTTCTGGCGCCATACATCAGCAATGTCGTTTCTAGTCAACAATATCTGAGCCACAGGGATGCGCAGATGGCCGAACAGGCTGTCCCATATGCCCATGAGTCTGCATTGGCCAACAGCAGCAAGAGCCTATGAGTTGTATTAATTTCAAATAATTTGCTAGAAGTACCACCCGAAAAACTCACCTGAACTTTCGGCAGATGTTTTGGCCTCTCGTTAATATTCATTCTTCGTAACCCAACCCCAATGGCACCGGACGACACCAAAATAACTCGATGGCCATTCTTTTGGAGTGTTGCAGCAGTCTCGACAATTGCCGATAATATTGACAGAATGGGCTCGTGTGTCCTTTCGTCGACAATGGAACTTGTTCCTAGGGATGGATGTGTGAGTCACTCGCTATTAAGTATCTATTTTTTTTTAGTATATAATTACCGAGTTTGATGACAACCGTCAGGTTCTGGGACCTTGTTAGGTCGTCCATTGTGGCGCAAAAGCAATTCAATACAAACCAAAAAGTGAAAAAGAACCCCCTCCAACAAGCATTTAGGACTTAGGAGGGCATATATCACATTTAATTAAAACTTTCCCTGTCCGGTTGCGGAGTCCTCGCCGGGGTACATTATTCTGCCGCCAGTTCCCGCCCTTACCGTAATATTTCCGACGCGCTGATCCTGAAGAGCGATTTCAGACTGAAGCCAGAACACAAACAGCACAGAAAAAGATGTCAGAGTCAAGTTCGCCATCTCAATCGCAAGCGCCGGCTGCTCCGAAAGACAATGGCTTTACACCGGGCGATGGCTTCTTCACGCAAGTGAAGAATATACTCAATATTGTGTCAGGGAGAATGACAGAGGAAGGGAAAGACCAATTTCGCTCCGCAAGGGACGATCGAAACGAAGAGGCCGACTGCAAGCGATGCGAAGAACAGCGCGATTATCTTTTGAACTACAGTGAGCAGAGAACCCCACAAAAATGACCAACAAGAGAGAGTTTTGTTTTGACCTCTGTCTGGAGTATAGGCCCCGTGATACGATATTTGAGCGACAATATTAGCCAATTGGGAGGAAACATCTCGGGTCACAACATCCACTGCCTCCGCTGTAAGGAAAGACAAGGAGGCGGCTTCGACCCTGAATTTGGAATCATGGTCTGCGCGAACGAGATGCGAGACCAAAGCCACCTGGAAGACACCATGGCACACGAGATGGTGCATGCATACGACTATCTCCGGTTCAAAATGAACTGGTATAATTTAAGACACGCAGCTTGCACCGAGGTACGTGTTTTCCCACTATAAGCGAGGGTAGTTCATGGGCTTACGAGACCTCATTCTAGATCCGAGCCAGTTCGCTGAGCGGCGAGTGTCGTTGGTCTCGAGAGTTTTTCTCGAGAAAACAATTCAAGCTTACACAGCAGCACCAAGAATGCGTCAGACGAAGAGCTACGCTTTCGTTGATGGCCCGGCCGACCTGCAAAGACGAAGAACACGCAACAAAGGTGGTCAATGAAGTGTGGGAAAGCTGTTTCAGGGATACCCGGCCATTCGACGAGATTTATCGATGATCAAGAAGAGAATTACTTGAATGTATATAATGTATACTAGTGTATTACGACATCCAGACTCCTCAAAACTCGGAAAGAGAATAAACATTCATTCCTGAGTATTTCTGACCCTAGCACCAACCAACGCCATTTGATGAACACACCCAAACTCCGAATTAAAAATGCAAACGCTCAATATTTAGTTGGTTGTCTCATTTCGAGCTCCGTTGGGGACCCTTTTCTGCTTTCATGCAATGCTTGATAATCCAAGGGTGCTGCTGGACGTCTTCCAGAGGAATTCTCTTTTCAGGGTCGAGAACAAGCAGCTGCAAAAATATTAGTATCTTTTGAATCTAAACACGTATATGCCAACATACCTTTTTGATGAGGTCCCGTGCCTCGGGGCTGATGAAAGAAGGTATTGTCATCTCTCCCCGACGAATCCTTCTCTGCGTCATGACTGGAGTGTCCTCGAAAGGAGCTTCTCCGACAAGGAACTCGTACGTCAAAACACCAAGACTCCACAAGTCCACCTTCTCGCTGTAGAAGTTTTCTTGGGTGCCTGTGACAAGCATCTCCGGTGGAAGGTAGTCCAGGGTACCACACATCGTCTGCCTTCTGTTATTTGGGGCATGCACACTCCAACCAAAGTCACTGATCTTGATCTCTCCATGGATGCCCATCAGGATGTTCTCCGGTTTAATGTCTCGATGGATGACATGCTTCTTGTGCAGATATTTCAAGGCCGCTGCCATTTGTGCAATGTATTGAGCGGCCTTCCATTCCGGAAATCGGTGTTCCTTGCGGAGGTGCTTATACAGTTCACCTTTGCCCGCAAACTCTAGGATGAGGAAGATTCTTTTGCTGTCGTGAAAGTGGCCAAAAAGACGTAACACGTTGGGGTGACGCAGGTTGCTCTGGATTTCAATCTCTCGTCGGACCTGCTTCTGAACTCCTCCCTGTTGGAGTTCTGACTTGTGGAGCACCTTGAGAGCACAAATAAAACCGGAAGTGCGCTCCTTGGCCAAATAGACTCGGCCGAATTTTCCCTTTCCAAGGGCTTTGCCGATTTCAAACATGCCGAGGTGCAGTTTTTTGGTCGACGGCTGGTCATAAAGGGTGGCGGAGTTTTCGTCGGAATTCGATGGCTGAGCATTTGTTCTCGCCTCGTTTGTGTTTTGGAGAGCAATCTTGAGGAGATGATTGCGGGTTGCGGATGGCTGGTTGCCAGCTCCCAGGCCAGTTATGGATACGGCCGTCGACACCGAGCCCTTGTTTTCATGTAAGCAACAATCCAAGACAGAGACAGGCAGTATAATAAACTACCTTTGACTTGCTAACAGTCTTTCCAGTCTGGGCAGAGTCGTTCTCATCGTTGACCGAGAGATGCTCAAAGCGAGCTTCCAGGGTTTTTGTTGCCATCTCGAATATCGTCGGGCTAAAGAAAACGCAAACAACAACGGAGCGAGAGAATTGAATTTCGAGTAATGCCTCTTTGAAAAAGTCAAGGCTGGTCAAAGCAGATGCATCTGAGGGTGGGCGTGGTCAGACTGGTAGAAGTCAGGTTGGAGACAGAGCAGAGCGAGCGCAGGTGTTTACCAGCTGGTCGAGCAAGTGCCGTCGCCCCAGCAACGCAGCGGAGCCCGCACGGAGCAACGATCACGCGGGCCGAGCTGCGTAATTTACGCCCTGCGTAACAATACTTACTAGTGCGCCCGACAGAAACACTGCGGGGCAATACGTAAGTCGTAAACCGATACGCAACGCAGATCATGAGCTGCGAAAAGAAGAACGAGCTCTCTCCAACATGAAAGGCTGCCAGCACCAGTAGCCATCTGCGTGCCGAACTTCACTCTGCATCCGACCATTTCCCATGCTCGAGACTCAGGACCCCGGCAGGCCTTGCATGCTCGAGAATGGCAAATCGTGACGGTGGCAGCAAGCACCCCGCTGCCATGAACGGCCAGGCACCTTCAAAGCCCAACGCCTTTGTGCGCAAGGGTTTCAGGATCACTACTCAGAAACTTCCCATATTAAAGTCGGGCCCTATCGAAGACATGACCAAAAACCTGGGAATAGCGCCTCCGGAGATGATATTTGGAGACAATTTTGTGACCATCGAGCATCCCGCCAGTGCATGGGGGATTGCCTTTAGTGCGTTTGATGCGCTGGACCGAGTCGACAAGACGGGGGCTGCTATGCTGAAAGTTGCATACTCCAAGGAATGGCAACAAAGCAGGTATATTATCTCTGGCGCGGATGTGGAATAATTAATTGGCCAAGCTGACCAGACCTAGAGAGCATACCCACGAGGGGATCAAGGAAGTCGTGAAACCGTTTGACTGGTCCTACAGTACTGATTTTAAAGGAACTCTACAACCTGAATCGCCGCCGTTCAGTCCTACTACTGATCAAATCCCTATTGAGCTTTTGAAAAGACCGGACCCGATCTTATTTTTCGACGATGTGATATTGTACGAGGACGAATTGGCGGACAATGGCATCTCGATGTTGTCCTGCAAGATCAGAGTTATGCCGGACCGTCTGCTATTACTGTCGCGCTTCTTTATGCGACTGGACAACGTGGTTGTGCGGCTCAGAGATACCAGAATATACGTGGATTTTGACAAGGCGGAAGTGATACGGGACTACCAGGCGAGAGAAATGAGCTATGAAGACGCTCGAAAGGTATGGATACCATTTTTGGCCATGCGATATGACACCAAGCTAAAAAAGCTGTCTAGGTTCTCGCCGGTGCTCGAGAAGATGTCTCTGCAGCAATGAGAGATCCCAACAGGCTCGCCCAGGTTCTTCCTCTTGTCGAAAATACATTGGAGCGCGTGTCGCTAGGAACACAACAGGGAGTATGATAATCTTATCAGAACGAGGCCTGTTTCATTTTAGTCTCCGACATCGAAGAATTTGTGGACTGTGGATGTATAGAAGTACGTAGTTTTGTCCGGCCGCGTTAAACAAGCAGCGGCTCCCCGGCAAACAAACACTGCAAACACAAACAAAAAATCCAGGACTCATGACGATCACCAGCCGTAATAATAACAACCATGTTCACATTGTCGATATGCTCGCGTTCTGAATAACTCCACACTGCCATACTTTGTTCCAGGCGAATAATTTTTAATCGATTATGATGTCTACCAAGTTTTTATGCCCTCAATGCCTTTTCAGCCCCGGCTTTTCTGCAGCCGTGAGAGACCAGGTATTTTTAACTGTCCAGACTTATTTTTCATCGCCTATACTAACCAATCTATTTTCACCACAGAGCCGGTCGCTGTATACGAAAAGTCGCGCGCTGCCAATCCTAAAACAACATGATAGAGCTTTAATAACTCGGACCAACCCAAGAACCCCAGCAGCTCAATTGGGCTTTGCTACTTCAGCGCGAAGCCATGAAGCCGCAAAACCCTCGTCCGATTTGATGCGCAAATGGGTATCAGAAGGGAGCGCCACCGGAACATATGTCTCATACGGTTTCACCGAAAAGCTATTTGAAGCCTGCTCTGCACAGGCAGACTACCGCATGCCCAAAAAGGGTGAATATAGTGAACTGCCGCCAAAGGCCGAGGGTGGTGAGGATGTCGGGATTGGAGAGGGACTGTGGTATTCTGGTAAGCTTTTTTTTTCTATGTTTGTTTGGGGGGG
>MJVA01000950.1:114099-341874 GCA_001939245.1 Talaromyces wortmannii | reverse complement strand
AAGCAAAACTAATAGAGAAATTCTCTAAAATTAAATATAAAGATATAGAATATATTATAATAATTCTAGAATATAATTATACAATTCTAAAACTAATCTATTAGAAAGATATAGAATAAATCTAGAACTACTATATTACTTAGTACTATAAACTATATAAAGATTAAATATATTATAAATATAAAATCTATAGATAAGAAAACTTAAAACTTACTAAAGAATTTAAATATATTTTATAGATTAAAAGATTCTAACTATATAATAAAAAACTTAAATATATTAAATAATATTTTTATATATACTACTCTTAGTATAAAGAATAATTATATAAAAAAATATACTAAATATAATACTATAAATTAAAATATCTAATATATTATATATCAAAGTAATTATATAATTGATTTTTAATACTATCCTTAACAGTCTATCAACTAATATATAACTGCCTAAAGAACTTTAATAATTATTAGTATTATATTAAAGAAATCTATTATCTATATTATAAGGATATTAATAAAAACGTTTATTATATAGTTATATGCCCTTATTATAAGCAAAAAGTAAAAAATAAATATAAAGAATAAAAGCTGCTTAAAGAATATTAATAGTAATATATCAATTAATACTAAAAAAGTTATTATATAATTATAACCACTATAAATAAAGAAGAGATAGTAATAATTATATATAGAATAATTAATAAAAAATAAGTAAGATTATTTTTAGACTTAAAAGTCTTAATAAATTTTATTAGTAAAATCTATATTAAAAAATATAAAATAAAAAGTAAAATTATTAACTAATAATAAATAGTATAGAATTTTAAAGAAGAAATTACTATTAAAAGATATATATAATAAGTAATAATAACATTAAAATTAAAAAAATATAAAGAAAATATAATAATAGATATAAGTCTCTTTAAATAAAGAGATTTTAACGCTATATTTAGAATATCTTAGTTATAAAAGCATAATCCTATTATTGACTGGAAAAATAATACCGTATTAATAGACCTAAAAAAATTATAAATAATAATATTAAGAGTATAATTAAATTAACAGTTAAAGATAAAACTGATTAATAAAATTAATAAAATAAGTTAAGAATTTATATAAAAAAAACTAAAAAAACTATATAAAAAGAAATTGAAAGAAGTACTTAATCAGTTATTAAAAAAATATTATAAGTATATTAAGCTATTTATAAAAAAAAAATACTGACTATTAATATACTTATTAAGATATGAAGTAATAATTAATTTAAAATTAGAAGTTAAGCTTAAGTAAATTAAATAATAATAGAAATCACTACTAGAATTAAAAATAGAAAAATAATTTATTATAGAATTTTATATAGCTAGATATATTTAAAAATTAAGTGTACTTTATTCAGTACAAGATCTATTTATATTAAAAAAAGATAAAATACTATAAATAGTACTTAATTATCAACTAGTAAATAATTAAACAATTAATAATATAAATAAGGCACTGTATTAAGAATAAAAAAGAAATTTATTATAAGAAGCAAAACTTATAATAATATTTAATATTTAATAGAGATATTATAATTTATAAATAAAAAAAAATAATATTTTAAAAATAATATTCTTAACAAATCAAAGATTATATAAATAGATAGTGGTCTTAATAGATCTTAAAAATTTATCTACCTAGTTTATAAAATATATAACGCACGTCTTAAGAGATTATCTGAATAATTTCATCGCTATTTACTTTAATAATATTATTATATTCTCCAAAGACTCTAATTAATATAAAGGATATATATAAAAAGTTATAATAAAACTTATAAACGCAAGATTGACTCTTAAGATTAAGAAGTATAAATTTGATATTACTTAAGTTAATTATTTAAAAATAGTTTATATAATAGACGGATTAGAAATATTAAAAAAAAAACTAAATAATATCTTTAAATAGCTAATTTTAATAAATATATATAATATTTAATCTTTTCTTAAAGCTATTAGTTATATTTAATAATACCTAGAAAATTATACCAAGATAATAATGCTATTAATAGAGTTAATATAAAAAGATAAACCTTTTAATTAAATAATAAGTAGATAACAAACCTTTAAATAAATTAAAAAACTTATTAAATATATATTAATTTTACAATTTTACAACTAAAAATTATAAAGCATTATATAAACTAATATATTAGAATACACTTTAGAAGTTATCTTTAAATAAATTAATAATAAAAAAGAAATATAAATTATTATATTCTATTTAAGAAAATTTATAATAACTAAAATAAATTATAATATATATGATTAAGAATTGCTTATAATAGTATAAATATTTTAATAATAGCGATATTATCTCTAAGGAATGAAATATAAGATTATTATAAAAAATGACTACTATAATCTAAAATATTTTATAATAATAAAAGAATTATTTAAACGGCAAATATAATGATATAAAGAATTATTAAAATTTAATTATAGAATTAAGTATGTTCTAAAAAAGTAAAACGTAGCTATAAATATATTAAGCAGATGACTAGATTATATAATTAAAATAGAACTATTAAAAATAAATATTTTAAAAAAAGAATTAGATATACTATAATATAATTATAATATAATAATTACTATAGTAATTAAAATTATAAATAATAATTTATTTTACTAATAATTATGAAAGGAAACTATTAAGAATAAATAAATATAAAAAGAATAAGACAATAAATAAGTAAGAAAATAGAAAGAATTAATTATATAGAATAGACTAATTAAAGTATTATAGAGTATGATTAAAAAAATTATTTAATGCTATTATAATCCTTTAATATAAAGGTATTAAAGAATTAAAAAAATAATTAAACTTATTACTTAAATATTCTACTTTTCTTATATTTAAAAAAGGATTAAAAACTATATTTAAAACTATAATAAATATAATTAAAATAAAGCATTACGCTATAAACTTTTTAGAAAAATATAAATATTAGAAATATTAGATAAAGCTTAAAAGAGTATTACTATTGATTTTATCTAAAGACTACTATAGTTTAAAGATCTAGTAATAGGGATTATCTATATTAATATTATAATAATAGTTAAATTTATAAAATATATTATTTTTAAACTAATGCTAAAGAATATAATAGTAGAATAATATATAAAGTTTATACTATAAAAAGTCTTTATATAAATAGGATTACTAGATAAATTTATTATTAATTAAAATAAGCTGTTTATATTAAAATATTAATAGATAATTGCGAAAGTATATAGAATATAATATAAATTATTAACTATAAATTATTAATAGATTGATAAACAGTTTGAATGAATAATTTAATTAGTTAAATAATATTTCTAAAATTACTTAGATTAGAAATAAAATAATTAGATAGAATTATTACTAATAGTATAATTTATAATAAATAATATTAAAAATACTACTATAAAATAAGTTCTATATTTTATAAATTTTAGATAATATCTAAGAATAATATAGTTTAAAGTACTATAAGAAGGACTATTAGAAATAGTAATAGTATAAATTAAAAAATTATAAATACTTTATTAGATAATATTAAAAGATATAAAGTGAATAGAAAATTAAATAAAAATTTATTATAATTAAAAGTGTAAGAATATGTTAATTTTTAAAAAAAAAGAGAGAGTCTATTTGCTATAATAAATTATTAAATAGAAAAATTTTAATATTTTTATAAAGAGACTAAGTAATAAACTTAATATTATTAAATATAGATCTTTTAGAATTTAAAAAAAACTTATTAATAATAACTATAAATTTTAATTATTTATAAGAATAAAAGTGTACTTAGTATTTTATATCTCATTATTAAAATTAATCAAAAACCTAGAAAATAATGATGATAAAGTAAGTAAAAATGAATATAAAGTTAATAAAATTTTAAAGAGAAAGTTAGTAGAAAAAAGAATCTTTTATTTAATTAATTAAAAAAAGTATAGATCTAAATATAATTTATAAGAATTAATTAAGTATCTAAATTGCTCTAAAAAGATTTAAATATTTTATTAGAAAGGAACTTAAAAAGAATATAATTGAACTTATTATTAGCCGATAATAGATATTTCTAAATAGTAGTAGTAATTATTTTATTTAATTTTTACTATTTAGTTTTTTATTTCTATTTTTTCTTCTTTTTCTTTTTTAATCGCTTTAATTCTTTTATTTCCTTTATATCTCTTATTATGAAATTACTAGTATATTTTTAAAGTAACTTATCTTATTTTTATAAATAATTTATTTTTATAAAAAGATACTTAACTTTTTTATATATCTTCTTTTCTTAAGAATAAATTTAATTTTAGGCTATAATAAACTACTATTATTCTTTATTTAAAAAAGATGCTTTAGACTTTATATATTTTATATTAGAAGTCTTTATATATTTATTATAATGATTAGAATAATCCAATTTAATATAAGTTTTATTTAGTTAAGTATAATAAATATATAAAAATATTATTTTAAAATCTTTCTGCTTAATATAATATAATAAATTATTTTTATAAATACCTAACTTTAAAGATATAGTTAGAATATTACTATAAAGAATATTAAAAATACGAAACTAACTCACTAAACAATATAAGAGGGTATATAACTATTTATATAATTATTAGGACGCTAGTTCTATAAGAAAAAGATTATTAAAAAATTATTTAATGCTTAGTTAATTGATAAAGTAGTAGACACTATTTATTAAATAAGATTATACTAGATAAGCGATCCTTATAATAATTATATAATAACAGGAATAGCTAATATATAATAATAGATTAATCTATAAGAATAGATTTTATTAAAATAAGAGATAGATTGCTACTATTAAAATAGTATATTACATTAATAATAGGATATTATTATAGAGTAATATCTATTATTAGATAATATTTTATAGTAACTAATAGGACTATTAATAATATTATTATATAATAATAAGGCTATAGACAAGCGCTATAATATATTATATTAAGTGATATAATATAGTATATTGATTGATTAGATATATTATATTAGACGATATAATATAGAAACTATATAGAAATACTTGTTTACTATTATATATCTAATTTATTATATTTTATTTTTTTTTTATAATAGTATACTATTATTAATTTTTTAATATACTTTGCAGCTTATTATTACAATAATACTCTATTTTATTCTTAGATTATTTTATAAATCATTCTCTCTTATCTTCTATTAGTAGAATATCCACCTATAATTCACATCTTGGTGACAAGTTGTTGAACCGTTTGACAAAATATAAATATTACTTAATTTAATTTCTTTATAAACTAAAATAAATCTAAGATTAAAAATATTATAATAGATTATTAACACTATATATATTTTAAGCTTATATTATTATAAATTTAGTTTTATTAAAATTATTATAGAGTTAGTTTAGTAGTAAATAGTTATTAAAAAATTCTAATAAGCTAAAAAAAGTATTTTAGTAATAATCTTAGACTTTATAAATATTAAAATAATATCTAAGTTAGTATAATTAATATTAGCTATTTTAATAAAAACTAGAAAGTCTATCTAAATTAAATAATAGTTTAGATATAAAATAATATCTTATTAAATATCTTTAAAAGTAATTTTTTTATTTTAGTATTTAAAGATAAGTTTATAATTTTTTTTATTATTAATATAAATTAATTTTATACTTTCTAGATAGACTTATATTTTAAAAAATAATTTAAAAATAATTTAATATTTTTTAATAATAATTTATTATTTATAAATATTACTAGCTACTATATTTATTTATTAAAATATTTTTAATAGTTTTAAAATAATCTAAAGCATGGGCTTAGCTAGTAATAATAGTTTTAATATTAAAAATAAGACTTTATATAGCTTTATAGATTTAGTATATTTATTTAGATTAATATATAGACTATATATAATCTTATTTAATAATATTCTATAGATAGTATAGATTTATTAATAGCTCTAATAACTATTCTTAAATATTAAAAACTTTAAAATCTAATTTAAAGTATTAAAATAGTTTTAGATTATTAATTAAAATATAATTTAGACTTTTATAATATTTAATTAATTTTTTAAATACTTTTTAAAGTTTTTAAATAAAGAAATTATATAAATCTTTATAATATTAAATTTTATAAATATAGCTTTATTAGTATTAGTTATATATTTTAAAAGTATTTCTTTTATATCTTTATAAAAACTATTAAATAAAATTTTTATTAAAGTATATTTCTAGTTTTTAAGATTTTTTTCTTATAGTTTCTTCTTTAAGACTTAAAAGAATTTTTATAATAAGATAGTACTCTTAAAGCTAGTTAAAAGATTATTAAAGTTAGATTCCTAGCTTTTAAAGGCGCTACTATGTTAGGAAACTATCTTAGAGGCTTTTAGAAGCACTAGTGATACTATGCTGGCAGAGTCACTTAAATTAGTGCTTATAAAGGCAACCTGGCCTAAGGCTTGCCTCCCTGGGTCTAGGGGGGCGTTGTCGGGCTTAGGGAGTCCAGGGGGCATAACAAAGCCCTGGATACCGTCAATAAGCGTTGAATTTCAATAACTCAGATTTTCTTTATTTGGCGGGTTTTTTAGCTAAGACTTAAATCTTAAGTTATTTAATTTAATTATTCTTTTCACATAGATTTTCTTTAAGTTAACGAATATATATAGTTAGTTAATTAATATAATCTTTTAATACTATAAATTATTCTTTAAGACTAAGACTTTCTTTTTTTTACTATACTTTAGTAAGTTATTATTATTATTTAATAATAATTTAAACTATACATAGATTTACTAAAAAAAAGTTATTATTTTCTACTATTATTAACTATTTTAAAGAGATATCTTAATATCTTATTATATAGTTAATTGTTAAAGTATTTTATTATTAAAATATATTAACTATTCTTTACTAAAGCGATAATATATTAGTAGTATTCTATTAATAGATTAATATTAATTTAATATTCTAAATATTATTAAGAGCTAAAATATATTACTTTATAATATACTAAAGTAAATAAGTAATAAAGTTAATAAGCTAAATAAAATATATATTTATTTATATAAAAAATAAAATATAGTAGACTAAATATATAATAATAAATAAGTATTTTTATATATTAAAGTCTTTATATAGTAATTATAGCTATGTCCTTATAATAGCTATATTAGATATATTTAAGCTATTATAACATATATAGTCAGCGGCTGTGCTCCCTATAAGCCTGCGTGAGGGCGATGCTCATGTGCAGCCCGGAGAACAGCCGCTGGGGGACCGGGCCTGGGCAACCCCAACCCGCAGAGGCCCATGGACGTTAGGCATGGGCCTAGCACGCTGGGTGCGAGAATCCATGACCACTGACCCTTCTGGGGGCTTTGAACGAACCCTAGGCTATAATAATAGGCCTATCTCACTCGATTTTAGGATAATAGACCTGGAAAGGGCTATATAAGAAGCTATTAACTCTCTAGAAGTTTTAGAGAGTACTAGTCTATATTTAGATAGTTCTAGACTAGATAATAAGCGGATTAGTATTACTATAGTTTATAAACTACTAATTAGTCTCTAAAAATTATACTTAGCATCTTTAAGTACTAAATTTAAGATATTTAATATAGAATTAATAAGTATAGTTAAAGCTTTAAAATAAGCGCTAATAAATAATTTTTTAAGTCTAATTAGAGTACTTTTAGATATATAGGCCACTATAAGCTATCTATAATATACTTAATTAGGCTTAGAATAAGTTTTAATACTTAGAATATATACTCTAGCTAAATAGCTATAAACTATTAATTATAAAATATCTATATACTAGGTTTTAAGCTATAAGAGTATCTTTAATAATAAGAAAACTAATAAGATTACTAAAAAAGCTACTAGAAGATTATTAATTAATAAATACTTAAATATTTTATTTATCTATATTTAATATACTTATATTAAAGCTTTTAAAATCTCTAAAACTAACTAATTTATTAAATAGCTTATAAAGTATGCTTAGTAATAAAGTTAATAAGTCTATAATTTCTTTAAAAAGTAAAAACTTAATCTAATAGCTATAGATATATATAAGTATCTAATATAATAATATTACTAATTTAAGATTAGCTATACTTTTATTAGTAACTTTCTATATTAAATTAAAATTTAAGATTTTTTAAAATATCTAGAATGCTTTAAAAATAATAAAATAGTAAAGTATCTCTTTATTAACTACTAAAAGTAGTATTATTAATAAGCTAAACTATTAAAGAACTTTATTAAAATAGAGATTAAAAGATTATAATTTAATAAAATATACCTTAAAGTATATCTATTAGAAAATTCTAAAATCATTAAAGTACTTTTAGTATTTATAGTAGCTATTAAAAAGTATAAAGATAATAAATAAGTTAAAGAATAGACTTATAGAGCTGATAATTAGAGGATTAAGAATTTAGAAAATAAAGAAAACAAGAAAGCTAAAGTAAAAAAGAAATAGTAGGACTAGATAATCTATTATTAGCTAGTAATATTCTATTATTATTAGTTATAAAAAGAAGGCCTTAGATCTACTATCTACTAATAAGTCTCTAAATCGCCCTACATATATAAGTGGTTTGAGGTGAGGAAAGTACTAGATATTCGTTATGTTTAAAGTCTATTTATAAGCTTATAGAGTCTCTAATAAGGGCTCCCTCCTATAAACCTTTATAAGCTTAGTTAGACACGCTGTCCGTCATAGCCCTAGGGCTGGGTATGGACGTTAAATATGATTAAATAATAATAATAATAACATATATAGTGATTTCTAGTAATCTACTATATTTATTATATAGTTATATATCTTATATATCTTTACTAGATATATTTTTACTATAATATTATAGCTATATTTCTAAATATATCTATATTAAGTATATTTATATAGAATAATTATATATATATTAAGTGTAATTATATTAAAATAATATAATTATATTATTTTAATATATTTATACTAAATATTTTTATATTAGATTAATATATCTTTACTAATTAAATTATATAAGTATCTATATAGCTACTTTCATCTTTATTAATATAATTAGATAATCTATTCTATAAAAGTTTTAGATTAGCTTTATTTATCTAAGTAGCGTCCGCTACTGTATCGATTGATTAAGCGATAAGCAATCTTCTGATACAGTTTTAAAATAAATCTTAATATATCTAATTATATAATATTTTATAGTTTAAAATTATATAATTAGATAATTAATATTTTTTTAATAAATTTCTTAATTTTTTTAAATATTTATTATTATTTATTTTTCTATTTAAATAGTAATTTTTTTTTTAATAGTTTTATTATTAATTTAGTATACTTAGAGTACTTTTTTAAATATTATTTAATATATCTATTTGCTTCTAGAAATCTTTAGATTTTAATAATATCTATTAGTATAGACTAGTTAAAAATTATATTAATTTTTTTTAATAAAATCTATAGATCTTCTAATAAGTAAATTATTTCTAAATATTTAATTATTATTATATTAAATGTATACTTATTTATTTTAAAAATTAATTTTATTTTTATTAATTTTATTATAATTAATTTAATATATTTATTATATTCTTTCTTATTTTTTAAAAATATAATAATATTATTAAAATATATTATAATAAAGTTATTAAAATATTTTTATAGAATATATATTATAAATTATATAAATTCTACTAATAGTCTTTTTAATTCTATAGATATGACTAGCTATTTATAAAGCTCTAAATTAGTTAAAAAAGCAGTTTTCTATATATTTTTTAGCTTTATATATAGATTATAATATCTTTATTTAATATTAAATATTATTATAATTTTTACTCTTTATAAAAGATTTTTTTTTTATTCTTAGTATAGCGCTTTATTCGTATCATCTTTAGTAATATTATTAAGTCTTTAATAATTAATAATTATATATTATATTCTATCCTTTTTTAGTATAAATAGTGTTTATATAAAGACTTTTACTTTTAATTTCTTAATATATCTTATAGCTAAAAATTTTTTAATAAATTTTTTAGTGTTTTAAAGTTTATTTTATAATATCTATTTCTATTTAACTTATAGTACTTGTATACTTTTTTTAAATAGTATCTCTACTTTATATTCTTATTTATATTATAGTAGTCGATATTCTTTCTTTATAAATAATTTAATAAAGTTATAGTATTTTTTTAGTAATTTTATTTTAACTTTTATAAATTTCTTTTTATATTTTTTTTTTAGTTTTAGTTTTATTATAGACTAAAGATTTTCGCTTATCTTAGCTACTTATTTAATTTTCTTATTAATTTTTAATTCTTATTAATCTATATTAATCGTTTCTTTTATCTAATCGATTATTAGATTAATTTATTATAATTATAGCATTCTTACTATAGCATTATAGTTTTCTTTATTAAATAGTAGAAAATTAAAGATAATGTCTATTTTATACTTATTTAATTATATTTTAGCTTTAATCTTTTTCTTATATCCTTTATAAATAACTTATCTATTAGCGGTAATTATTTCTATCTATTGCTTTATCTATTTATATAGTAGCTAATTTTTTTATATAAAATCTTTATTAATATAATTTAATATTACTTCTAAATCAACTAGGACTTAAATCTTAATCTTATTAATAGTTATTTCTAATATTATTAAATTATATTCTTTTTTTATAATTACTATAAGCTAGTATTGTTTCTAGTATTTTTAATAGTATTATTATTTTTTTTAAAAAAACTAATTCTATTATTCTCTAGTAGTTATTAATTTTTCTTTATAGTATTAATAATTTTTTAATTTATAATTTTTTACTAGAATATTGTTATAGTTTAGATACTCTTTTTTAGTTTTAATATAGTTATATTAAGGATTCCCTATTAGATACTTAAATCTTAGAATGTATAGAATATTAAGTTTTTTTAAAAACTATCTATATATATTTTTCTTTTACTAATATTAGATATATCTATTATTAAAATATAGAGTCTATAGTAATCTATAGTAAATATTTCTTTTTATTAAAGAGAAATATTTATAGGTATAGTTAGTGATATACTTAATATATTTATTATAAAATCTTATTTCTTTTAACTATAAAAGTTATTTATATTCTTTAGCAATTTCTAAATTAGCTTATCTATATATAAAATAATCAATATATGTCTATTTATAATATTTTTTATATTCTTCTATATATTGTTTCTAGATTTTTATAGATTTTTCTTAATATATTACTTTTATAGAGCTATATTTATATTTATTATATAATTCTTCTTTATACTATTCTTCTTTCTTTATCTATTTTTATCTTAGCTTATAGTTCTTTTCTTTATCTAGATATTTCTATATTACTTATTATATTATATTAATCTAATTAACTACTTCTTTAATACTTTTTTTTATTTATATAAATAGTTCTACTATCTATTACTTTTATTTATTTTCTTTTTCTTCTTAGTTAGTAATTATAAACTTTATTTATTGTATATTATTTATTTCTTAATTTAGATTTTTATAAGTTATCTATATCTTATTATTTTAAAATATTACATCTTTAAAGGTTCTATAATATAATAAGAAATCTATAGTACTATTTAACTAGTCTTTATAAAGATCTTTTATTATATCTCTAATAGCTTATCTAGTGTATTCTTTCTAAATATAGTCCTTTTTAAGACTCTATTATAAGTATTTTTATAATAATTTAAAGCTAGATAATCTTTTTATTATTATATTAATAAATTCTTTTTCTAATTACTTTTGAAATTCGTTATCTAATAATTTTTTCAATTCAATGTTATAGTTGGGCGGTTATATAATTCTTTTTATAATTATTACAAGTTTTTATAGACTTAGATTAGCTGTTTTTTTATCTATTTTTTATTAATATTATTTTATAAAATAGTCTTTTTTTTTATATTTATAGTATACTCTTTTCTTTTTATATTTTTCTTTTTTTTTCTTTATAATAATAGCGTTAAGTCCTATTTTTATATCTCTATTTAAGTTATACTATATTTTTTTTTTTTTTAACTAGTTTACTTACTAGAAAAATCTTTTAAATTTTTTTTATTTCTTAAATTCTTCTTTCTTTTACTATATTTTATAGAGCTTATTATCGATTTTTACTACTAGCTTAATAAATTAATTAATATCTATAGATTAATTAATCTTTATAAATTTAGTTTAAATATCTTCCTTAAATATATTTTTAAATATTATAATCTATATATTATTATTATAAAGTAGTGGTATAACTATTTATTTAAATTTTACTATAAGCTACTAAGCTAAACCAGTTTATTTAAAATACTATAGCTAGTATTTTATAATTTATTATTTATTAATATTTTTAAATGCTTCTGCTATCTTTTCTTTAAAATCTATATAGATTGAAAATAGATCTTTTATAATAGTATTCTAGTCTACTTCTTTATTTCTATAATAATTAACTAGAATAGATTGTATTCATTCTATAGTAGAATTAATGAAACATAACACTATAAAAATAATTTTCTATTTATTATTATAGATTTTATTAGAATTAATATATATTTCTATATTAACTAAAAATATTTTTAATTTAGATTGAGTTCTATTAAATATTATTAATTTTAGTAGTTTTATTAATCTATTATCTCTAATAGCTAGAATAGTATTTAGAATAGCTAAAATCTAGATTTTAAGCTAATTAATTTAATTATTTTTATTACTAAGGTCTTTTTCTAGTCGTTTAATATACTTAGTTAATTAATTAATATAATCTTTTAATATTATAAATCGGCTTAAGAGGTCTACTTTTTCTTTATATTATATTTTAGTATATTGTTATTATTATCTAATAGTAGCTTAAGCTATATATAGATTTACTAAAAAAGAATTATTATTTTTTACTATTATTAGCTTTTTTAAAGAGATATCTTAATACTTTATTATATAATTAATCGTTAAGATATTTTATTGTCAAATGTATTAACTATTCTTTATTAAGTGGTAAAATATAATAGTATTCTGCTGATTAGACTAATATTAATTTAGTATTCTAAAAGGGGTTGTTAAGGACTAAAGTATATTATAAAGATAATATACTAAAGTAAATAAGTAATAAAGTTAATAAGTTAAATAAAGTATATATTTATTTAAATAAAAAATAAAATACAATAGATTAGATATATAATAGTAAACAAATATTTTTATATACTAGAGTTCTAATATAGCAATTATAGTATTACTATATATAATATATTATTTATTTTATAGTAAATATAGTATTACTATATTTACTATATAGTTATATATCTAATAAGTCCTTACTAAGTATTTCTTTACTATAGTAGTATAGCTATACTCCCTTTAGTATATCTACACTAAATATGCTTATATAGATTAGGTACTTATACACTAAATATAATTATATAAAAATAATGCAGTTATACTATTTAGATATATCTATACTAAGTATTCTTATACTAGATTAGTATATTTATACTAGCTAGATTACATAAGTATCTATATAGTTATTTCTATCTTTATTAATACAATTAGATAGTCTACTTTATAAGACTTTCAGATTAGCCTTGCTTATCTAAGTAGCGTCTGCTACTATATCAATTAGCTGAGCGATAAGCAATCTTCTAACAATTATTTAAAAAAAAAAAAATACTTATAATAAATTAATAATTAATTATTTTTATTATATATAAGCTAGATATATAATATACTATCTTAAAGTAATATATATCTCTAAATATAAATATAAATAAGATATAACTAATTATTAGTATTCTAAAAATTATATTAATTTAGTAAAGATAATTAATATAAATATAATATAATAGAATTAATTAAATATATTTTTATTAATTATTTAAAGTTTAATTTACTATAGATAATACTATAAAAAAAGATAAGAAAAATATTTAATAATATATTAACTTTACTAAGAGATAAAAAAAATAATAAAAATCTAAACTTTATACTTTATAATATAATTAAAACAGTACTAGCCTTTATAAAAATATCTTAGAGATTTCAAAGCTATATATTAATAAAATTACAGTCTTAATAACTTAAGAATATTATCTAAATAAAATCTTTATTAAGAGTAAATTACAGATAAAAATAGATAAATTAAAAACTAAAATTAAAAAGAATTAATTACTAACTCTAGTAAGACTTTAAATTTATTATTAAAAAGTAGACTATTATACTATAATATTATTCTAGATAGATAGTTTTAATTAGATACCTATATATCCCTATTAAGAGGAGAGGTTAGTGTATGAATACACACACACACACATACTCTGTAGCTGTGCAGAATGTGTTTAGAAAGAACAAGAATGGATTTCTTATTATCGTAGACATTTTGTTTTAAATTGTATAATGTTATGGTACATGACCGCACGTACAAAAGTCCGACGTCACCTTCCAATAACCCAGATTCTGCCCTAGCCAGCTACAAGCTTCTCATCTTAGCTACAAGATCGCTTACTGATAGTATGAGACGATAAATACTCCTTCATTCTCCATCTTTTCTCAGTATGAAATACGAAGACTATTGGAAAGGCGCCGAAATGACCATCGGGCACACCTTTAGAGACCATCATACCCCAGAAGGAGCATTGAAACCAACGCGAAACAAACGCCTGGCTTTTCTGGGAGGCAAAGTGGCGGCATGGATGTTAATCGATCCCTGGAACAAGCTTCGGATCTGGTTGGTTCCCTTCGCCCGAATTTCCTCTTGTAAGGGCTCGAGTTGGACGACGTTTGGTTCTCATAAATCTCGCTCACATCTCCCTGAAATACAACTCCGCTACTGAGAGCTCGTCATGGACGATGTAATCAATATCTGGATAACTCAGAGGCTGCAAGAGCTCCCCACAGAAGGTGGGATCTTTGTCGGAGCCTATCAGACAGCACTTTACGGCGACACCACCATTGATCATTTAAGCCGAATAGAGACCTTGTTTACTAAGGGCGGGGCTCTCCTGGTTGCTATTAATGATAATTACTGACTCGTGGAGCCCGATACTGTGACATCGTCCAGTTGGATGATGGCGAAACGCTGAGACAAGCGAAACCGCTCGGCTTGGCTGATGGTCTGTCCCAATCTAGTTCGTGCGGCTTGCCGCCCTGAGGAGCGGCAGGTTGCGGCCAGGAAGAGGCATCTTGCGTTCAGCTATCCGCGTGGCTCGTCTTAATTGGATGCCATAAAATTGGGGTTCGGCAAAACCTGCCTGGGTGAATTGCATTATTGTTATAAGTTGTCTCTAACTTACCGTTTATGTAATAATGTTAGTATATGTCGGGACGGTTTGACAGAAGTACTAACTTATGAGCTTTGTGCGGCTCTTGCACAAATTCAAGAACTTACGAAACAACTGAAGTGAATGGTCCTCGAATTTCGACAAGCTTATAAACACACCCGAGAAAAGTTTCCGGAAGAAGAACTGCACGAAGAGAAATTCCTGAGAAATCGCCCATATGAACCAAAACCAGCCTACTGCCCGACCAATTTCTTTTATCTTGGTTCCACACACCTCTGGACAGCTGAAAGTGGCACAGTTAATAGCTACCGCTTAGATAGTTTACGATTTAATTTCAAAGATTGCTTCTGATGGCTGTCTAAGCTCGACCCTATCGGTCTGTTGAACACCGTCATTTTCTGGTTCTCGATCGCTTTCATGTTTTGGAAAACGGCCACTTTGAACAATAGAGATTTTCTATGGCTTCCACCTCTAGAGTCGTACTTAGTTGTATTTGACAATCGTCTAAATGTTCTTCTTCCCATAGACTTTTCTTTCCTGCCTCCTGTTCGTTGTCCTTTGCTTCTGGAGTATCTTGCGATTTCATTCTAATCGTGGGCATTGAATTGACACCCATGGCTTTTCTTGTTCCCAGTCATATGGCAACATCTGAGATGATGAAAATGGAATGAATGCCCAATGGCGTGAATATTGACTTCTACCTATAATATGACGCACATCGCCGTTTTTCCAACTAAACTGGGGTCTACTCTCACTCCAGTATTCAACCCTTCTTTTGTCTCTCGTTACCACCTTTGATAATGTGGCTTAAATCTCCGACAGGTAGGCTGAGGGGAAAGTCGACTGTAGTCAGAAGTTGCACAAATAGCAAATACCAGCCCAGAATGTTGATGCCAAGAGACAACCCACCAGCTGTATGCTGCAGGGTGAGACTCGGGGTACCAGCACCGATGGAGAAGTAAAATCCTGATAAACAACCAAAGCATGGCACCAGGAGGAGGAAGATGATGAAGAAGACGATATTAGTGCGCACAGAGACGATGAGGTAGAAAACGGCGAGAATAGTGAGAAAGACGAAGAAATAGGCAAAGGTGTTGGCGAAATCTGGGTTGGTCGATGATGTCGCCGGGTCGTTCGGTTGATAGGCGATAGAGGCATTGAACCAAGGTACTAATGTGCTTCCTTGGACGAACCAGATGCCACTGAAAGTGCCAAAAACGGTGCCGATAAAAGTATTTCCCAGAAACAGTTCGAGCAAGGCACAAATGAGCATAATCAATCCACCAAAGAACCAATAACAGCCCCTGTTGACCAGATGTTAGGAAAAACAATCATTGAATCATAGCAGTCTGCTAGACTGTTAGTAGGTGTACACTTCAGCGGCTCCGCCCCCTGTAGCACCGCCCCACCCTAGGAGAGCCATCGTGAGTGGAGAGTTACACATCAGAAATCCAACCAAAGCGCTAAAGACGTCAGCTATATAAACAGTGTGAACAGAGTATCTGTATTTTTACTTACAGTGGCGTCGGGTTTCCCCATGTCGAGCGGAGATTGTTCGATACACGATTCTTGGGAGAGAGATACATCTTTTCGAACAGTTCTGGGCTAATCGATAGCCCGCCTGCCGTACGTATCTTATTAAGAGCTGCCTCCTCTTCGTAAATATTGTGATGGTAGGCTTCGCTAGTGCCTGATTCCACGCCCTTGTTCTCTTTTCCGAGATGATGGACACTGGTCGACATGGCAGTTGAATGTGATTTGTGTAGTAATAATAGGACGAGGTTTGGTGATATTGTTCTTTTACTAAATGTAAAGGCAGACCAAATATCAGAGTGATGTTGGGCACCATGAAGAATAGAACACGGAATAGGCGTACTTAAGTAGGCAGTCATGTACTCTGGCCCCACTAATTAGCTCACGCGAGTTTCTAATTAATGACTACCCGCTTTAGTTATTGACTGATACTGTGAGACATCGCGATCGTGCTCGACTGCTTTAGCGCTATCCCTTGGTTTCGAAGAGGAGCAAACAGGGCGGGGCGGTACGGTCCCGTTCCAGCCAATATTTGAAAACGGTTTCGTTCTCCGAGAGAGTTCAGGTGGAAGCGTATGGTGCTTTTATCGGAACCATCTTGTTGCGGAAGCGCAGATCGTGATTGAACGAATCAAAGCGCGGTCTCAGTAGGATCCGCCCCAGCCGTACCTAAAGGAGGTGTAACTCGTGGGACTTTTACGGCAGCTTGAAAAGAGAAGCGCCAAGAGCAAGTCAGAAATAATTTGCCATCCAGAGCATCATGGAAACCCAGCAGCCGAGGAACACCATGAACGTAACTGAAAGCCGTTTTCGTTATGTGAGCACGGACAATCTGTAGCATAGCAAACGAGATGCCTCAATATGTACCCCCAGAACTTGACGGACTATATGTCCGAAACATCCTCGGTTTGACAAATCCGGACTGTGGCATCAGGTTTATGAACTCATTCCAATCTTATATCATTCAAGCATTGTACCAATTCCTCACATATACCTCTTGATATTTGAATCTTGAGTTGTGTTAGGGTCGTACCGCCTGGCGACTTTCAGCATCTACAACCACCCCAAATGGCCTTTACAGAGAAGCTTACGGCCACAATGGCACCAGGAGCAGATTGATTGATTCCAGGTGTGGTGTGATGGTAGCAGACGCGTCAGGTATTTATCATGCTCTTATGGCCCGGTGGAATGATAATTTTGACTCGTTATAGGTAAGATTATATTCTCTAAGACGAAAACGCGAACATTAATTAACTCAGATGTAGCGTAACCTATAATAACTAATATAATATTCTAGATTATATAGTGTATAAAACTTATTATAATAATATAGCACTATAATATATAGAATAAAACTTATATTAACTTGATATCTCAATCTATATAATCCTTCTAGAGTAGATAGCACTAGAAATTCTAATAGAATTTAATAACTTAGATAAGCCCTAGTTATAATCTAGCTAAAAAAATTATTATACTACTTTAATTACTAATATATTTTAATAAAATAGATTATAACTTCTTATCACTAGAACTAATAAATTAATAGTAGTAGAAGAAATAGTATCTTGATCTATCTAAAAAGCCTATTGTCAGTTTAATACTCTATTTAATTTTCAATACCTAGAAGCAGTCTAATTAGTAGATACAGATCGAACAATAAGCTCTTCCATTTTTATAAAAGCCAGGAGATAACTAAATAATAATATTTAAATTAACTAGATAAAAAAATTAATAGAGCAAGTCAATAATAGTATTTAGCTAAGTAACTAGATAAAGTAACTTATATTCAATCCTTTAGATATAGCTTTAACTAGCTTTTACCTTATCAATAACAAGCACATTTATAACTATCTTTAAAATTATATAACAAACACCAGCCAGAAAATTAATAATAAAAAATCTATATAATCCTCTAACCCCTAAAGACGACTTTAATGGAAGAGATTTTTATAGTTCTGTAACCAATTATATAAGAGTACTAATATCAATTTTAAAGAATTATAGGCTTTTGCTCTAACTAGATATAGTGAAGATAATATTTAAGTCTCAGTTTTATGATCCAAACCCTCTCTTAGCTGAGACACAGGGCTCGAAAAGTGGTGCAATGTTTCGCAACGGCATAGATTGTAAGACGTGGAATTTTGGTGGCATCTTGGCCACCGTGGATGTGAAAGGGGTCTGCAAAAAAGGCACAATGTCCTGGGGTGGGCTTCCTAACTGGGTACCACCCTCTTGTTCCCTCTACATGTGGGGGCATTTTATGCATGACGGCCTGAAGAGAAGCACTTCTCGCACTTCTATTTCTTTAGGATTGACCCAGCGGCCGGTAAATGCGGAGTGTATGCCTCGCAGATAGTTCCACCAGTAGACCAGATCTCGATGGCACTCGCAGCAGACTTCCGACGGGAGATCCATGCCCGATTCAAATCTGAAGCGTGGCTGAGTACTGCCATGTTCGAAATCAGATTCTTCTTTGTCCACTCAGAAAATGATTGTCCGGCCTATCGTAAGACGCGCTAGTGAATATCTAGATTAGCTGCAGATCGTGGCTTGTAAATAATACACTCACCGTTCGTAATTGTTTGCAGCATAATACATACCACGCCTTTCTTTATACACGTATAAGGAGGTACCGCGTTCTAAACACTATTGAACGGTGACTGTATTGTGGACAAGCCACGATTGACAGCTTAATCCAAATACGGACTAGTGCATCTGAAGATTAGGTTGGAGAATCATTTTCTGAGCGGACAAAGGGGAATCTGATTTCCAACATGGCAGTACACTGAGTGGGGTTGCATAAGTTATGAGACATAGCATTTAAATCAAGAAAAGCCTATGAAGAAGGGCAAGCCAGTGATTTAAGCATGAAAAACTTTGTCCCACTCTCACAAGACCAGCTTTCGGCCCTCTTGACGCACAGACAGTGAGTAAATACATAACATCAATCTCCTGTATCTCAATTCCGAAGGCACAATTTGAGCTCCGCCTAAATATTCGACAGGTTCAATTTAGTTGATCAATCGCTGTCCTTGTGTCTGATGTCTCTTCTCCCTCATAATCTGTGACATAGTTGGATAGCACCTCAACGGCATACTCCCCAGTCACCCACGGGCCATCATACACGTGGCCTCATTCTCGGCCTCGAATTGCCAAATGTAAAGGTTTGTCGTCATTGTCATAAAAAGTGGTGGTGTCAGTGCCGTGATCAAGTAGAGGCGTCCTCATCCCCTCTATCGTGTTCAAAGTTGTAAAGTGAACGGCAGTCAATCTGACAGAAGAGTTCGTCTGATCGTTCTCTCAAATGAGTGATGACTTTGTTTCCATACACAACCTTTCTTTATATTCACGACCCCGCTCAAAAACAAAGGAAGTCACTTTCCATATTGTCTTTGCGACACAGCAACCTGTTCACTCATCTCAAGAAATCACAGCATAGCTTGCGCAAAACAAGATTAGCTGGAAGAAAGTGATGCTATCAGTTCTATAGGTAGTAAACCTGAAGCGTTCAAGTATATGTTGACTGGCGGGTTGGGAACGAACTTGATACAATCGGCCCACTCCTAGCGCCATAAAGTTCAAATTGCCTTTTCCACAAACTACTGGGAGCCATATTGGCGTGTGTGATAATACAATAGTATTGAGTGGTACCTTATACCTACATCGAACGGCTGACGATCCATTGGGGGCATATCCGATGTTGATATCCTCTTAATGCCAACTTCATCTCTCCGACCACAGACCGCCACTTTCAACGAGCTTTCGCGGTATCTTGGGGTTAGTAAGTGATAGTCACCGTGTTCTTCACTCTAACCAATTCCCATATGTACGCTGGTAGCCAACCCGCAGCTGTACTGGAAGAATCATCAGCTTGTGTTTCATATCCTCAGTTCTTACTACGTCCGCTAGTGGTTCTGGCGTTGAGCAGTTATTCGACTCTGCTTGTGATATCTGGTACTAATGCATATCACGGGAATCCCTTCGTTTGCACTATTTGTGGAGCCTGAAGCTTGGTTTTGGCGCTTCCGCGTCGAACCTGAAGAATCGCGACTCCGAGGCCTACAATTCAGATTACTTCACCATTACATAATCATACAATGCTTTAGACTAGTTAACGTAATCGGACACCGAGCGGGCCACGACACCGAGCGGGCCACTTTCTCCGGAAAACCGCCCTATATTGATTTCAACCCTCAAATTTCAATCCGAAATAATAATTATATACAAAAATTTAACTAGTAGTACGATTTAGACATCTATTAATTTTATATCCAATAATTCCACATCCACTACACTTTGGTAACGCTTATACGCGTGGTTAAAAGACTTAAGACTCAGCTTCAGCCAGAGTAGCTAGAGCAGCTAAAGGAGGTTAAAATGCCTTAGTTTAATTATTTATAAGAGCTTAAGCTTTCTACATAGTAAAAGAGCCTTTATAAGATAATCAAGCCCTAGATTATCTCTTTTTTTGCTTTTCTTTCTTATTTAAAGCCTATAATTTATACACTTCTTATTATATAATTACTAGCTTATTCATAGTTATTTTATATACTTTAGACATCTGCTTAATTACTTAATTAACTATATTTAATAGACTTATTTACTATTGAGCTATACGCTTCTTAGCTATACTTAATTGATATTTAAAATAGCATAGATTTTAAGATATTTAAAAACATTCTGATTATAAATTAGTATTATCACTTCTTAAAAAAAGTATTAAGATCTAAAGCTAAATATAAAGTTATTAATAAACTTAATCTAGATTAAAAGATACTAATCTAATTACTATAAAGCCATTTTAAATAATTATAACTTTATATACTATTATATAAGCTTCTAAAAAGGCTATAAGAAAATTATATTTATTAATATAGTTATATTTAAGTCATATCCACTGCTTAATTAACTATCTATATTATTACTTTAATATAGTAAAACAGCTCACATTAAAAAACTATAAAAAATATAAGAAATATATAGATATATAGATTTTTATAATTTTATTTTCTATATAAATTTAATTAAAATAAGATATTAAATAGCTTCTATAACTATTAAGAATAAGTATTTAATATATACTTTTTATATAATTAGTTATATAAGAAATAAAATAGATTTTAAGCTAATCTATTTTAATCTTATTTATTATCTATCTATTTTTACTAATATTAAGTTTCTAATCTAATAAAAGTATCTTAAACCAGCCTTATTAATAATAAATTATTACTTTAAAAACTATATATAAAGGTAAAATCTAACTAATAGAGTTAACTATCTTAATTATAATAATCTATTCTTAATTACTAGATTAAAGTAGATATAGATAGCTATATTAATTATTTCTAGTAATAATCTTTATAGATATATAAAGACCTATAATAAAGCTAATTTTATTAAAGTTATATATATCTTTAAATAAGATTCTATATTTTTATATAGTATCTTATATATAGTTAAAATACTTTTAAATTATCTTTTTATTCTTATATTTAGCTTACTTATAGTTATATCTTTATATAAATTAAGTTTTAAGTTCTAAATATTAATTAATAAATTAATAAATCTATTTTTTACTAACTTACTCATTTCTATATTAAAAAAGAAAAAGATTAATAGTATCTTATATAAGAGATAATTAGAGAGATAATCTATATTTATTAAAATTAAAAATCTATTTTAAAAGAGATTTTTTTTTATATTAAGTTAATTTAGAGCTATTAATATATTTTTTAATTTAATATTCGATATCAATAAATTAATATTAAAGAGTTATATAAGAAATATTATAAATCTATATAGCTTTATATATAGTTCGAATTCTTCTATTTTTTAAATTAGAAATAGAAAGTAATATCTTACCTTTTTGCTCACTTGAATTTTATGTATTTCCTGTACGAATTGGTGGCATATTGACGCGTTGAAATCTAGTAATCAATATAGGGCGGTTTTCCGGAGAAAGTGGCCCGCTCGGTGTCGTGGCCCGCTCGGTGTCCGATTACGTTAATCATGATACAATGCAATTACAGTACGTAACACTCACTCGCCACTCTTTTTAAATGAAAATTGATCCATTTAATATGTTATTTCAATTAAGGGTATTTTGGTCTACTGCTTTTCGCCACTTCTGCACGAGACATTTTTCAGGCCCAAATCCGTTGCGAGTTGTCGGAATGGCTAGTTCTTCTTTAGAACTTCACCGACTCGCACAACATATTTGAACTCATGCATTACGGTATCTACAGGAGGCTCTTGAAGATTGTATCTCGAATTCCAACCAAAGTGCAAGAATGATCGAAATTCCCCCGACCATCATTGCCAGCTGGCCTATCCCAGATTATACGCATCCTCAGACAAAAGGTCCCTGGTTGCCAGTGACTGTCCTTGTCTTTTACGCGCTTGCGATATTAGCTTTGGGTGCTCGTCTAGTTAGTAAGCTCAAGATATCACGCCATGTCTGGGCCGAAGATATTCTAGTTTTCTCGGCAATGGTTTGTTATGCCTCCTCAAACAAGCAGGTTCAATATGTCTTATCAAATTACCAGGTCCCAGCTACAGGTGTTACCATTACAGTGTTGTTAAGTAAATGGCAGTATTTACTTGACAGACAAACATGGGATTTACCGCATGAGTACTACCATGCCGCCAACATATTCGATACTATCAATTTTGTTCTTTTTTGCCTGGCATCAACATTCGTCAGACTATCATTCTTGACATTCTACCGTCGTCTCGTGGGACCTCAAAATTGCTCATTGTACTGCGCATTCATAGATATGACGATCTTGGTTGCATTGGGGCTTAGCGTCGGTTACATTCTTGCTCTTCTACTCCGGTGTCGGTTCGTACTATGTTTCATTTCCCTTTTTCTGCATGTGCAATGTTTGGATTGCTAAAAGTTTGCCAGCCCGGTACGAGCGGCTTATGATTTTGATCCTCCGCTCTTTCATCATGAGTACTCATACCGTTGTGGGAATCGTGAAGTGATTCTGCTTACAGGAAGCCTAACCTCAACAGTCTTAGATTTTTGGGGGATGCTGCTTCCCTTGCCAATTGCTTGGAAAGCCAATTTACCAATTAAGTCACGTATTGGTGTTTTGGGGATGTTTCTACTCGGCCTATTTATCTGTGTTTGTGGTGCTCTCAAGACAAGATATATATACACATTATTTCATACCTACGATGAGCCGTGGGTCGTATGTCCTATCTGGATTTTATCAGCCGTTGAGCTTGACGTTGGAATTATATGCTCAAGTGCACCTGCCATTCGAATAATTGTAAGAGAGAAGAAGAATTCATTGGCAATCATCCAGCATAGGACTTGGTTATCCGTCTGAGTCCGCATTCTTCCTTCCGAAACAATCATCTTCGTACAGATCAACTCTATATTCATCAATATTTGTACACCTCGAGAGCCGTAAGTCTTTCTTTTTGAAACGTTGTTAGAACAAAGAAAACATTGTATGTCCGTGCCTTTTCATTAATACAGAACCCTGTTTACAACGTATTAACTGCAGTCCAAGAATTCAGTTTGAAGGCCGTAACTGTTGCTAAAGCTTTCATTATTCTCCTATCGGTCGGCACTTTACCTGTGAAGTTTCTCGCATTTACTATCTTTTTTTGGATTAGGAGAAACAAATCCTTGTCTCTCGTTCTGAAATGGAACCAGCTTAACTCTAATACTACCGTTACTATATACATATACGTTGTCAAACAGGACAATAGTTTGCCAGAAGAATGACTTTATTATCTTGGATGAGACTTTTCTGCCGTTGCTGTTGGTGGTCCGGTATTGCGATGATTAAATTAATTGCTCGCGGAAAGACTACTCACGGAACATAGCGAGCCTACAACCTTTTGTGCAAGTCCAGTCCGTATATCTGAGGGCTGCTTCGTTCAGAAAAGAAAGAAGACCGAAAATAAGGAAAGATAACTGAAGATAAAAGAATTTACCAAAGTCAAATCCCTCCTACCGAAACCGAGGTACTTGTAAGTTGCTTAACTATGATTAGTCACTGTAGCTTGAACACCTTACGAGCTTTATATATAGCAGTCGCCCGCTCCCCTCTAGAGGCAGCAAAAAGCTCAGAGAAATAATATATGCTGCCAAACTCAGATTTATAATAATTTGCGACCATGCCTCCTTTGCCTCACCTTGTCAACGTTGACTTAAGCCTAAAAAGTAAAGTAGCGATCATCAAATATAGCCAACCTACAACTAGAAACGCCCTTCGTGTTTGCATTGTCAAGGTAAGTTCTCTGATCAAATTCCCTAGAACGGAACTGAACCGAATTGACCAAAGCATACCTATTGTAGGACATCCTCACTGCGTTCAAATGGGCACAAAATGAAGATCAAGTCAAGGTTATTGTGCAAACTGGAGAAGGAAGATTTTTCACTGTTGGTCTCGACCTGAAGGAACAGTCAATGGCCGATCCGGATACTGTGATAAGCGACGACTTTTAAACACAATGAGGTACAGAGAGTTTGCATCTTCTGTCGGATTTGCGCTACCGCTGCGAAGGGAGTTACACGTCAGCATGATCAAGTCCGACAAAGTCCTAGTTGCAGCCTTTAATGGGCCAGCACCAGGGTGGGGAACCACCAGTCTTGGCTTGGCCGATCTTGTTTACGCAACCCAAGACGCAATTTTTTTCACCCCTTTTTCCAGCTAGGAATTTCCGCGGAGGGCTGCTCAGCTATCACTTTCGCTAAGGTCATGGGCCATCAAAAAGCTGCTTCATCACTAATTTCAGGCGAAAAAATGACACCTAAAGAGCTTGAGAGCGCGGGTCTTATCAATAAAGTGCTTGTCAAAGAGGACTTTTTGGAAAATGTCCTGAAGACCTGTTATCAAATCGCAAAATTGCCATCCGATGCGCTGAAGTTCAACAAAAATATGCTCATGCGGGCCTCCAGACAAGAGCTACTTGACGCGAACGCAATAGAAATGCAAAACTTGAGAGAGAGGGCACGAAGCCTCGAGGCGCGATCATCCGTCAATGCCTTTCTATTGGATCAAGAACGCAAGAAGAATACAAAAACAAAGCTCTAGTGGGAATACAGAGGATACAAATGTTGGTTTTACAGTCAGTTTCAAAATTGCCTTCACCTTATTTACATTCTCTTTCATAAAATGTGCCCCATTATAAAGACAGGCTAGTAAATATATAGTTAGTTTAGTGTCTATCACTACCGAAAACGTATACTAATTAACTCTTATAAGACTAGTACAAGGCAGCAACTTCACAATAGTGGGGCAGAATTCAGCACAGAGTATGTAAAAAGGTGAAGCCAATTTCGAAATTGGCTGTACTGTAACCATGTGGTTCTTTTTTGAGTTATTCATAGATTTAGAACTGTGCCAAATGCCCACATCTTGAGTCCAATTCAAAAAGGACAGACGACGGTCAAATATTGTGTTATTCTTCTGCAAGATTTCTGCGTGCGGGATCAAAGGAAAGGTGGCCAGATATGTCATATTTAAACACGGCATATTGCAAGAACCATTGGTATGCAGTTCTATATGTCAAACACAGTGGAGTCGCAAAATGCACCCAATTGTCTGATTGAAGTCATAACTTCCTTGTTTATCCTTGGGGGTTTTTGTCGCTCTAAGAATCAGAATCTTCAATCGTTTCGTTTCTGAAATCAATATTAATAATAACTTACCGCTTTTCTGTTTTGTCTCTTCCTGCTACGTTTCCGAACGATAGATTCAATTCACCCTTTCGGATTGAGTCATGACCTAGAGTCGCACGACATCCTATCTGGCCGCTCATGTGTATCGAATGTCTCTTACTCTGCTCTTTTTGCGCTTCTTTTGTCGGAACCGAGAAGAATGCACATATTCCCGCGCATTTGGCATTGACGCCTCCATGCGAACGCTGAAACCGAAGGAATTGCATGTTTTACCTAGCGATTAGGATTCCCCAGGCTCAATTTTCAACAAAGGTATTGTATCGGGGGATACAGTATATCTAAAAGTGCATCTACTTGCTCTTGAAGCATCTCTTACTATAGCCACGTTTGCACAGAAGAAAGCTCTCGTCTCAAATGGGCATGAATTCCATCAGGAAATTGCTACAATAGCACATGCCATAGAGTATATTGATCTGGAAAACATCCTTGATCCACGTCTTGGCATCTTTGCACTATGGAGTTCAATTCCATGTCTGATCATTGATGATTCAACTTGATTTGGGCGCTGCGACCGAACAGATTGCGCGTATCTACGAGCTCGGCCAGATATTGCCCGGGCTGGTGCAGAGCGCAGATCCGTCTCTCCGTTGGGGCAATAAATTCAAGGCGTATTGTCGCTAGACCGAAAATTCCCCATCGGCTATATTTCAAGTCGACACGGTTATTTATTCCTTCCACACTTTTGCCACAGTTGTGGGACCGCAAAGCCTTGAGCACAAAAAGTTTCCCATGAGCACCCAAGTGTCTAACGTTTCTGTTGATGAGCTTCATGGAACAGCTGGTTACATTGCACTCGACGTTGACGTCTGTCGGACTATGCACAGTGGTGACTTGTCCATCGCACGTAGTCAAATCTGGCTGACAGAGCTTTTACGGCGACACCTGGGGTTTTTGTAAGAATTTATATATATGGAAGAGTGGTATTTACAAGATAATCTTAATAATAATTAGTAAATCGTAGTAACACCAAATGGCTATATTTCTAATAAAATAGCGTTCGAATAGCTTCAAAATTTTGAATTATAAATCTAGGTTTAGTCTGGAAAAGATTACTAAATACTTTTTATAGATAACCACTCTTCTTATACTATCTAGGAGTTTCTTGACTTTTATTATAAGAAAAAGATTATTTCTATGATATTTTTTCCTTATTCTACTTATAAACTACAGCCTTTTAATAATATATTATTCTAGTAATATAAAAATTACTATAGGAAAGTAGTAAATGTATAAACCTAATTAGGAAGTTTAGATTTCAATAAAACCAATTTTTTATATTCACTGCGAGAGATCCAGACCAAAACCTTCACACCACGGGTAATCCGGGTAGGATTTGCAGATTGAGGAATTTATCCTTATAATCCTGAGGTCATGCTTGATGAGATGAATTAAGAATTGGGGTCAGATAATGATTCTGTGTTAAGTATTTGGGATAGGGACCCTATCCCAAGCTTACCAACAAATGTATCAATATTACCACCATGTACAGCTTTTCAACTTCGTCGACGGATTACAAAGGCACGGAAATCACTACAAGAAATTGAGACTATATTAAGCGAATCAAGCCCAACCCTCAATCGCCGGCTTAATCGGATTTTTGACGGTAGCCTCATGCAGGCCGAACTTAACGCTCAATGTACCACCGAGATAGAGTCACTTATTACACTAAACCGCCACAAAAATATCAAAAAAAAATTGTTATTAGATATAGATATGTGGCGTCTTAAGCGTCAAAGATGCTAATCGTCATATAAAAACAAGGAAGGAGGGGGAAATAAGGAAATCCATCCTCGCGAGTCGACGCGAGGCCAAAAAGCGTCAACAGGAAGCAGCGTTAAATCTGCCCCCAATTGACCCCGCTTTGGAAGAAAATATAGAAGTTCATGGAGCCGATCCTCAGGATTCTGAAAGTAACTTTTTTTTCTATGATACACAAGGGTATCAGGTGTAGATTAATTAATTATTTGAATCTATCGTGAAAAATTGACGTTGAGCCAAAAATGACATTGAGCCGGTGCGCACCCAAAGCGGGAGCGGCGGGTGGGCAGGGTGGCACGATTATATCCTAATGTATTTTGCAGACAGACAGTAGCTGCCCATATCGTGAAGGATTGGATCTGTATTGGGTGGCGCCACTGTCCAAGTGCCTAGAGGCAAACACTCCCCTGCTCCGTTTCTCCTGTATTGCGGAACCGCAAAACTTTTAAGTACAACAGCCGAGGTTGACCCAGGTTACAATGCACTCAACTTACAGGTCTCTTCGACTTTGTAAATTTGGCGGTTCCAAAATCGCAATCACGAGACGATTGGAACAGGACTCATGCTAGTGTATCCACCAGGCCAATTCTATTCGGCAATCCATCTTAAGCATCTATGCGCGCCTTGCGGAACCGCTCATGGTCCCCAGAGTCTCCATTCATTCCGAGCCGGAGACGATTAGCGGCATTGGTTTTTGGCGTTTAGCTACTCGAAGAAGGGTTAGACTCTTCGTGATCCCCGCACTCTGCCTCAGCGCCGCGGTGGGCAGTATATAAATACTACATCGTTCTATGCCATTCAAACCTTCTTCACTCAGATTCGATTGCCATTACAATCTAGGCATTTGTTCTGCTGTTTTCCGCGCCTTGAACGTCTTCAATCTCGGGCATCTACTAATGGCGATCACTAGCAGCGAATCGGGCCCTCAGCCCAACACATCACACCACGAGCTCCAATACGACCTCGACGCCCTGATCAATGCGAGCCCCGATGATTTGAAACAAATCTTTGCCAAGCTTCCTGCTCCCGCCCCCAATGAAATGGATGGTGAATACACAAGCGAAATTCCTGCATACACCAATGTCAAAGACCGGGCGGCCTTGGCGGCGTTGGGTTTCGGCGATTGGTTGGGCAAATCATACACCCCAACCGCGTACAAGCACCATCAAGGCCATGGTTTGAATCAATGGCAGCAGCCGGACGGTAGTGTCCGACGAGTCTTGCGCTTTGCCTGGGACATCGAGCCTTCCGCAAGAGACGGCCGCCCTTCACTGGTCATGAAATACGCCGCGTTCGACAACTGGGGTCGAACGATCACATTGGTCGATGAGGTCCGGGTCGCGGCCAAAGGACTGTACCTGTGCACCTTTGCCACGGCCGTCGATGTGCCGGGATTCTCGACAAACGGCGAAGGAGGCTTTTTTATCCTGCATGGCCCTCAAAAACCCTTTGTCGGCCCTGATGATGCTGTGTCTGAAGTAGACTGAACACGATGGTGTTTTTGCTCGCGTGTAGGTGTGAGAAGGAGAAGAGAGATTGGGGCAGATGTGAGAGAGGACAGAGTATTAGTTCTAGCTTTTTGCAATATGAAACAATTGATTAAAACCGTGTGCGAGAAGTTAGTCTGGTACCGTTATGTTGCGTGTTCGTCTGTACAAAGCAGCATGTCAGTGTTATATCATAGACTAAGTCCTCCTGCCCACACCCCCCTGACAGGCCCATCTCATAAAAATTTGCGGAAACTCAGAGTGAGGCACGAGGCAACTAGACAGAAACTTGATCGCTGATGAAGAGAGTATCCACTTCCTTGCCAAATCACCGGATGAATTTACTCAATGGGTGGTGTCACTGTTATCCGTCGGCGACCTCTGGGTCTGAATGAATGCTCGATGCTCCGGGTGCTCTGCAGCCAATGATACAAGACCCAGTTGTTCATACCTGATACTGATGATAAACTCTTACAAACGTCAATTTTTCATCCCCATGTGACCACTGATACTTGTGCCCCAATCTTGCAGTGAGAAAAAACAAACAAACCAGGACTGCCTTAATAACGGCCAATGAGCATAGGTGCTAACCCCACGTCGCATGGCAACATCTGAGCTGATTTTTAAATGATAAATCTATGCCTGATAGCGGAAATACTGGCTTCTATACATAATTCTTTAGAAGTAAGACACCCATCCCGTGTTTGCCCGACTCAACAGGGACCAATGTCGGCTCAGTACTCATGCGTTTTTCGGTTGCTCGCTACTAGCCTTGCTGACGTGGCTCAAATCCCTAACAGGCAGTCTCAAAGGAAAGTTGACAGTGGTTAGTAGTAGTAGTTGCACAAATAGCAGGTACCAGCCCAAGATGTCGTACCAAGAGTCAGCACAAATGAAATGTAGAATCCGAAGCACGGCACAATGAGGAACATGGTAAAGAAGACAATGTTACAGTGCAAAGAGACGGCGAGGTAGTAAATGAAGAGGATGGTGAAAAAGACGAAAAAAATAGGCGAAGGTGTTAGCAAAATTTGGGTTCGTCAATGATATTACCGGGTCTTTCGGCTGATAGGCGATAGAAGCATTGAATCCAGGTACCAATGTGCTCCCTAGAACGAGCTAGTTGCTACTGAAAGTGTCAAAAACGGTAGAGATAAAGGTGTTTCCTAGGAAGAGTTCCAGTAGTTTGTAAGTGAGCAAAATCAACCCCCCCCCCCCCCCCCCCCCCCCCGGGGCCCAAGTGCCAATCCCAGCTTCAGTAGATTAAGTGTCAAAATAAACAAAATTCATTAAACCATAGAAAACTAATAAGCAAATGATAGTGAACGTACGATTCGGCAGCTCCAAATCTGTAGCACCGCCCCGCCCCATTCCAGAAGACCAATCGTAAGTAAAAAAAGTTACACATTAAAAATCCGGTCACAGCGCCAAGACGTCAACCATCCACCAGCCTGTCCACGAAATATCTCTATTTGTACTCATAGAGGGGCTGGTTTGACGATCGTTAAACGAAGTTTAGTTAAAACCCCATTTTTGGGGGAGGGGTAGGGCGTTTCGAACAATTCTGGGCTGATGATAGACCGCCTACCATGAGTACCTTCTTCAGAGCTGCTTCCTCATTGTACTGATCGTGATGAAGATTGAATTCGCTGATACCTAATTGCGTGCCGATGCTATCGAATTAGAGTTAATGGACACTGGTCGACATGGCGATTGATGCTATCTGTGTGGCCAGATTAAAGGCAAATTGGTGATATGGTTGGTACTCCTATCTTATCCAATCACAGGGAGCAAATTGCGAGGCAAGATTACTTAAGTAATAAATCACTTATTACAGTCTATGGTGGCTCACGAGCTTTTGATTGCTTCGTGCCAAGTCCTGGGTGCTGCCGTTGTGATGCTATGAGGCATCGTGAATTTTGCTCAACTGCTATAGCGCGCTTCCCCTATAGAGGCGAACATGCCTGTATCGTCTCACCAAGTCTCCGGAAAGTGTGCTGGTGCCGAGAAATACGAAGTGGAAGCAAGTACCCGGAGCTATCGGAACCGCCTGGTTGCGGAAGCGCAGATCGTGATCGAACGAATTAAGATTCTACCGGAAAATATACCAGTGGGACCTGCCTGGATTTGCGGTTAAGCGGATGGAGCTTAGTGCCAAGACCAATATTCAAACAATGGAATCCAGAATCCAGACAGCGCTAGTCCGAGGATCATGCAAACCAAGTAGCCGAGGAACACCATGGATGTAACCGAACAGGCCCGTCTCTGTGGTTAGTGGAGCAAATGAGAGGTCTTAAGACGAACTATCGATCTGGCGAAACCCCATTTCAATGGTATTCAAATTAACAAGAGAACCGTCGTACTGAACATGCTTCTTGATCTTTGATCTCGAGCCTAAACCACCAGCTTCGTCAGTCACTTTCGTCAGCCTTCCACTATCCGTCAACTTGCAACCTCTAGGGCCACGCCAAGATGGGCTTTACGCAGGCTCTCGAAGCCGCAACCTCGCCAGGGACAGATCAGAGGATTCTAGGCGCCGTCGCGATGGCAGCGAATGCGTCAGGTAATGACCGTACTCTTTGAGGATTGCTGAATTACATTCCTGACTTACTCTAGGCGAACTTATCTTTTCCAAGGCGAAAGGTCAAACGTCGATCAACTCGCACCTAATAAAATCTATAACGACTAATACAACGTTCTAGATAATATTATGTACTAAACTCATTACCACAGTAACAGCACTATAATATATTGAAAAAGACCTACTTTAACTTAATACTTTAATCGAAAAATTCCTTCCGAAGTAGAAAGCGCTAAAGATTCTAATAGAATTTAAAAACTTAGACGAGCTATAGTTAAAGCCAATAATAAAAAAGATTATACTATATCAATTACTAACTCATTCTAATAGAATAGGATATAATTTCTTATTACTAAAACTAATGTATTAGCGATAGTAGAAAGAACAGCTTATTAATATATCTAAAGAACCTCTTATAAGTTTAATCCATTGCTTAATACCTATAAACACTCTAACTAATAGATATAGACTAAGCGCCAGGCTCTGCCACTTTTACTAAAGCCAGAAGATAGCTAGATATATAGTATCGCAACTGACTAAATAGAGAAAATAGTCGAACAAGTTAACAAAGATACTCATCTAGGAGAGTATATAAAGAAGTTTATCTTTAATTCTTTAAGTATATCTTCCACCAGCTTTCACCTTAATGAAAATGAACATATTCGTAATCGTCTCTGCGCAATAGCGCAATAAACGCCAGCTAATGAATTAATAATATTAAATCTGTATAATCCTCTAAACGCGGCAGATGACCTTGGTAGAGGAGGTTTATACAGCTCTATAGCCGACTATATAAAAGTATTAATATTACTACTGAAGAATAACGGCCTTTTGCTTCGACTAGATATAGTAATAACTATGTTCGAGCCTCAGCTTCAAGATCCCAATTTCCTCTTGGCTAAGACACGCGACCCACAGAATGGGCCAATGTTCCGCGGTGGTATAGATTGTAACGCATGGAATTTTGGCCTTGGTGGCATCTTGACTACCGCGGATGTGGAAGGGGTCTGCAGAAAAGGCACAATGTCCTGGGGTGGGCTTCCTAACCTGGTACCGCTCTCCTGTCCCTTTCATATGCGTCGTTGGAGCTAAAATTTCCTTCTCGCGCTTCTAGTACTGGTGGATTGACCCAGTGGTCGGTAACTGTGGAATGTATGCGTCGCAGATACTTCCACCTGGAGACGGGATCTCCATGGCCCTCGCAGTAGACTTGCGACGGGAGATACATACTCGAATGAATGTGCAAACTATCGCCTGAGCATCTTGGATTGAGTCTCCTTTATGGGAAAAGAGTCGATGAATAGAGGTAATCTAGCAACTTGAGCATGGAGCGCCTTGCCCCACTCACGCCACCGACTTGGGCCCGCACTTTGGTAACCTGCCACACATGTTAGGCGGGAAAGTAGAGAGCGCAAATGGGACAAGTGAAACCTAACGGAAGAGCATGGAAACCCGATACCAATATCGTCAAAGATTCATCACGTTTGCAATGGAGACGAAACGATTGGTTTACCGAAGAGCGAAGTGGGATGGCTACATTGCAAATGACCAGAAGGGGAGGGTGAACCTATCAATTGCATATTTTCAACGGAGCAGTACACACTAGCTAGGGGGCTGCCTACGAACTAAGGTCGTGAAAAGCCTGAGGAATAAATAAATTAATAAAATGAGGTCAGAATATTGATAAAATCACTGGTCTCTCCGTTGACAGGATCATATACAAATATGGACGAGACAGGAGTTCTCCTCAGCGTTCTCAAATCCCTCAAACTCCTTGTCCACAGAGATGATTTGAGAATGCATTGGGGGACCACGGTGAATGGACGCTAGTTATAGCTATTTATTTCCCGCCCTCCCTCAGTCCGCACCCTCCCACTTGACGCCAGGTCAGCGAAAACCAGAGGGCAGACGCTCGCAGAGATCATTCATGGCAAAGCGGCCCAGTAGGAAAAATGTATTGATAATAATGGATCAATTGCTTTTCTGGACCCTATCGAGAATGGATATTTGGAGTGTCCCTGGAATCGATTTCAGCTCCTGGAGGTATTGCTGGTAGAGCTACCATGTTCCTTGCCCGCTGACATATTCCCGAAGTGGTAACTTAGCAGGGGGTCTCAGTGATCAATCGCTGGCGGCAAGCCCGATGGTGGAGAAACCATAGAAGGCATCTCTAGTGTACAGCTGCTTGGAAGCTCAACAACTGGTTTTGTGACTCCCAGAGTTTTGGAAACATCTCTTGGTCTCATTTTCTTCACTGCCCTGGGAGTCTGGGACCTTTCTGCTAGGGGTATTCTTGACTGGGAGGCGTGCTATAGGTACACTCTCTAACAGATATACTGCAATTGACGCATGATGAAGTCGTCATATCGCACTATGATCCCATGGTCTCTTTTCAGAAATCAGTTCAAATGGAAGAAGCGGGTGAAATATATTCACTTCTCTTCCCCTGCAAGAGTCGCAGGCCCTTTTGGTGGTTGCTGGCGACAAAGTTGCGCCTTGCATCCTGAAGTCCCTTGGAAGAATATGTCGGAGTAAAGCTGTTCCGATCCGTTAGTGTATTCAGCCAACAGTGTCCATTAACTTAAATATAAGTTAGTCCAAATAACATGGTTTTGCCCGTTGTTCATGGAGCAAAGGTTCCAAGTTATATAGGATTGACATCTTGCAAGCAACGTCAAAAACCAGCGCTGATGGGGTGTCTGAGGAACCTTCCAAAAAAATTGGTAATATTTCTGGGCAGAGAACTAGTTATCTCACTTAGTGCTACTGGCGTTATCCACCAATCGTGATTGATGTGCGGTGTCTACGAAAATCCAGACTCGTATTCAGTAGTTATCTACCAGGCTAACTTACTGGCAGTAAGTTACTGCAGTATTGTCGGAATTAGGACTAGGTGTAGGATGCAAATAATGCAAACATAAAATTGATACTATAGAGGTCTGAAGGTCTCTGTAAGGTTGTTTGTCTGGATAGACTAGGTGGTGGTCTTGGGATCCTACTCGGAACCGACTAGGAGGCTACTGGCTACCGAGGCAATATAAAGGTTTCAATATAGTAACGGTAGGTTCATAAAATTTCAAGAATAATCCGCTTGAGGCTTCCCAATCCCTGGGGGAAGGCCTCAAGCTTATAAGTACAATCTAAGAAGCATCGTTACTTCTTAATTAGGTTGTATAATGCGAGTATGCGGGATAAATCCCTCAATTATGATATATCACAATTGAGGTTATTTCCGAGGCCTGAGGATCTGCAGGATCCTCGGCCAATTGGAACAGGCTAGTAGGCCAGGCCTTACAGTCTCAAACTAAATACATGAAAACAACAACAAATTTATAATCAAAATATGCGTAATTTCGAACTAAATCATCAAGTTGATTTGTATGATCTGTTTGATCTGTCTGATTTGTATAATTAGCATGATTTATATATGTTGAATATATAAATCCAACCGAGTTCGGTTTAGTTTGTTTGATTAGTCAGGATAATTCCAACAAGTATGATTGACGGTCGGCAAATTCGACTCCCAGAGCGTTATCGTCAATAAATAATTATTCAAATCTACTCTCTAAGGCTTCTGTATAATGACTCCAAAAAATCTAGTATTTTCATGATTATATGGTCGTGTAGAGCTTCGAAATATTTTCTCGATAAATCGTCAAAATCGGGCGTTGAGTGATCCCGGGCGGTGAGTGATCCACCACTGTAATGTCAGAATTATCCTGACTAATCAATCAAACTAAACCGAACTCAGTTGGATTTATATGTTCAACATATATAAATCATGCTAATCATACAAATCAAACAGATCATACAAATCAACTTGATGATTTAGTTCGAAATTACGCATATTTTGATTATAAATTTGTTGTTGTTTTTATGTATTTAGTTTCAGACCTTTTCAGACCTTCAAACCTTCAGACCTCTAGTGTCAATCTTATGTTTGTATTGTTTGCATCCTGCACCTAGCACCAATAAGATTTCCGACAGTTAATATCAAGCTTCGGGTCGTGGCTAGATTACTAATCGACCGTGCAGGCTTCTTATTGGGTAGAATTGAGACGAGTCAAATTGATTGATATTAACCCCAAGAACTAGTCAAGCGAGACCAAGATGTCCAGAGACGTGAGATTGAGCATCAAAGAGCGATCATCGCGCTCCAGGCGGATATAAGCGCAATCAAGAACCAGTTAAACACCACCCAAAAAGAGCTACAGGAATCGCATCGGATGATCACCGACCAAAGCAGCAGCAGGACCGATGGTACTCCTCAAACCCCGGAAATCAAAGAACTGCGAAAGGAAGTATCAGAACTCACCGCGATAGTGCACGATCTTCGCAATGGCATGCCTACTCCCCAAACGTCACAAACTAGTGTCAGCACAGGAAGAAGTTGGGCAGCACTCGCATCATCATCACCCACAGTCTCATCAACAACACAAGCCACACGAGCGGACGTGGGACTTCCCATGGTTAAAATCGACACTCGCCAAGCCTCACCCCAGATCATAGAACTACTTCAGGACCCAACCCGACTACAAGAAACCCTTAGCTCAAAATTACGCACACAGGACGAAACGGAAAAGAGACGAATTGAAGGAATCAAGTCAGCACCTAGAAACACGATCCAGATCTTCCTTGATAAAGAAGAAAGTTCGGATATCCTAAAAAACTGCCAAGAGTGGCTGCGAGCCCTTCCAGGAGTCAAACTATGCGGCGAACCATGGTACCCAGTTAAGCTTGATGCAGTGAGAAAGTCCGATATATATGACACCGCAGGAAAAGAGAAACAGGAATTCAGATCTCAATTTGCAAAAGAAAATAATGGAACGCAGGTCAAAATGATTCGATGGCTGAGCGGCCCAAAGCCATACGGCTCCATGGCGATCTTTGTCTCGAGAAAAGACGACGCCCAGCGGCTATTAGAACGAAGAATGGCACACATACAAGGTGAAGCCGTATTCTCTCAAGTGTTCCATTACCAATACAGGCCCATTCGATGTCGGAATTGCCAATAATATGGACATAAAGCCGCGCGCTGCCCGAACCCGGCCGTGTGCGAAAGATGTGCAGAGGAACACACAACAGCGAGTTACAAAGTAACCAACAGACGATGCGCAGCCTATCAGGAAGATGGCCACACGGCAGACGACCGCAACTGTAAGACGTGGAGGAAAAAACTGGAAGAAGCACGGAACCAGCAGCCATCACTTCGACCTAATTAATGAGTCAAGGTAGAGAAACAAGTGCTAGACCACTGCGCATTTTACAGGCCAACTTGAGAAAAACGCCAGAAGCACAATTAAGCCTCTTGAATGACGCATCATTGAAACACTATCACCTATTATTGATATCAGAACCATCCACCATGATTATTGAAGGAAAACTAACCATCCATACACACCACAAGTGGATCCCAATCCTCCCAGCGGTGGATGAAGAGGAAATTAAAACACCTGGAAACTGCAAAAGTATGATCTGGGTTAACCGGGATTATCCAACAATACAGCAAATCGAAGTGAAATCAGCACATATTACAGCAGTCCTAATACAACCTCACAATCGGAGGATTCTAGTAGTGTCGGTTTATAAACCGCCTAGGATCGACAGACATCACCGAGAAATACTGCAAGACAGACTGAACATGATTCATTCAATGATCTCCACCCATAAAAGTCAACATGGACCCCATCTCGAGGTCCTCATTGCAGGAGATTTTAACCGACACCATCACCTGTGGGGTGGGAACCAAGTTATTATCGGCTGCCGGGGACAAGAAGAATCTGCACCTATTCTCGACTTTATGGCGGACCATGACCTCGAAAGCCTCCTACCGCGAGGAACAATAACTTTCGATAGTCCCCGAGGGAGATCAACTATTAACCTAATCTTCGCCTCACCTAGTCTGGCAGCTCAATTGATACGATGCCGAATACACCCAAGAGAACATGGGTCAGACCACCGCGCCATTCAATCGGCCTTTGACATCAACTCTTCCACACCCTCACTACCCCAACCACGACTCCTCATCAAGAAGGCGCAATGGAGTGAAGTATGCACACAGCTTACTCACTTGCAATCACGGGACCGGGCAATCTGCAGTTCGGAAGAGCTGGATCAGACTGTCGAACAGCTGATATCTGAAGTGACAAAAGCCCTTACCCTAACATGTCCAACCGCAAAGCCATCTCCATATTGCAAGAGGTGGTGGACGCCAGAACTCACAACACTGCGGGAAGAATATACTCAAGTGAGAAATCTATGTATAAGAATCCGAGACTACGGGAATTGGCGACTAGACCTAGAGGAATTTGCGCGGAAACTACAGCAAAAGTAACTGACATCCCCGCGACATGAAATACCCGCCGTGGTAAAACAACAGGGAGATACTTTCTCTTCTTATATTATCAACTTTGGAATCACAGAAGAAATCTTAGTAAAAAGGAGTTTGTATTATTTCTAGTCTAATACTCTGTTAATTTCTTAAATTAATAAACAATTTATATTATGTCTAGTTGTGTCTTAAGTAGTGCCTTTTAATAGCTCTTTAATAGATGAAAATTTCTTTAATATTAAGACTACACTTTTAATAGTTAGATATCTATATAAATAAGAATGTCTTATATCTATAAAATTAACTTTATTTTAAATATTATATATTACTATTAGCCTACTTATATCGTTAGTGCTAACTAATTCTATTAATTTTTTAGTAGCTGAAAAATATATAGTGTAAAGCTATGCGCTATACTAAAATCTAACGTATATAAGTAGGGTAATAACTAAATATAAAAATTACTTAATGCTCTAAATTTAAGTTAGAGTACCATCAACGTCGGCCCTACCTCGCCAGGGGGCGGCAATTTTAGCCGGATTCAAACCAGAGCATTCACGAGAACAGTGACATAATATTGCAATAAGATGATTAAATATATACAAAAGGTATTAGTTATACTTCAGGCTTGGTTATAGGCTGCTGATAAGTGTATCGTGAGAAGTGATATTTTCGCGTAGCAGAACCGCTGCTACTGCTGCGTGTAACTTGCCTGGACTGAGAGCTCTTCTTGAACAGTGCTCACCTGTGTACAATATTGCCGGTGCTACTTTTACAGGTTTCTGCTTTTTGTAGAGTTACTAATACCAGTTAATATATACCACATATTAAGCGCACTATCACAATAACTACTAATGGAAAACTATTATATTATAGAATGACTATACAATCAATAGGACATCCTTACTTATAGCAACAGCTACAAATTCATAAAATTCTAGTTATATGTTCTTCTAATCCTAATGAGGCTCCGACACGATTATATACATCATTTACTAAACGAAATCACGTGCAACGCACGTGACAACGTTGACATGCCGGTGCACCCTGCACCGGTGCCTGGCACCTCGATTGCTTGCAGAAACCAAAATGTATATATATATACAATAAAATACATATCAGCACAGAACATCTATAACCAGAGGTGTGTCGGCAGCAAGGACAAAGAATATTGTTACAAATTCAAAAATCTAAAACAGCACAATATCTATCTAAATCCCACCGTTGAATCTCACGTTCGGCCTTTTCTTTCTCTTGCCTCGCCGATGTCTCGTCTACGGGCTGAGATTGCTGAGGACTGGAGTGGGGTCCGCGAGACCGCCTTGACGTCCCACTTTCGCTGTGCTTCGAGAATATCCTCGTAGCTCATCACCTTTCCATGTCCCACCACCTTCGATCCAGTCGACTTTCGAGTGGTCTTCTCATTGTTTTGTTCGAATAATAATCGATTCTCATCCAGCAGAAGCGCCCGATCGATACGCTTCAGTCGTGGTGACCGTAGTTAAGGATGTCGTTTGTAGAAGGCCTTAGGCCAGTTTTTCCCCTCTGGTCAGAGTTTCGGATCGGTGGTCAGATGCTGGAAAATTGAAGAATGCTGACGTGCGATACAGTACAGTTGATTCCAAAACGGTGGCATGCTTTTACAGTCTTCCAATATTTCCCACACCCCTTATAAAGGAAATTAATAATAATTTATAAAAAAGAATTAAAAGAAATATTTAATAAGTTACTAAAGAAATATTATAAGTTTATTAAATTATTTATAAAAAAAAATACTAATTAGTAATATACTTATTAGAGTATAAAGTAATAATTAATTTGAAATTAAGAGTTAAGCTTAAATAAGTTAAGTAATAATAGAAATTATTATTAGAATTAAAAATAGAAAAATAGTTTATTATAGAATTTTATATAATAAGATATATTTAAGAATTAAGTATATTATATTTAGAAGAATAATTGCTCCGACTCTGGCTTCCGACCCCCGACTGCCGACTGCCGACACCTGGTAGCCCCAAAAATAACAGCCAGTACTGCGTTCATATCGAGTTAGAAGACCTTGGTGATAGAGCGACAGTGACGATCTCTAAACTGTACCTGGATTGAAGTTAAGCAGACTATGGCACTGTTTTTTACGCAAAAGAATATTCTATAGGCTCTAGGGTTCGTTCTGTAACATCGCATCCTGATGCGTCGAAATTAATAGATACGACGGGACGGATATTTCAAAATAATACACAACGTAATCCAAGAATTAACGCACAATCGGTTCCTAGTGTGTATACAGAACACGCGACCTTAAAGGATTGCTCACGTTCGTAGTTATGCAACCAGGGCCACCCGATAACCGAGTCGCGATCAAGCCACTGAAGTGTTATACCCGCTCTTTCGCCTCCTTTCTCAAATATGTAAACTATGCTGGAGTAATCGATTAATAATTCACTGGTTATTAAATTTTGACTATCCACATATATATTCTGCTTCCCTATCGTGCCGGAAACCAGGCCCACAGACTTTTGGCTTGACAGGGAAAGCTCTATATGGCAAAACTGGAATTTGAGAATTCCAACGGAAGAGAATCAGAAGGAACCACAGGTATTGGATTTGGATGACAGCCCTCCAGACATAGACATGAGCGGTCTCCAACGGGAAAGGTCTAGCTCTGGCAGCGCAAAATTCGAGAAAGCGCAAGATGGTCTCGACAATGCCACAGATTCCGAGCCGCAAGAAGAAAGCAGTCGTCATTTGAACGATGAGGAGTTGGGAGTGAAGGAACTCGCTAGGCAATACACCCTTGAGTCTACGATGTCTAGCGGTGTCGTCAACCCTTTTGAAGCCCAGCCTGGCTCAAAATTGGACCCCAATTCCGACAATTTTGTGCCAAAGGCCTACGTAAAGGCTCTATTTAATCTAGAACAAAGGAGCGATGGGGTTATGAACAGGACTGCTGGTGTTGCCTTTCGAAACCTCAGCGCTTATGGCTTTGGTACTGCAACGGATTACCAGAGGAATGTAGGCAGCATAGCGACAGAAGCGATTTCCGGAATCAAAAGCCTCTTTGTCATGGGTGGTCCCCGTCGTATCGATATTCTACGAAATTTCGATGGTCTCGTCAAAGCTGGCGAGATGCTTATCGTTCTCGGCCCCCCGGGCTCTGGCTGTTCTACCTTCTTAAAGACGATCGCTGGAGAAACATACGGATATCAGATTAGTGACGAAACCTCTATCAATTATCAGGGTATTGGGTTCCAGCAGATGCATTCCGATTTTCGTGGAGAAGCTGTCTACACAGCAGAACAAGATGTCCACTACCCAAACCTGACCGTTGGAGACACCCTTTATTTTGCTGCTCGCACTCGAGTGCCGAGAACCATTCCTGGCGGGGTCTCTGTGAGCACATTCGCAACGCATCTACGAGATGTGGCAATGGCCACTTTTGGTATCAGACATACTATCAATACAAAGGTTGGCAATGATTTCATCCGTGGTGTTAGCGGCGGTGAGCGCAAACGTGTCAGTATTGCTGAAGCGGCTCTCAGTCGTGCGCCTCTCCAGTGTTGGGATAATTCAACCAGAGGGCTGGATAGTGCAAATGCTGTGGAGTTTTGCAAAACATTGAGGATTCAGGCCGATTTATTCAAGATGGTGCCCGCTGTGGCTATATATCAGGCTCCTCAGGCTGCCTATGACCTCTTTGACAAAGCTATTGTTCTCTACGAAGGTCGTGAGATTTATTTCGGCAGAGCGGATGCAGCGAAGGAATACTTTGTAAAAATGGGATTCCATTGCCCTGAAAGACAAACTACTGCCGACTTTCTTACATCAATGACCAGTCCTCATGAACGCATCATTCGACCAGGGTTTGAAGATAAAACCCCACGCTCATGCGAAGAGTTTGAAGCGGCATGGAAAAACGGCCCTGAATACAAGGGACTGCTGGCCGAAATTGCCCAATACGAGGAGGAGCATCCAATGAACAGTGAAGACCTCGAAAATTTTCAGCAATCACGACGACTACAGCAGTCTAAATTTCAACGCCACTCTTCGCCTTTCACATTATCCTATGCCGAACAAATTCGTTTATGCCTGTGGCGAGGTTTCCGGCGTCTAGAAGCTGATTCAAGCTTGACCCTGACCCAACTCTTTGGTAATTTTATTATGGCGTTAATTGTTGGCTCGGTCTTCTACAATCTTGACGACTCCACGGGTTCATTCTTCTCCCGGGGAACTTTACTTTTTTTTGCCCTTGTCATGAATGCCCTAAGTTCGCTGTTGGAGATTCTAACACTCTACGCTCAACGCGGTATCATCGAGAAACATCGATTTGCACTATATCACCCTTCGGCCGAAGCCGTGGCATCAATACTGACGGATTTGCCTTACAAGACGTTAAACACCATTACGTTAAATACCACCTTGTATTTTATGTCAAATCTGAGGCGCGGGCCTGGGAATTTCTTCTTTTTCTTGCTCATCATGTTCTTCTTGACGTTGGTCATGAGTGGGCTGTTTCGCACAATCGCGTCCATTACTCGGTCACTCGAACAGGCACTTGCACCAGGGTCTGTCTTCGTCATTGGAATCATTGTCTACACCGGCTATGTTATCCCACCAAGTTATATGCTTGGCTGGTCAAGTTGGATCAAGTACATCAACCCGCTCTCATATGGCTTCGAGTCTCTGATGGTCAATGAATTTTCTGGTCGCTCATTCCGGTGCTCCCCTACCCAGTTGACACCTATATATGGCCAAATTGAGAACGCGATTTGTTCCGTTATAGGCTCGGTACAAGGTGAACTTTTCGTCAACGGCGATAATTATATTAACTCCGATTTCGAATATTATGTGTCTCACCGGTGGAGAAACGTGGGTATTTTAATTGTCTTCCTAGTCGGGTTAACTGGAATTTATCTCCTTGCAACAGAGTTAATATCCAGCAAGAAGTCCAAAGGAGAGGTTCTAGTCTTCCAGCGTGGTCGCACCCCATTATGGGCAAAAACGACATCTGAAGATACTGAAGCAGCTCCTACTGGAACGTCCACTCCAACCTTGAAAGAGGGCAAACACGAAGACTTGTCGGCTGTCATCCAGAAGCAGACCTCGATATTCCAATGGCATGATATCTGCTACGATATTAAAATAAAAGGCCAGCCCAGACGCATTTTAGACAACGTCGATGGGTGGGTTAAGCCAGGCACACTCACAGCCCTCATGGGCGTGAGCGGAGCGGGCAAGACAACGCTGCTAGATGTGCTTGCTTCTCGTGTTTCGATGGGAGTCATCAGCGGGGAGATGTTAGTTGATGGCCGCCAGCGCGACAAATCGTTTCAACGTAAGACTGGTTATGTTCAGCAACAAGACCTCCATCTGTCGACTTCGACTGTCCGTGAAGTTCTTGACTTCAGTGCTTTACTCCGTCAACCGGCGCATATCCCCAGACAGGAAAAGCTTGACTACGTCACAGAAGTTATTAAGCTACTGGAAATGGAAGAGTATGCTGATGCGGTAGTTGGTATTCCTGGGGAAGGCCTCAATGTTGAACAACGCAAGCGTCTTACCATTGGCGTAGAGCTTGTGGCCAAGCCTGAACTTCTTTTATTTCTTGATGAACCCACAAGTGGCCTAGACTCACAAACATCATGGTCGATTCTAAATCTACTTGAGAATTTGACTAATAATGGGCAAGCTATTCTATGTACCATTCACCAGCCTTCTGCAATGCTCTTTCAGAGGTTTGATCGACTTCTCTTCCTTGCAAGAGGTGGCAGGACTGTTTATTTTGGAAACATCGGAGAATCTTCCAAGACTTTAATTGAATACTTCGTCAAGAACGGTGCACATCCTTGTCCGCCTGACGCAAACCCAGCTGAGTGGATGCTTGAGGTTATCGGCGCAGCCCCAGGCAGCCACTCTGAGATTGACTGGCCTGTGGTATGGCGGAATTCTCCAGAGCTGCAAGAAGTACATCGCGAAATTGAGCAGATAAAGAAGACTGGAGAACTCAAATCCATCACCACCGACAAATCAAGCTTCCATGAATTTGCAACTTCTTTCCCCGTACAATATGCAGAAGTGCAGAAACGTGTTTTCCAACAATACTGGCACACACCAAGCTATATTTACTCCAAACTGCTTTTGTGTGTTGCTCCCTCTCTTTTTATCGGCTTTTCCTTTTTCAGAGCATCAAATACTCAGCAGGGTCTTCAAAACCAAATGTTCAGTATCTTTGAGTTGATGACACTTATACCTCAACTGACCCAGCAGATTATGCCGCTCTTTGTCATGCAACGAGATTTATTCGAGGTCCGTGAGCGACCTGGAAAAACATACTCATGGCTTTCATTCTTACTATCTAACATTGTTGTCGAAGCCACGTGGGGTATATTGTGCGCCATTCTCCTTTACGTTTGCTGGTATTACCCCGTAGGCCTATGGCGCAACGCAGAACCAACCGATACGGTTCACGAACGTGGCTTCTTGACGTTTTTGCTTCTACTTGCACTCATGCTTTTTACCTCGACTTTCGCGCACATGGTCGTTGCCAGTATCAGTAATATAGATACTGCTGGTAATATCTCCAATTTGCTATTCATCCTGAACTTAATCTTCTGCGGGTAAGTGTTCGTTGGAACTAATATAAAGAGCGTCTATTAACAAGATTTGCAGGGTCCTCGCTTCGCCGAAAACATTTGCCCGGTTTTGGATATTTATGTTCCGGATCTCGCCTTTACATTATCTCGTTCACGGCTTGCTATCCACTGCTGTTAAGGACACCAGTGTCACTTGCGCGGATAACGAGTACCTTCACTTCAATCCTCCTACTGGCCAGAGTTGTGGTGTATACATGGAACGGCAGATCAATGAGTTCGGTGGTTATCTTCAAAACCCTAACTCGACGTCGGATTGCTCTTTTTGCCCATTGAACAGCACCAATCAGTTTCTGGAAATGTTTTCCGTTACCCCGAGCCAAAGCTGGATGGATTTTGGACTTTTGTGGGTCTATATTGGATTCAACATCTGTGGTTGTTTTCTCGTATACTGGGCATTCCGTGTACCAAAGAAACCAAGAACGGCCAAGAAAAGTGAATGATGAATTAGATGGACGATTGTGGTCTTTCTATTTTGCATTAAAAACAATGCGTGGATTGATTAATCATTTTCTCAGTTACAGCAGATAGATTTTGATATTCGTTTTATAGAGTTGTAATTATTTTTAGAGTCACCTGAATCAACATGAATACTTTTAATAATCCATATTTATTAATATTATACCAAACAAATGGATTTTGCCGGGTACATGTAACTTAGCTGTCATGAAAAATTCCCTCCGCATCCTCTATATAATGTACCTGAAATGGCAGGTTCGTATTAGACTTAAAGCATCGGTGAGCCAGTTGCGATGAAGGAGCCAACGTCCTGGACGTCTTCACACAACGATCGTCTCTTCTCAATTGACGGCCAATTCAAAACGGCTGCCGCGTAACACCTGGTTCGGCGGCCGCGTTCTTGTATTCCTCGTATTTGGCCACGGACGCCCTGATGTGGGACTTGGTTAGCAGCGGTGGAAACGTATCTGATGCGAGTCGTCTTTGTTGAAGGTCCTGATGCAGTAACTGTACGGCCTGGCTGACGATATGATTAAACCTGTCCTGGTTTTGAGGGTCTCCGTAAGCCTAGTCTTTCAGCTAGTGAGACAGATATGGGTGTGTCGATGAGATACTAACTAGTCTGTCGGTGGTGTTGGACGGCTTCAGCAGCTCACTCGCCGTAGCGACGTGGAGACGCAACGATTATAGATGGATCGTGACCGGTGGAAGGGAGATCAGTGAAATTTACTTCGACAGATGGCAAGTCTGATAGCGTAGATTAAAGCCCTGTGGATATCGTCACTGGTAAGAGTAGTCTTGGAGCAAGAGAACAAAGATAAAACGAGGAGCGTTGGGCAATAGATAGGAGGGCCGCTGGTTTAGATGTGAACCAGACGCGGCAACGGATTATGGATTAACATGCAAAGTGCTAATCTCGTAAGCCCTTTTTCTGTTATTATTCCGTTGGGGTCAACTAAGAACGAGAGTATTTCGAAAGTAGTTAAAGGTTACCAAGACGTAGTGGTTGGGCGGAAGAAGCATCCTGTAAGGAACCGAGAAGTTAGATTAAACAAGAAATATAATTAGGTTCTGTGGAACATAGGCGTGGTGTAAATATAGAAAAAGCATAAGGTTGATATAACATTTTAAATAATATTAAATATTTAGCATTATATAATTATCATAAGTAAAAATATATATCGAGGGTATTAAATCTCAAAAGAGCAATACTGATTAATGAAAACAAACTTTATAAGAGTAGATTCACGGAGATATAAAGTTATAGGCCAGACTTAGATTAATATAAGCACCTATATAATCTATCAAGTTCGAAGAAACATAGACATTAAGATTAGTAGTAGTAAAGTAGAAAATAGAGATGTATATATACACTAACCAATAAGAAAAGGGTTTCAAGGAAATACATTGTAATAGTATACACATTACGGAAGCAAGCATTTACCAATAAATGAGAGAGCAGAGAATAGGAATATGTAGAAATTCTAGCGGGCTTCCAGCTAAAGAGAGTAAATACAGCCATCACTAGTTCTAAAGAGGGAATTTATTTGAACAGGAATCAAACAAGACCATGGAGAGTGTGGACAGAAGAGGCAACAAATCAATAACCAGGGATAAAAGTCTTGGCGCGAAATTTGTATAGTAATTTTTTCAAGAAATAGACTTTTCTTGGCACAGCTTGCATGCGAAGGTAAACCCTTCCACTCCCTTCGGTCGTTTCAGGGCAATCCAATTCGGCTTAGTTTGATTGATTAGTTAGGATAATTCCGACAGGCTACAAGCGGCACGTGACTGCACAAGACACGGGCAAACAACAAACGAGCAAATCAGCGATCAAAAATCAAAACGATAACCAAAAACCGCAAAAAAAAAAAAAAATTAAAATTAATAACCAAAAAAGTCAAAAAAGGGAAAGAGAAGGAAACACATCATTCATCGTAACCCTACATCGACCCATCGAGCTCAGCATCGTCGATAACACCGGTGAAAAGCCCTCTGGGCAAAAGTACAGTGAGTGGTCAAAACACTGAGGGTGATGCATGATCGGCATCGGTCAAAAACGAGGAAGAGCCAAAACACCACAAAAGGCCAAAAAACAGGCATTCGCCAGTGGGTCGATCCTACAGTGCCCTTCCACTACGCCTGGGCAAAAATGAGGCCCATCGGACCAGACATTACAGCCCTACCCAACGCCCATTTTTGACCAGCGTGACTAGGTTAGGTGGCCACCAGATCAGAGTCGTTTCATTTTCGCTCCCTCACGATTGCTCGCATCTTGCATCGTTACAGCCATCGGTTTTGGTTGTCGAAAGACAGCAGTCAAATGTGAAGATGCTTGGTTTCTCTCTTAGATTATTCCTCGACGTGTATATAACGCCAGCTATTTTTTCTGACTTTCACCGTGGTCTCACAATATGGCCCGGTTTCCCAGGTTGTAGGGACGACCGATTACAGTTAGCTACTGTTTGACTAGCATGAAGTATATTCCGTGGACCTCTAATAAGGAAACCAGCTTGCTCGCCTGGATGGATCAGCACTCTTATCTGTCATAGGAGGACAAGGCGGCGGCGTACTCGTTCCGTAAGAACTAGTCCAAAGAATTGATCTAATCAAAGGTAAAGCAGCTGCGCAGTGATAAGACACAGTAGTCTCGCATCCGCAATCCATTGATTCATCGATGAACGGCGGCCGTGCAGAAGAGACGCGCAGGGTGGATCGTGTCTTGACTGCGGGTGGCACATCGGCCACCGCCTCGTTCTCGTTCTCGTTCTCACTCAGGGTCGACCAATGGGCTGTCAACGGAGAAGACGTCCGCTCCGCCAGGAACATACATACAAGAAAGGTCTCCCTCCTCTAGCCCTTTCAATCTCTCGACCAAGTCAGATCGCCGAAGCCCGCCCGCTTCGTCTTAGTCGCTCCCGCGGCTCCTGCCATTTCGCCCCCGCTGAAATGATCTGCCGAAGCCTCTTCACACTCCCAGGTCACTCATCATCCACATGGACCGTCGTATAGTGTAATTCCCGCTCCATTTGTTCCCACAATGAACTTAGGGAGTCCAACTGCGCGAGGCACCGTACATCCGAGGCTCGCTGGGTGTGACGTCCTGGATGCGACGGATCTCGGGTGGGTTGACGTATCTGATCAGCGGAAGAGGCCGGGGAATCTCTGCGGTTGAAGGGTTGGGAGTTGGTAATCGCGCCACCCACGGTGCCAACTTATCACGAATCAAGGAACGAGCGTTACCAAGCCATCCATGTATTAGTTGTGTCGTTACGGTACAAAGCAGGCATAATGAAACCACGAAGTCTTGTTGTCTCCGAATCACCGCGTATACCGTCATCGACCTTGTGCATGGGCCGAGTGTCCAGGAGCGAATTGACACCCACCTCTCACGGTCTTCTACATCCGACCGTGTCTCTAGTCTTTCTCCGCGTTCCTCAAGGACATCGTTCTCTACGCTTCCTTCTACAGTCCTCACTAATCGTACGTGCTCAGAAGTCGAAGGCTAGATAGAAGTTTCACTACTTCTTAGGCGCTGGTAGAAACATTTCCTACAACAGTTACTATACTACATTAAGAGACACTGTAAATGCATCCATAGACGGATCCTCCATCACCTCAACCTCCATAACCCATCAGGAGAGTGAACGTGAAGCTTCTCGTGTACGTAAGCTGGATATATAATGGTTTGGAAACTCGGTGAAGAGCGCTCAGGGCTGGGGTTTGTGTTCGTTTTAGTTACCAAATAGTCCTTGTGGAATGACCGAATAGTTTTGAACATCTTAACACGTGTACTGTAATCCCTTTGACTGCGCTTCTTCGTGTAATCTACGTATCTCGAGTCAAACAGGGTGCTCGATTCGCGCCGGATAAACGTTGGGCCGAGGCCGATGTTGTGGACTGTCTCTGCATGGACGATGCGTAGACGGCACCTCAATCAGTCAGGTTCGGCCCGGAGTCTACTGATGAAATGGACGACCAACGGTACGAAGAAAGAACTTCTGGGGCAGCTTGTTTCGTGTTATTTGCGACTGGGCAGCCCCGACGAAGGCGCGTCTTTATACTTTAGATTACTAAACGTTAGCGCGTAGAACCCCACTTCCTATCGCTCACAACGATTTACTGTTTATAGATAGTGCGGGCGACCTTAAAAGCTCTTTATATAGACTGCCGACCTAACTGGACGGGCTAGCGCGCATAGAAATCCCGCTAGTTATCGCGTCGTAGCATTGACTGAGATCAATTCCATAGGACGGCGCGATAGAAAAGACTAACTCTTGCTATTTCAAATCTTCTAGCTTCCATTCCAATCCATAGCGGTCCGCTGGAAGCTGAATAATCTGTCTGGGGATGTAGCTATCTCGGTCGTACACTTCCAGAGAAAATCCGTGCGACAACGTCTCCTAGTCGTCAGCCTATAATATGCTCTGAACTCCAACGAGGAATAGGCTTACCGTGTCCGCTGGCGCCCGGCCGTGGCTCGATCCACCAGCATCGCCACCGACATAATCCTCGCGTGCCATGCCAGATCTCGGAAGACCAGAGGCACCATTGACGGGAGTGGCTGCGGGGGTGGTTGCGGGGATGGCTGCAGCGACAGGCTCGCGCGGCGAGTCGTCGGTGTCGTGGTTTGCAACGTTGGCGGGGCGCGTCTCGACGTGATGGCAGGGACTATCGATCGAGGGTCGGAGATCCTAGAAAAACGCGTGGACGAACGAGCGTCGAAGAAAGGCCGTGCCAACTGTGGACGTCAATAGCGGCTGGTTCAAGGCTTTCGCGGAGAGCGCTTAATGATCCAATGCCGCTGAATACTCGTATGGAAGGCCATATCAATGTTTAATGGGTTTATCGTTACTGGTAGTGTCTGGTCGGCTTGATTCTAGAAGAATGGTGGCACACTGCTTCTTATAGGTTCGTAGAGCGGTCAGGTGTGTCGAACGAAAACCTATATATTCGGCTAGGTCGGCGAAATAATACCGCAGATTTCCTGCGCTGAGTACGGATCCGTCTGTAGAAGACTAGACCGGTCTGGTATTGCTCTGGCTGCCTTAATCTAAAGAGGGATGCTGACGGCAGCTGTAGAAGGAGGCCATTTCGAATCCATATTGCAGGCTAAACCACCATAGCTCCCATAGGCCACTCTGTATCGTCGTTAGATCGGTAATGTCCCGTTTATAACACGCGGCCATTTTTTCGTTCACCGTGGCTGGGTCGCGGCGCTTTAGGCGCAGATAGAGAAGTGCTATTGCATTTTTAGCGACTCGCAAGTATCACAGGTCCTGAAAGAAGGTATACAGGGTGGGAATGAGATACTCGATCGTTTGCAGGCGATCTCACACGCGTTAACGCACCTCGGGGTCGATCAGGGCCGGAACTAGGTCATGTCGTCTATCTTATCACATACACTGGTGCAATCTGATTCGGACACTGCCGGGACGAGAGACTTCAACGCTTGGACCGACCCTTCATCCACGAAAGGCAGCAGTGACTTGTCGCCCAGCACGCGCTTGACCCACGTGTGATGGATATGTTCCAAGGCGCAGAGTGCTCTCTGCTAGCGAATATTAGACGTTACCTTCTCGACAAAGGAGGATTACTCTTTTTTTATTCACTCTTTCCCCATGACGCAGAGAAGGCGGATAGATCCTCTGACGAGACGGAACCAAATAGGCGTCCCGCGCATCTGACTCCGATAGATGTCCTCTTTTCTCCTTTCCTTTTGCGGATTTTGCGCTCTCTAGACCATCGTGGCAATAAACAGCCTGGCGTCGTGGCCAACGGCTCACTCTCCGGGGTCAAGGAGCAACGTTACAGCAGTGGGAAGCAGTCACAGGAAGTCTTTTATAAATACAGCTACTGTTCCTTCGATCCACGACTCCAACGCATGGTCTCTGTGGTCATGGACTCCTCCAGGACCCTCTTCCCCGCTGGGCTCTAGGATGAGTATCATCCCCACTGCCGCGGCTCCGCTAGGGTCTGGAGAGTCGCCGTTTCTGAGCCATCTTTCTCACGAAGAATAGACCTATAATCCTGATACCTGCTCCACGACTACCGGTGGCTCGGGCGTGTAGATACTAGAAGTTATAACCGCCTCCTGGGTATCTGTATTTACTAAGAGGGCATCGACCATGACTAGCAACACAGGATTTGTAACGTTGGCGCTGCCTCTTATAGAGGCCGTCCCTACCGTTGCTGGAGCGGCGATCTCTGCTACTCAGACAGACGCTTTCTTCGCTACGGAATCCGGCCATAGCGGGCCTGTTGACGGGCTTTCTTTGTATGCGTCTGCCGTGTCACTAAAGACCACCACATCCAACCGTGGGAAGAGCATTCCTTTCGCACCGACCACGGAACACACCACCATTTCTCGGCCTTCAAGCACGCCCTTGCCCACCATCGACGCCCACCAAGACCTGATCCATGGGACTAGGCGTACCGGCCCTGTATACCTCCACGCAGGCGTTCCAATCTCCACTGAGAGCGACGGGGTTGCCAGCGGGTCACTCACACACACAGACACCGTTGCCGCCATCCTAGCCACCGCCTCCGTACCGAGCGTTGTCTCCTCGGTCCTCATTCACACGCGATCCATCTCACTGATCGATGTGAGCTCTGCCCGCCCCATGACGACGCAGACGATGTGTACAATCGATCCGACTATGAGGATCTTGTGTACGGCCGTGAAGAGATAGCGTCCAAAGGCGGCCTGGTAAAGGGCAGTACCCACCAAGCATGTCAACATCTTAACATACACGGCAACTCTAAAACCATCGCTTTGTTGTTACTGCGGGGCCAGTTCAACCTTACCAAGGAGGCAAAATTTACCTTCATTGGAACAAATACCGTTGGGTTAGTCCATACCGTAACCTTCGCCGCGTCCTAATTAAGAACGTTTCCCTGGCTATTCCAACTCCCGGATTGCCGCTTTTATATGAATCGACAGTGATGGGGAGTGGAAGTCTGTTGTCCAATATTGACAGTCAATTTAGCGCTGTTGATTTTGGGGCGGTATCTTCGGTCCAGGTGGATCACTCATGGGTATTTACAGGGATATTTGAGGATTTATCCGGAAATTTTGAGAACATGCTGTATGCCTGGTACGGAACCTAACCGTGCGAAGGCTAGCTCGCAATTGTTTTTCACCTTCATCAGGTAATAGTGACATCGGTCATAACCCTAGATACGTTGGATTGAGGTGGAAATTTTTACTCCATCAATTCCACCCAGTAAACTTACTATGGGCTGGAGATCATATCGAATTCAGTCCAGCGAGCATTGTGGATCTGGAGAGGGATTATATACTAAAAAACACTCTAACGCGCCCCAAGAGCTCTTCAGGCCGAACCCCAGAGCTCTCTGGGACGGTTTAACCCGAAGAAATTAAGCATGATTCGCCTACGGGATTTTTTGCAGGTCCATGTGTTATGAATATCAACCTGATAAACCCACAACGATTTTCGATACTGCATCCCTTGACTGGGGATCGGAATACAGCGAGTCTACTCCTGATGACTGGGTATATAGCACCCAATCGAGAACGCCGGCAACAAGCTTGGTTCCTCAAATTCAATCGAGCAAACCTGAAACTCCTGTGGCTTCTTCTTGGATCTATACCAATTGCGTGTGAAATTCGGTCTCATGAGGCCGAAGCGAATCGACCTCAGCCAACCCCGTCATACGAATATTCAAGAATTATGACGTTGATATTCGCATTTTTAAACGTCATTTAATTGATTTAAACCAATATTATACAGCCTTCCATCACGAAATGCATCGGCGAGCGACACAGTATCCACATGGGCTTTATAGTGTACTACCCAGGGACTAATTTCTTAAAAATTGAGGGACAAGGCAGTCACTCCAGAAGCTATGATATAGATGCTCATCTACAGTCCTTTAAAATCAGCTTCGATTCATAGCCCTGTTCAGGCAAATTGACGGGGTCAACTTCATCGACATATGGAGAGTCATCTCAGTTGGCTGGGGCTGGTGTCACATTTTTACTGAGGAACACCTCAGAAGCCATAACGCAATATGGAAATGCACTGCTTGCGTTGAAAGATCTTTGCGAAGAGTATGAATATCTACATGGCTAGACCTGCTTTCTCCGAGCCAAATGGATACGCATAATCCTTCAGATATTTAAGATAACGTAATCCACAGTCGAATGGCCACACAGCCGTCCTGGCCACTACGGGGACGGCCGGGAATTACGTTAAAAGCTGCTGTGTATGTAACAATTCCCCCCGGTCGGCCGTGAATTACGTTACGTTACTGTTGCTTCGTGTTACTAATGACGCGCGTGACCATAAGGTCACGTGTTTGTATATTCACCTGCGACTCCGGAGGCTTCGACTTCAACTCCAACTCCAACTCCAACTCCAATACCAACTCCACAGCCAGCGTATATTGAAAATCTGTCATAACCACCACCAAGAGACATAAATGTCGTCTGACCGGAATGACCTCTGTCCACGTGTCTCTCGATCATGTAATCGGTGCAAGGCGCAGAAAGTGCGCTGCATTTGTACTCTTCCCGCTCTGTTTTTCATACCCGACATGCGACAGAAATCACTGATTGTGAAGACTAGTACCCCCCGCATCAACCATCTGTAAAAACTGCATGGTACGACAGAGAGATACTCTACCTTTCTAAAGAATCTAGTGGTACTGACGCCCGATTAGAAGCGAAACGAAACTTGCCATTTCGGCCCCACTAAACGTCTCCTGAGACGTTCAAATCTCAGTTCTCGAGGTCAGAATCCTCTTCTTTCTCTACTGTCCTCTGAATCTAATTCTGAACCGTCACAGGTCATCAGAAAATCTTGCCAGTAAATATTTTGCAGCATGAGGATCCATCATATCGGAAGCCTGATCAAGGCTTGTTTATTGATCGCCTTCTGGAAGATCCACAAGCAACTGGTGTTGCAAATGACAATGCGATGCTTTTCAGAGTAAGTCCTCAATGCAGCATTTATGCGTACATCTCTTCTGCACTACCACCACGTTGATCTCTCTGTGATCACTTTTGGATCTATAGTCTTGCTTAATTTTGGTGCAAAAGTCCTTGGCCTTCAATGAATTACCATTTTCTTTACGATGATTGCTAATAGTCCCCCACCCCCAGGCCCATGAAAGTCACAGTATTTTCCTCCAGTTTACCTGACCGCGCTGATAGGCTGCTGACTGAACGTAGTCGCATGTACAAACCTCTCCTTCTTCTCCGACAGCAAGATTCGTCTTATCTCGGAACGTCTCGGACACAACTAGGTACAGGCTCTTCTTGAAGCAGGTGAAGCAGATGTCGAAGGCAGATTGAACAAAACCCACGAACCAACACGCCCTCTTATCAAATTTGTGCTACCTTTTCAGCCTTTGTCAATCGATGATCAGATCTCCCAGACCTACATCGAAGGCACGTTGATTCTTCCTAAATGGATTCTCAAGCTAACGGATATGTTAGCATTCTTCAAACATGTGCATCTGTTATATCCATTTCTAGATAGGGAAGAGTTCGAAGCCAGCATTCATGGCTTCAATCCAGCCAGGAACAGTGCAACAGATCCTCCTTTGTCAGCGTTGTACCATACTATCTTGGCTTTAGGATGTCAATATGTTGGGGAAGGGTCGTTTCATCCGGAAAAAGGTAAGGCTTGGATGCTCTTTCAGCTGGCCTTGGGTCTGTTCTCGGAGATTCTATATCCCAGCGAGAGTCTTTTAAGCCTGTAGGTATGGAATTTCTCGTTGCCTATATCGTTCTAAGTTAACACCAGACAGGCAATGACATCAATGGTCAGTGCATACACAAATCAAGGTCAGTCTTACTTGAGGCTTACTTTGTATGTATGTCCAGGCAATCTTTGCTTTGAATATTTCTTGTCTTCAAATCATGGAGACACTGATCACGGAAGCGGCCAGGATGGCGCATTGTCGAGGGTACCAGCAACTCCTTCATACAAACACAAGAGAGACATCCTGCTACAGGACTTTCTGGGTGGTTTACTGCTTAGAAAGATTGAAATGTCTTCTATACAATCGAGGACCGGTACGTTTCCCAATCAAATGACAGCATTTTATGAGCTGATCCGAAGCATCTTTGATTAGCTACTAGTAGACCATGACATTGGATGTCCAATCCCATATGTGCCAGAAACTACAGTTTCCGGGTACAACTCAAGGGGGTATCAAGATCAGCCGTCTGATTTCCAAAGCACATCATACACTTTTTTCCATCAGTGCCACGACGTCTACCCGAGAACAGTATAGTGTAGCTATCAAACTACTCGAAGATGATCTTGCGGAATGGGCTTCAAGTTTACCCGCTAGTCTGCGCCCAGGTCAAACCTTTCGGCATATGGACTATCAAAACCAACCTGCGCTGCGAATGATGGTTCTGCAGCTGCACTACTTATACTACGCCTTGTTAATTTCGCTCTGCCGCCTATGACTACACATAAACGGTGACAGTCCCTCGACTGGGCAGGTCAAGCAACAGCTTCTGGTGACATCGCCGCTAGTGATTCAATCAACACGTTATCTTGACAAACAACCATACGTCCCTCTTTGGTAAGAACTCAAGAATGCGAGATGCCCCTTTTTGACATACATAAAACTCATTGGCGGCAGGGTATTGACAGTGGTCCCGCTATCTGCCTTATTTGTTCTTTTCGATTTCATTGTCATCAATCCATTTCACCATGAGACAGAATTCAACCTAGCGCTCATGGATGTCGCGGTGACATATTTTTCACGACTTGAAAGTGTGACGCAGGCTTCATTCCGTAGTTCGAAGCTTGCAGGCTTTGCCCACATCTGCAGTGATTTTATTCAAGGTGTCATCTACGAACGGACGCCTGACAAGCAAGATTCTGTGGCAGACTTTGTCACCGCTGCGGATGGAGTCGGAGCTTCTCAAAATTTGCAAAGTATATTGTCCCCGGCTAGGATCCCAATAGTGTCTGCTCGTCACAAGCTTACAAATATTCGTCTTAGCCATAGGTGATCCCGATATCAATATGAATGAGCCAATTTCGAGTGACACAGAGCTTACATCAGGCTCTCTGTTCTATCCCGTGGCATCATCCGAGTTCGATCCCTCTGTTGATGTTAACTTTCCACTCGGCTTTGACATCTCAGATATATTCGACATTGCAATGCCTCAGATTTCTTCCTGAGCTGAGCCATCCTGGAGTGTCTCACAAAATATGATGAAGATCTTATTTTCCCGTGTTGGAGCTTTTCAAGGTCTATGTGACAAGACATTCTACTGTTTGAGTTACTTCGCACATGTATTGATGTACTTTCTTTCCATCGCTATTTAACTAGCATGATGTATCCACCCGCTTCATCTTCACCCACATACCACCCTCGGGCTTCGTAGTAATTAGGCCTGCGGGGATGGGCGTCTTCTCAGGGTAAGCCAATGCAATCTCAAATGCCGACACAACACCAGCCGTTAGCGCTCTGAGTTCACCTTTCGCGAATCCTTGACCGATACAGGTGTGGGGGCCATGTAAAAATGTCATGATCGCGTAGTTATTCTTAGCGCCACCAGTATTGTTTGGCTTTCCGGTTGCAGCGTCTATCCAACGTTCGGGATCGAATATCTCCGAAGTTGGACCCCAAGTTTCCGGGGACCGGTTCACAGCCCACTGAACAATGTATATCTCGGTTCCCATCGGGATAGGTTGACCAAGGACAGTTGTCGGCTTGACAGGAGCCCTCGTGCTCAATGCAACAGTCGGGAATAGACGAAGTGTTTCATTGACCACGCCATTCACAAGAGGTAGACTTTCAAGGAGTCCAGAGATGTCGACGTCGGAATGTCCGAGATCGCGAGGTACGTTTTGGCGAATTCCCTCGCGCAGGCGGGACTGAATGTCCGGGTGGCGAGCAAGCAGGTATGTAACCCATGTGAAGGTAGATGAGGTTGTTTCATGACTGGTCATCATATTAGCTCGACTGGACAATGATTCCGTTGAGATATGCCGGACTAACCCAGCTGCGATGAACGTCAAGAGCTGATCCACCAACTCAATATCTGCAAACTCGTTCGTTTCAATAAGCTTCGCAAGGACATCAGTCGATGCTCCATGTTTATTTGTCGAGTCGCTTTTCTTTTCTTGCACAAACTTCATACAAATCTCTCTCAAAACACGCGTAGACTGCTTAAACCGCTTCTCGACTCCACCAGGGATGAGCCTATTGAGAGAAGTGAGCTTGTAACAGCTTGGAACGAACAATGCAAGCATTCCAGGAGTCGGTTCAAGGATTTCCTCGTAGCTTTGAACAAGGATGTCATCGGAATTTTCTAAGGTGTTGAAGTCCCGCCCAACGCCCGATCGCCGCTACACCAATCATGTCGAGAGTGACTTTGGTAGCCCACAAATTGATGTCCGTAATGGCCTCGGCGCTGTCCCCTGACTTGGAAAATAAATCTCGCTCCATGCACTGCACAAGCTTAACCGACTTTTCCCAAAATAGAGGATACAGCCCTTTGATACTTCGAAAACCAAAGCTAGGCATAACACTTTGAAACTTGTGGACATCCCCTTCAACAGTGACAAGGCCTTTTCCTAAGACAGCACTCATGAATTCCCGAGGACCGTCGGGTTTTACGAAGTCGTAGGGACGTTTGACGAGGACCTCTGCGAGTGCCTCTGGACTGACCAAGAGAACATTGTTTTGGTTCCAAAATCCCCTATAGCGTATTAAGCCATTGATGGGAACATCTTGCATGAATTGAAGATAGTCTGATCAGACAGGCTTTTTGAATCGACTGAAGCCGTAACCGACCAACGGATACCCGCCCTGTAGATACGAGAGAGAAAGCCATGTTTAGAGCCTCTTTCTGTAAGCGGCAAAGAAAAGTTACCTTTGGGGCTGGCAGGGACCGTAAAGGACATATGAATCTCGGATAAACATGCAAGGCATAGATTGCCCATAAGGCCAAGTGTAGAGAGATCAGACTACACAGAATTTGTGTAGGAGAGAGCCCGTCTAAATTGTCAGGGAAAACACGACGGCAAATGAAATAGGCCGCCAGGCTGAAAGGCGCCAGGAGTGTGTGCGTAAACAGGTTCGACAACATGTTGTAAATAGTATAGATCCAGTTTCATTCGTTGGCTAGTTATTTGGAATATGAAATTTGGCAATGAAACTTGTATTTATGCACCGTCGGGGAAGTTTCTCACCTCAGCCGAAGTGGGGGTGTAAACTTTTGTCATAGTTTAATCAGAGGTCGGCAGCTGGTAGCTCCTTCGATCTCAGCGTTTCATCATATGCCACGATGTAATTGGATGTCATTGTGAAAGGGAACGCGCTGACGTAATGACTTCCGAGAGCCGGGACCCACTCGACATCTAACTATACCCTCGGCTGAGGATCGGCACACCAATATCATTTTCTTGATTAGTCATATTCCCGCCTTTTGAAATGTCCTGGGACCACTCGTAGGTTACCCAGGTTAACTACCGGCAGTCGGCGGTCGGAACTGTGACAACCGAGGAACTTCATCCAAGGGATTCCACTGTACCTCAGAATTATTACTACTTATCGAAATATGCCTGGACCCTCCTATCTTATTCTATTTCTTTGATAACGCCATTCCAGCTGTGCAAATTCATTGTGTTGAACAAACCCTTTACGCTATGGAGCCTATTCGTCTTGATCCAATTCCTCTGCAACCAATCCCTCAGTCCGGGATCCTCTGCGAGGCAGAGGAGTTCTCCTCTTTTGGTGGCTGGGTTCTAGACTCGCAATTTGAGCTAGAAATGGGATCGCCATACTTGTTGGCCCACGGCAACGGTATTCCGGTCAAAGACGCGACGACGACCTTCCCGGTCCATGAATCAGGGCGCTACAATGTTTGGGTTCGATCCAAAGACTGGGTTCCTGGTCACCATCCGGGAAGGTTTACAGTTGCAATAAATGGTGTGTTCCTTCCAACAGAGTTCGGTGCCAATGATAAAGATTGGTCGTGGGAGTTGGGAGGCAAAGTGGACCTCACCGCAGGAACGGCGACGCTCGCACTGCATGATCTAACAGGCTTTTGCGGACGATGTGATGCCATTTTCCTCAGTTGTGAAGATACTCAACCACCTCAGCCAATCGACAAGGAAGCCAGAAATTGGCGTCGTCGGCTTCGTGGATTGTCGGAAGAGCCTGTACATGTGGGCTCGTTTGATGTCTGCGTGGTTGGCGGAGGCGTGGCCGGCGCGGCCGCTGCGCTGGTCGCGGCAAGATTAGGAGAGAAAGTGGCCTTGATTCAGGACAGGCCGTATCTTGGTGGTAATGCGAGCGTTGAGATTGGCCTCAGTCCTCGAGGGGTCAACGGCCCCGTGGTCAAAGAACTCACAACACGAGACCCGACTGGTGACCTCCTTGCACGACAGTTGCTCGAACCCATCGCATCACTGTTCATGGAACATACTGTTTACAATACGGTGACCGCTGGAAACGCTATAAGTGCAGTCGATGCTCGTCATGCTCGCAGCGGAAAGGAAATTCGCATTTCCGCGCCCGTCTTTATTGACTGTTCCGGAAAAGCCACCCTCGGCTTGCTTTCTGGTGCTGAGACACTATTTGGAGAAGAGTCAAAGGCTGAGTATGGCGAGAGCCTAGCGCCAGAAAAGGCTACAAACATGCACCATGGAAACACGCTCTTCTTCCGAACTCGAGAATCAGAATCACCAAAGCAGTTCCCTCGGGTCCCATGGGCGACTGAAGTGGCATTGGACTTCGCTAATCTCGGCGGCCAGCTCCAGGTTCCTGGTATCGAAAACGGACGGGGGCCGAGGGTGCTACTTTCAGGGCAGCATCCAGATCCCAGCATGCCGGAACGAATGACCTGGCCACTGACTCACTTTTGGGAGTATGGCCAGTCATTGGATCCTTATATCAATGGTGAAAAGATCCGTGATCATCTGCTACGCGCTCTTTATGGTACATTTTACAACGTTAAGACCATGGAGCCACGCAAATACGCAAACCTGGAGTTCGATTGGGTATCTTTTACACCTGCGCAGGGTGAATATCGGCGATATAAAGGCGACTATGTCCTCAACGAAACTGATATACGTGCACACAAAGAGTTTCATGATTCCGTGGCGCAGAACTCTGGGGCTTTTTGCTTACATTATCCTGGCCACGAAAAGTACAATTTCCGATTGAAGGCCTGGGAATGGGATGAGAGAGACCATAAACCGTATGACATTCCATTCAGGTGTTTATACTCGACCAACATCTCGAACCTTCTGATGGCAGGAAAACACATGAGTGCCACCCACGTGGCGGGATCCAACACCAAATTCATGGGTAATGGTGGACAGCACGCAATTGCGACGGCAGCTGCGGCATATTTGTGCAATAAGTATCGCACAACTCCTCGAGGCGTCTATGATAACCATTTGGCGCAGCTGAAGAGTATCGCATTTCGCGTTGCTGAGGACAATGAGTATCCGAACGATAGAAATGCGAAACTTTGAGGAGTGATAACTACTGTTTTCAGGCAGACCTTGATGTCATTTTACTGTTTTGCGAATTGAAAAATATGCATAGACTTGCCTGAGAATGTTCCTTTCTTGCATAACACTGAAAGTAATTTACATCAAGGCTTTTGGGCGATGATTCCGATATTCAAAGCCTAAGGCACAATCGTCTATTCTAGCAATGGTACCGTTACCGAAATATGCGCATGTTCGTCTCTCTTTTAGAAACTTGATTTGTGTATTCAAATCGTCGTGAGTCGCTCCTGGAAGGCCAAAAACGTAAAAACTAAGCGAGTAGCGCAACTGCCACCAGTTTATGTGCTTCCATATATTATTATGAACTAAAGCGCAATTATATCAAGACATACATCTCCTTAGGCAGCGGCTATACATAAATCCTACATTTCTACATATTCTACACGTTAGTAATTTCTACTTTAGCGGCATATATCACAGAGAAAATCGAACACCCGCTCTACACCGGCACCACAAGCAAGCAAGCATAGAGGGAATACCCCGGGCCATCGCAGTTAGAATGGGGAAATCATCCTCATTTTCTCGCCAGTATACACGAGGCGTCTGTTTCTCAATCCCTTCCTTTATGTACCGTGCAATTTCATCGTCCCGCGGCTCCAGGTTTTCTTCACATGACTGCTTTTGTGACGCACAAGTTGCGTCTAGATCACAGTAATCATCGAGAAGCTCTTAGAGGTAATTTTTTGATGATGCAGGATCCGTCGCCTGATGAAGGTGCTCTTTTTATCGAGGAAACTCTCGCTCGAGAACTTCACAATAGCGAGCCACACATTCAATATTGCCTTGCCAGTCTGTTGAGATAAAGTAAGTAAGCTTCTTTGGAGGGCATAACATCGTTATGAGTACGTGTTTATCACGATATGTCTCGTAATTGGTTGTTGTATAGTATTTTGAGAGCTTGTCTTTGCCGCCTGGAGAGCCTGGAGCATCCGCTTGTTATCACATCTTTATTCTTCAACTTAGATTCCGCATCAACTACATAAGAGATAACCTTATCATAGATACCAAAGAAATTATAGGCACCAAAGACATTATAGGCAGTAAAATCTCGAGTTCTTAATAACATCATAGTGAGGTCAAGAAAGCCCATGTGAGAAGTGGAAGATAATCAAGCCGCCGCCATTTTTCTCCATCTATTAAAAATGGAGATACCAATGATTCGTACAGCAATGATTGTAGACTGACTAGAGGTTTTTTAGCGTTGTTGAGCATCAAGAATGTTGAATTCTAGCGGGTTCAAACACCTTGAATTTGAATCAGTCGAGCCCCTCTGTGTTGTAGGCCTGAAAATGCCTCGCGTCGCTAGGTACTTCCATTAGTAAAGACGGCGAGTCCTGAAAGCTTTGAATAGTACATTAAATAGATATATTTCTATACATAGAGTGGAACAAGTATAGTTTTGTTGTGTATATGATTTGCCTTCCCGAGTGTCTATTTTTAAACGAACAAGTTCGCTCATCTAACCACTCCAATTAAGCCCCTTTACGTTATGGAGTGGTCCCAGGCCTTCCAAATAGCTGAGTCATAATTAACTAGATCACAAGGGATTCTGAACATTAGAATGTCGGACTGGCTCTGTGACTGAATAGCCTCTTGGGCGCTTGACATTAATTTGCCATTGGTTGTCGCATTATCAGTTGTGACAGAGCACATGGCTGGTGTTTTGATGATAATTGAGGAGTTCGATCACAGTTTTGCTCAGATTCTCCCCTGTATGTGTTCCAGAGAGAGCAAAGGCAATCTCACAATAGTTCCAAATTTTATCGACGAAGTAGCCTGTAACAGTCATAAATGCTTCTTGAAAGGGGGAGGTCCAGTAAACCAGAGCAATTGATAAAAGATTTTCCAGCGGGAAGCTTGCTAAGTATATCCTTCTGGCTGTTATGGACCGTGGAGTCAAGATAACTCCCTAGGGTTCGTGCAGATCTGGAGTCTGGGATGACTTCGATCAGGTCGCCCATAAGAAAACTGGTGAGCCTAAGGTTATGGGCAAAAACTGCTTTTGTACATTTGGACATCCTACCAACGCGCTGGCTCCTCATCGATGAAGTTTCACTTGAAAACAATGTCGCAGCTAGTAAGTTAATCTATGGGAGCTATCAACCCATTCCACTGCTTATCTCTGCACTATTCAATAACCAAAAATCCCTAAAATCCAGTATTTATCCCAAGACCTTCTAGTTAAATCAATACAAGAGTTCATTGATGTTACTAGGCCCCTCTTGGATCAGCTGCTAGACCATTAATACATTCTATAACCTCAACAAAGCTATGTACTGTAGTCAAATTATTCAAGAGTAATGAGAGAACTATATACAAGCTTCCATTCGGCAGATATAAGTTATTTAAAACGGATCTCGCCTAATAAAGTGCCACTTATGTTGTCTATTGGAGTGCCTACCATCCATATATGCCTTGAAATCTATTGCTGGATATTTTCAAGTAGACTCTCCGCGACCAAACGAAAGTTCATTTCGAGCTATATCTCCGCAATTAATAAGAGAGGGACTTAATGTAAATACTGATATTATTTGATATTCTATCACTAAGGAAAGATCACAACCTGATATCTTCTCTTGATACAACGCAGGCCGGATCCATAAATGTCACAAAGTAGTCAAGTAGATAATGAAGCGAGATTTATTCCTGTAGCTCCGCAGTGTGAATGATAATTCTTGCGGACATCCACATCACGGATGAGGATCTTGAGGAGCATCCGCAATCGATTATAGATGGGCCACTAAGAGCCAGCAGCTCCCAGTAGCGAAACGGCACGCACACACAGACGTCACGTGCAACCGACCACAACACCAGGATGTGATATTCAGAAACTGTTTCATTGCGAGGCAACTATTTCTAGGAATAGAACGATCACTGATCAATCAGGCTGATTGAGAAGACAGTGCCTAGTAACCAGACCATGTCCATCCCGTATATCCTCTATATATACCAAACCCGGGCTGGGCAAGAGTGGCAGTCAGATCACGTGATTATACATGGTTGTCAACCAAATCGGGTGATTACTAACCGACTCGGCTCCGAGTCGGATCCTAGGCAAGGCTTCCTAATTGAGAATGTAATTCGCTGATCCCCCTAAATTATTTGAGATTACATGGGATTATGTGATTGGATCAATTTACTAAGGAAACGCCTATATAAACTGATAAATTACCCATGTAAATTAGAACTTTATGCTCCTCATAATAATCAATTTGACACATTTACCAACCCCAAATTTGCACCGATTCTGCCGAATTATTAAGCAGTGCCAAGATCCCGCAGTTTATCAATGGTGATCAGCGGGTAGATGGCGCCAAGCCCCATGTATTGTATCGCTTTACAATCTACCATCAGACTAGAGAAGAAGGGCTGAATCTTACGGACACTCCCTTACGAAAATACATTTAGCTCTTCGCGACCAATCACAAGTTTTCTCTCGGTTCTACCGTTGATCAACTTCATTGTTCGATATTAAACTAAACATCCTTCAAGTAGGGGGAACTAGGCCTCCGAGCGCACCGCAAGGACCCGGGACCAATCCGCACCGCACCGCTCTTGACGCGGTTAGCACTAGCGGTTCCACAAACAGTGCAAACACGAGGACCCTGTGGTATGCATATTTTATGTAGATTGCCGCTGTATTTTTGTGTAATTTAATTACCACCGGCCGAAGAACGGGGGCATACATGCTATAGGATAAAGACATACAGAACGTAATGCAGAAATTAATTCATGAAACCTATTGATTCGACATGCTGCTCTACACTGCTAAGGATCTTCATATACAAAGTCTTCGTCTCGCCTCAAACGCTTCGGTTGCCGGCCAGATGATCGTCTCTGAACACCACTTCCGATGACTAGATGTCCATTATAAGGTAAAGGAACTTCGCTTTCATTGTCTACATCCAATCCAGTGAAGAGCTCTTCCTCTCCTGTCGGTCTCTTGCCCGGCGAACGCGGAGTGCCTGTCTGGGAAGCTGGAGGATTTGGAGGCTGTGCTAGGGACCCATTCTCACCCTCAGCCTCCTCGCTGTCACTGATGGGGTCAAAATCATCTTTCAAACTCTGAGCGTCAAATACCCGGTGAGCATCGCTTTCCTCCTTGGCTCTTTGTATCTCTTGCGTGGTCAGGTGTTCATTCAAAAGGGATAGTTCTTCGGATTCCAGGTCGAACTTGGTTGCGCACATGAATAACATCAGGTCCTTGATGGTATGAGGTTTCAAGGACCCTCGACGGTAGTGACAGATATCACGGGCAGAGTTGAACAACCGCTCCACACCGGAGCCGCTGGCGGGAGTGGTCAGAATATCCTGGGCCAGGCCGGCGAGGATGGGGTATTTGGATTGGTGATCCCTCCAGAATAGTCGTGGATTCATAAGCTGCGTGCCTATACAGACAGAGGTGAGTGGGAAAGATGGCCAGAACGATCGTGCGACGTTTGCTTACTGCTCCCCAGATAACGTGATATCTCGTCATGGGCGGTGGTTTGGGGCTGTAGAGATGTCGCTGCGGTGATGAGCATGTCAACATCCGATATGCCTCCCGTCGATATCTGGCGTACGGGTGTGGACAGAATCTCGGAATAGCGTTTCTCGTAGGGCACAAGATACTCTTCCAGGCTCTTCCGGTATCGGACACGCCAGGCTGGCTCCCACTCCGGAGTGGAAAAGAATTCCAGCTTATTTTGCGGGGCCAGAATGGTTCCAATCGCGTAGAGGTCACTACCAACATGGTCCGTCATTGCGTAATATTCGGAAAGCTTTTCTCTGGCCGAGTTCAGGGCCGCCAACATGGTCTTTTTCCAACCCACCTTCTTTCGCGTGAGCTGCGCCGTACACTTCTCGAGGTGTGTAAAGAGATAGTTGTAAATGGCAAAGACGCTGTGGATCGTCACTTCTCTCGTCTGTGAGAGAGATGTCGTGAAGGTAAAAAAGGGTTTGGTGATAGACAGAAGATAGTCAACTTGGCGCCATTCCTCCTTGGTCAGTCGCAGATCTAGTTGGCTATATTCCGAACAGTACTCATCCTAGGCCAAGTGCAGTGTTTTCGCCCGGTGAAGCATCAGGAAAGTTGAGTTCCAGCGGGTGCGAACGTCCTGAATGGGGACCAATGTCGGTTCTTTGCTCTGAAGATCACGGAAATTCTCACGGCGTTGGGGGCTTCGGTTGATAAAGACCGCGAGCCGTCGAATCTACCGCCCTGTCAGTCGTTGGAGGATGATAGAATAGGCACACCTCACTTTGTCCAGGGTACGAATGATCTCCTGGTTCTCTGCTGGGGCGCTGACATCGCTTTCCGTCCATTCCGTCTCCTCTCGGTCGTTTTTCGGGCGCACTTTCATACGGCCCAGAAGCTCGTTCAAGCTCAGTTGGATCACATGAGCCATACAGGGGATCTGGATGACCGGGATCCGATCCGGGATATCCAGCGATTGCAGAGACTCACCGAGGAAATCCATCAGTGTTGAGTTATTTGCCGCGTTGTCCGTGGTGACGGTCAGGACTCGTGCTTCCATCTGATGTTCTACCAGGACTTGTTGAAGAATGGAGCTCAAATAAGCTCCCGTGTGCGAGCCGGTCAGCGGTTCAAAACCAAGGAGAATCTCGCGGTAATTCCAATCCACATCCAGAAAGTAGCCGGTCACCGCCATGAAAGACTGGCGAAACGGGGAGGTCCAGCAATCCAAGGCGATGGAAAGCTTAGCGCCTGGCGGTAGCGTCTGGAGAAGCGATTTCTGTCGCTCTTGCACCAACTCTTGCAGATGGTTTCGGATGGTCCTTGCACACGGTAATACGGGGAGAGAGGGGGCACGTTGGGCCATCTCAATCAGCGCACGAAACTGCGGATGCTCCACCAGCTGGAATGGTAACCGTGAAGTAGCAATAAAGGTTACTAGCCTCTCCATCCACGCGGCCGCGGTGTAGGGTGTTTTTGAGGGAGCACGATGCATCTGGTCGAGATTGTTAGAGACCTGGAGACAGGGATGGAGTTTTTCGATCACAATTCACATGCCTCGTCTTGTATGAGCCGTTGGATATCTTTGGAGGCGGGTGCCAATCTCCGACAGTTGACCCGGGATGAATAGTGTTTGTTCATGGACGACGTGCCACCGTGGCGATCTGCCGGATGGCTTAAGATATGATTGCACACTTTGCACATCACTTTAGGTAACCCGTCGTGGGTCACGGCAACCTGGTGAAAATGCCGCCAGCATTCCGACTGGTGCTTGCCCTCGAAGATATTCCGTTTCGTCTGACTTCCATATTCTGTACGGAGCCATCACGCGATGAACTCGTCGTTCACCATCTCCGTCCAAAGGACGTAGATTTTCTTCTTTCGAGGGCCAACGCGTTCGAGGGTCTCGGGAGGGAGTAGAGGCTCGGACTGAGTGAAGTTACACTGACGCGTGCAATTCGAGTCGGCTGTCAATGACTGTAGACCGTCGGACGGAAGTAAGGGGGTGTCAATACCATCAGAGATGCCGAGAGAAGGGGGATAATTGTCAGAGAATTCGCTGCATTGGCTGTGTGACATCGTGGTTCATAGAGCTGGAAGGAAAAGGCGGCAGTGTCAGAAGCATACTAACCAGACACCTTGCAATAATCGGGCTGTTCGTCGTCCTGGCGAGTATTCAGGGGATCAGGGGCGGCCGACTGCGAAAAGAAGCAATACGAAGTTGTGATAGATCTATTTCTAACTCGGATCATGATTGGATAGTAAGCACCACAACACTGCGGTTCTTTGAGGTTCGACCCGCAAAGCACTGGAGCTGATCGGCTCGAATGGTACTATGATACAATCCAATAAACTTGGGATCTTCGTAAGTCCATCACCAGTAAATACAAAAACACCACGATAGAGGCAAGCATGGCCTAGCCTAGTACGAGAGACGTCGATGTGGCGAATAGCTTTGGCTGTCCGAAAACCTCCATCTGTGTAATATCAGTCGTAAGGAATGGATTTTCCTTACAAGGTTGGTAGAGATGGTGGCATAGAGCCTACGCAAATATATATCTCTTGCGTGACATGAACGACACGAATCAACCTTACAGCGGTAGACCATCAAAAAGCTGGGAAAGATCATCGGAACTATCCCAAACAAACCATTGTAAAGGTGAAAATAAAAATCATAATTCTTCATAATCTGTCCGACCGCAAAACAAAAGAGCCCCAACTCTCAGGGTCCCTACTATACTTCGCTTATACGTGGGGTTCACCTGGGATTCGGCACGGAGCTCTGTTGTCAAGGCAAGAACATCCCTTTGGAGCCATATCAAATGAGGGCGCGTACCGCAGGAGAGCTTATCTTAGATTGAAGCATAGATTCTATCAACGGTTTGATTTTGGGTGAAATTCGACTCCGTGAATGGAGAGAAATTTGAGTGTAGATTTACAGGCTGTGCCCCGTTACAAGACCAAAACAGTGCTTCATAACGGTAAAATTCCGGGATGAGTCAGCATTTTATACATCTCAAAAAGGAAACTCTTGGCAGAATAATGCATCTGCGGTGCGGTGCGGTTGAAGACTTGTAGAACCTCAGAACCGCACGGTCCGGTGCGCGGTTCTAGTGTGTGGGACCGAAACCGCACAATTTCGAGGCCTAGGGGGAACTGGCCGGCTCGCACCTTTGCAAGCACCCAAAAGACCCAAGCCCGTGTAAAGCGTTATACTTAACGGTACGGTTATGGACAAGCTTGACGAACTGAAAACTTGAGGCAAGTTTTACCCAAAAACCCCGTTTCACCGCACTCGGCCAGTAGCGTATTGGTTTGTAGAATGTTAAATTGACGTGCTGCTTTATATACGATATTGATATCCGTCTTGTGAATAGCTTGGATTGCAAGTAAGACCTCACCTCCTGTTCAAGGGAATTCTGACTGGATTGAGTGCGTTTTCGTGGCATAGTGGGTGGTTGAAGATGTTGAGATGCGATTCGCATCAGGTGCGCCGCTCGCTTACCGGTTAGGTTACATGTGGAATTGTAAGGTAGAAAGACGTTGTCGCAGCAAATAGGGCATGATACCGCTAGACCAAAAATGCTCCATGGGCAACATTCTTAGTCATACGGGCTTCTTGTTGTTCCGACAGACGTCATCACGATTAGGCTCTCCGACTTCCGACATTCTACGCCCGACCGCCGATTGGAGATGTCGGACCTGGTGTGAAATGGCTCTTGTGGCTCTTGGTCAATCTGAACAATATGCCGATAGTTTAGTACAACAAATTTAGCAGTCGCAGAATCGCGATAATTACTCAATGAACCTCTTTTCTCTTTGTCTCCGGGAATCAAGGAAACCACAGGAAGACATCCTGATCTCCAGCACGACGTAACCGCAACACTAATTCCAATTTGTCAGTTGAAGATGCCCATTTACATTACTGAATGGTGATCAAAGTCAGCCCACTGAGGCGAGATGTTGGAGCCGTTTACTCGCACAGCTTGACTTAAAAAGCCACCGAAACTGTAGGTAACTTCTTACTCCGGTGGCAACTATTCAATTGTCTTGCAGATAGACTTTATAGCTGCTCATTCCATACCATCTAGCACGGATATTTTTCAACTGTAGTGAGCCGTATCCTCTCACAAGCTTCTAAATCCAATGCGGCAGACCTCGAGTAAGAGAAAGCATTGCATGGCTTTTTGGAAGGATTACTCGGTCACTATTCTGGGAGAGTATCTGTCCAACTATGGCTTTGGAAACTTCCTCTGGCGTAAGTAATGGCTGATGCGAATGAATGCCTCCATCCCTGCGGTGTTTTATCATTGGCAGTTGACAAAGATTGGATGAATAGTACTATAACAGCGATTAGCAGCTGTCATACCGATTCGGGGGATATGGAGAGATGGAAGCCCGCCTGGTGCGAACACTTGGTGTTTTGTATCAGTGCCTTAGCTCTTGGGCTAGTCCTTTGTGGAATACTAACACACAGGCCTTGGTGCATCCGTAGTCGACCATTTCTCTGACCGTAAGAAAGCTGGCTATGCTTGCTATGCTAATAACATGAACATGATTTTTGCACACCGAGAGAAAACTTCGCACCATCGGAGCTAGGATACAACGGTCGGTCATTTAATATTTTCTTACCTATGGCGAAAGGATAAGGGGAATAACGGAGAGAGTTAGAGAAGTGGAGTTTGGACACTAGTGAAGGGAATTTATCTATGGAGCTTGTTGAAGTGAGCGTGAGACTTCGGGACTACATTCCAGAAAAAGCCGAGGTGGGAAAAACTATTACTCCGATTTCTAGGGATTTTGCAAAACAAAAAATGCTTGTTCGAAAATCGGGGATTGTATGTCGAGGGGTATTAGCATCTGGCGACTAAAAGAGGAATACTTGGGTCGGGTCTTTCCCGAACCTAATCCTAGACTCGGGTGAACTTTTGACATACTTCAAAGCTTGAAGCTCCTGAAATACTCAAATGAGTTTTCATGTGCTCCGATTTCAACCGACTGTCCCTAGAGTGCGGTATGGCCGTGTACGCTTCTCGAAAGCACTGTACTCCTTACAACCATTCCAATGTACTACTATAGAAAGAAGGGGAGGTCGTCACGTGATTTCACGAGTGATGACGTGCGTGGCTTAGTGAGTGTGTACTCGTCAAGCCGATTTCGAGAACCCCTGGACATGGGCAAACCGTAGATACTAAGAAAGTTGATACAAACTCCTCAAATCAACTGTGAGCCTCGCATGACACTCTTTGCTATTTACAGTATATGCACCGGCCATTACAGGTAGAATATAGGCCAGCATTCCGCAGTTAGGTTCAACGAATTGTGTATTATACACGGGCAACATTTTGATACAGTAACATATGAATTTGGCTCAACGCGTTCAAGATCCTTTACAGCTTCGGCTTCAAAGCCTCGCTCACAGGAGCAACCTCTACCACCATCTTACCCGTGTTGACGCCATTATACAAATCTACCAAAGCCCGGGGCGCTTCCTCTATACCACCGGGTATGATATGCTCCTTACGCTTGAGCTTACCTTGCGACAGCCAGGAAGCTAGCTCTCGTCGTGCAGCTGAGTACTTCTTCGCATAGTCGAAGACAATGAAGCCCTTCATAGTGACTCGTTGAAACTAAGACACGCATTAGCACATCCCCTCACCAGTATGAATGAACACTCTCTAGATCGTAAATCACTCACAATTACAGTCATAAAATTCGTCGGACCCTGCGGTTTTGCGGAATTGTATTGACTGATAGCACCACAAATCACAAAGCGTGCATCCGGCGCCGCTCTCGCCAAACAAGCATCCAAAATCTCACCCCCAGTGTTATCGAAAAAAACATCGATATACTCAGGTGTCGCCAGCTCTAACTGCTTCTGCCAATCGACATCCTTGTAGTTAATTGCAGCATCGAATCCTAACTCGTTCATCAAAAGATCACATTTCGCCCGAGTCCCTGCCAATCCAACAACCCTCTTGGCCCCCTTGATCTTAGCAATCTGTCCCGCAACCATACCAGTCGCGCCCGCCGCACCCGAAATAACAACGGTGTCACCCTCGTGGGGCTTTCCAACCTCCAGCATACCAAAGTACGCGGTTAACCCGGTCATACCGAGAATACTCATTGCATCAGTGGGCCGTCCACCGGGGGGTAAGACGACGTTTTTAACCTCTTTAACGCCTAGTACGGCGTACTCTTGCCAGCCAGAGAACCCGATTACCCAGTCGCCGGATCTGAACTTGGAAGAGAGGTCGCTGCCGACCGTGATGATCTGTCCGATGCTTTCGCCGCGCATTACAGCGCCGATTTCGACAGGGGCAATGTAAGAGCGTTTAGCGGTCAACCATTGGCGCATGGCAGGGTCGAGGGAGAGGTAGTGAGTGCGTACAAGCAGTTTGTCGGCCGGGATATCGACGGGTTTAGGAACAATTTTCACACTGAATGTTCCTGTATTGAGGGAGGGGTCAATAGCCGGGTTAGGCGTGTTGGCGTAGATGATCTGTTTGTAGGACATGATGGATGGCAGGCGGCAGTCAGAGAGTAAAGATGCATTGAAGGAAAGTGGGAACAAGGAGAAGTTGAAGAATGAGGAAATGAAAGCACGGCGGATTTGATGGGGACGAGAAAAAAGGCGGCCGAGGAAAACCGATCGAATGAAGAAAAAAACCTCGGCCCATTGTATACATTTTTAGCCGGGATTATTAAGATTATTGATCCCAATATTGGATAGAGTATCGGGAATCGAAAGTTTAAATAATTTGGTTTCAATCGGCCCTTCGTCTTCGGCGGGTCTCTGTTGTCAGGAGTTAACCCAAACGTTATGTCCAGGGTTTTTGCAGGAAAATACGCTAAATTGCTCCGCCTCACAGAAATACTTCGTCCTCAAGAGTACTGATGAGCACGTTGCTCGTTATAATTTGCCACAACCCATTTTCCATACACAAAACATATGAATTCATACCGTTGCGCAGGTATGATCGCATCTACTGTGAATCGCGGTGCTGTGGGGTGAAATGGATCTGCACTAGACAAGCCCATTCCTATCGTACATAACCCAATTTCTGAATACTTTTTTTAAAGACTTCCGATTCTCCAAATGAGTCAAATAAGTCTCTCCCAGCCGAAGGCTGTGGATACCTTTGTCGTGTTGAGCAATTTATTTAGCCTCCTCTAGTGTCACTATTCTCCCCTTGTACGGATCCATAAAATACATAGGACTCAACCATTTGGTTTGCTAACATTTCTATGGAATTGGCATATACTATCTGTCTATGTCAAATAGAACCATATATCAGCTATTATATCAGGAAAGAGACGAGCAGCACCTGAATGTTTTTAATGCCCATGAACTTTTAGGGATATCAGGCAAGGACCTGGAACAGACAACTATCTACGCTACTTACATGAACCGATTGACTTTCGCTTTCAACTATATATGCTGTCCACTTAACTGACAGAATCTGGCTGGTAATTCCAACAGTTGTGAGTCGTGTGGAGGGTCACGACTATCACAACGAGAGCCACCAGCTGTTACTTGGAACTCTGCGACTGTCGGATTATTAATCTAGAAAAATCTGTTATTAAATTCTCTATCCCTGGGAATGTTCGAAACGGTTTACCCCGAGGCACACGTTTCTTTCCAGGACAAACATAAGGGCGTTAAGTTTGGATTGCCGGGTTTAGATTCTTCTTTGGCCAATAATATGGCGTTGTGTACTTTACGAAAGTTACAGTAAAATCAACAACAAACATGCTACCAATCATCAGAGGCTGACTTGATGGCTGTTTTGGGATTTTCCGGTAGCGTATTTATTCCCATTACATATCCGAAGGGTGACTTAAAACTCCTTTCGTCAGCTGGGCGTTTTCTTGGGATTCGGGACTTTCTCAAGCCCAACCCGAGGTCTCCATTAGCAGCCACTGCGAATCTCGACTAATCCTTTATTTCTGATATCAACCGAGCCTCGGTAAGATTCGCTTCGCCAGGGAAGGTCTGCGGCTTAATTAGAGTGACTAAGTCCCATTTCATTTCAATCTTGAAATATGTCAGCTGTGAATTTCTGACTTCACATTTCTGTCCTTCATTCACATCATTTGTTTCAGAAGACGTGCAGGGCCACCACATTATAACTGCAATTTTCGTCTGCCGGCTTCTAAAATCCGCTAGATACAAGCCGCTTGCTGTCTCTCAACATGCCATTTAACACAGGTTTGACCCGCAAGCTGAATATTCGCGGTATTTGATTCGTGATAGCATCTCTAGTATTCAAGAGAATAACGATAATAGTTCCTGTTGTGCAAGGTGGTATGCAATGGGTGGGATATGCCGAGCTAGCTTCAGCAGTTAGTAACACAGGTGGGCTAGGACTGGTAAGCTTTTCAGACCCTATATGAAGACAACGTAAGATAATAATTACGCTCAGTGTTCCGCACTTGTTATCGACGCTCGCCCGGCACGCAGGATCGGTCTCGCAAGAAGGGGATCGCCTGAAATTGGTCGAGACAGCCCGACAGTTGGTCTCCGCACTGGAAACTCCACGAGAAACCGTGTTGAGGCTATGCTGGGCCGAAGTAAGCCGCCATCTTTCGTGATCTGGACATCAACACTGAGAAAGACAGCCTACACGATACGCGTGCGTATGCCTAGCGATTGACATGCGGCTGTTTGCTTTAATGAAGAAGGAAGGCAGGCCGTGCTCTGTACTCGACCTAGCCACGTTGACCAAGATGGAATTTCATTTGGTGGGTAAGTGGTGCCCGTGGTCTCGGACAGCGGTGTCGTTCGCGCTGACAATGTGTCATGGAGGCCGCATCATGAGACACCTGGCCGCGATGGGAGTGGTCCGAGAAAGCGGCCCCAGTGAGTACCAGCTCACCAACTTCTCGAGAACACTGGTGCAACCCGAGTACGCCGGCGGGTTCCCGTGCATGTGCGTTCGGATCTAGGTGTTGATCATGATTGGTGCTAAAGAGTGTTCCTAGGGCCCGTGGTGCGATGAACGCCATCTACCAGCTCCCTCAGTACTTCGCTGCCACGGGATATACCAGTCCCAACGACGCCACCCACGGCCCCTTTCAGTTAGCGTGCGATACCCACCAGCACTGGTTCGCGTGGGCGCGGGACCATCCGCCGGTCCTCCACCATTTCAACCACCATATGGCCGCATATCATCAGGGCCGACCGAGCTGGATGGATCCCGGTTTCTATCCCGTCGAAGAGCGGTTGGTGGTAGGCGCAGATCGGGACCGGGAGGCAGTCTTTCTGGTCGATATCGGCGGAGGCCTGGGTCATGACTTGGTGGAATTCTCTGGCTCGGGTGCTGAACGATTACTGAATGCCGGGTTGAAGCGGTTCAACGCGATCGCTGCAGATGTATATATATTCTTTCTCGATCTACAAGTGGGCCGAGTGAGACGGCCCCAGTTTTTTTCGGTAAATGTATACTGTAGTGGTCCTGGGGATGTCCATTTAGATATGGAGTAGTGGCATGGCGATTGGTACAGACACTCTTCATAATCCACCTGAGTGGGACTGTGACAAATAGGAGAATCTCCTCCCCCCCCAAAAAACATAGAGAGAGAGCATGTGGTCTCGGCTCGTTACCTCAACCTATGTATGCCATCTAATTAGCAGTAAGTGGTAACTAATTATACTGCCTAACTCGGAGAAATTGGAGGGTTGTCCGATAGTCTGGCCATACATGTTTATTAACAATGGCAAGTCTCACTGGAAATGAATGACAGTCACCTTATTTCGCACCTTATTTCCGAGAATTAGATTGAAGTTCTTGCTTCGGTGGCAAAGCACTCCAGGGCCGTGCCCTATGAGATTATGTTTTGATGGTTTTGAAACGTACTATCTAGTACTAACTATACAATTAAACCACCGAGGTAGTATAGTCTAGGCATTTGGAAGCAATAGAACTATCAAGAAGATTCTGAAAATAAATTATTTTCCCAAATTTAAATTTCCAAAATTCTGAAAACCACAGAGCTTTGTCTTTGTCTGACCAAGTAGGTGAAGCACAAGAGGTTCAACTCTTCCATCTAGAGCGACAGGTTAGACATAATCGTGGCGCTGTATTTATCTGAAGCAAGCCATTGATCAACGCGGTCTTTCTGGTAGTTGACTCCGCATTTCGCTCTGCACCACACTAGATCGTAGCGTTTATGGATGGGATACTGGTATGTTTCTCATCTGCACTGCCTGCCTCCTCATTGGGCGATGAAGAGAATGAAGAGATTCCACAGTATCTGAGTAACACCCTTCATCGTCATCGTCTAACCATTCATTTTCCTCATCTTCAGTTCCATCACTGTCCTCATCTATAGTCCTATCGCTATCCTCGTCATCAGTATTCTGAGGAATATCATTCTCCATGGAAGATAAACAAATCCCGCAATCTCCCCGGATAGGCCGACGTGCAACACCGGAATCCGAATGGACCGGGTGACTGAGCGTAGTGGTGACTTAATATTATTATTATTTTTCCCTCCTTGAGGTGAACTAGAGGCGCGCGAATTCGATGGTAGAGCGAAAGGCACGCGAGTCGACGTAGACGCTACAGTCTTTGAACTTTGGCCTTGTGCTGGACTTCCTGTGCTTGTTGTTTGGCCTCTAGAAAAGATTATGCGGAAAACTCTCTACCAGTCATTTTCCCGTGAAGCGTGATCGGAGGGAGTGGTGGCCTCAAAACCGTTGTTCAAAGTTCTAGCCGTACTCATCACACGCTGAGCATCTCTTACAACTCCAGAATCATGAGACCTAGCCGAAAAATGACGATCTTGTTGAAGGCTTGAAAGCTCACTCATCAACCGCTCCATTTCACTAAGTAGAGATCTCTGTCGCTCTGCTGGAGTTTGTATGGGAATATGGCGGCGAGCAGCGCTTGGATCCTGGGCGGTCGTTCTCCTAGGAGGCGATTGTGGAGCTTTGACAAACGGAGAGACTGTACGGCATATATTAACTAGGGCATGTTTCGATAGATTAGTGATAGTTGCCCTTACGGCTTAGCCGCTGGGAGTTATTGAATTGTATGTGCGTGTGTATCGTTGGAGTCTGTCTGTCAATAGTGCCATCAAGATGATTCATATCTACCTAAACTCCATATATATAAGGCGTCCCACTGCTAACTAATCCCAATTCAAAAATTTGCCATGAGTATGATCGTCCTCCAGGAATGTGCTTTTTCTGTTACTTAATGTCCTGGGTCTGATCGTTGGGTTAATTTTTCCGACATATGGACAATTGACTGACTGACTGACTGACTACCTTGGGGAATTTCCTGTGGGTCGAGTCTACTGTGCGCGTTTGTCTCGGCTCCTGATTGGCACGCAATTTACGTAGCAAGACATCTCGCTTTCTGCCAAACGATCTGAAGTTTCTTTAGGTGTCGCGCTCAATTTTGGCTCCATTGCGATGCTCGATAGGAATCGAGAAAAAGTATTGAATTTCAACATTCTTGTTCTGAATCGTGGGTACACATGTGAGCCAATGAAATCGAATGCGGAACCGCATTGCGGAGCTAATGCGGTGCCGGTCGGATGTCGGACGGATGTTACGCCGCATGGAGCTCATCCGCCGCCATCAAATGGACAAAAACTTTGTCGCCACTTCTTGTCTGAAAGTAGTCACCAAATGTCGCGACGTAGAGCCGAGGTCTGATTTATTGTAGCTTTGTCTTCAGAAAATGGGCATTGTATGTGGAGCCATTAACCAGAAGCATTCAAATTTTCATGCTTTAGTGAGTAGAAAACCGTGATAATTGCCCTCTCCTCTAAGAAAGCCATTGACGACAGAAACATTGCAATATCGAATATGGCTGTTGCAGGTCTTGAAAATCGTGTGAATATCGAAATTTCTTCACGCTCAGATCATTCAATATCCGGGTGGCTTTACCAATCTCAAATATTTACGTCGTTGAACCCCGGGCCTGCTATCGTCTTAGCTCATGGCCTCGGAGGCACAAAAGAATTGAAACTTGATATATATGCGGACACGTTCAATCGGTTGGGATACACTTGTGTCGTCTTTGATTACCGTTACAGCGGCGAATCAGAAGGTTTGCCCCGAGGTTTGATTGATTGGCACCGGCAGCAAGAGGACTGGAAATCCGCGATCGATTATACACGTCGACTGAAATTCGTGGATTCGAATCAAATCGGCCTCTTTGGAACATCGTTCAGTGGAGGGCATGTCATCCAGCTGGCCGCTGCCGACAAAGCTATCAAAGCAGTCATCTCCCAATGTCCCTTCACTTCTGGCTGGCAAAGTTCTCTTTGTACAGGGTTTTGGGCAGGTTTAAGGCTTGGAGGACTCGGTCTACTAGATTGTCTTTTTGGAACGGATAAAGCGCCTATCACTGTACCGTTGACTGGCAATCCGGGTGAGGGTGAGGATTCATATACCTAGTCAAATACTCAGTTTCTAAAAAAGCTAACAGTTATTCTAGCGGCTCTTATGAATGCTTCGGACGTCCTCAGTGACTTTCCACGGCTTATTCCTGAAGGTCATCCATTTCAACAAAGGGTTCCTGCCCGACTGACTATGAAATTTGTCTCTCTGAGACCCGGATCCTATGCATCGCAAGTTGAATGTCCGATTCTTTTCGCTATTTGTGGTAAAGACTCAGTTGCACCCGCAGGCGCAACGTTGGCATATGCGAAAACCGCCCCAAAAGGGGTAATCAAGACCTATGCCGACGTAGGACATTTTGAGATTTACTGCGACCAACCACTCGAAAAAGCAATGCAGGACTACAAGGAGTTCCTCGATGTTTATTTGCCAGTACAGCTTCATCAGGGTCATAATTGAACAGCCCACAATTAGAAGATCCTGCGGGGATGGGGAAAAGGAAATTGTTTTCCCTTTGTGCAAGATCCAGGATTATCAGCGCTTTTGGAAGAGTTTCGGAACGTGCTACAATAGCACCAAATCCTGGATAGTACAGATATATAAAGCCGCACAAATCTATCCAGCGGTTGAGTTCAATGTAGAATTGCTGCAAATTCATGATGTTGGATATTATCTTCTTTCTGGGCTGTAGGACATCGCTGAGATGAAACATTTCAACGTGCTAACTTATTGATAAGGTCACAAACCTGGAGCATACTTCCAAAACACAATTTACCTTCAATGAATACTTATGTCGAAGAAACGAGCGGTCACTTACCGCTAGAATAGGAGGATTACAGACTTGACAAAATTTCTTTATATTCTGCCTTATACTGTAACTATAATTTCCCAGTAGATTAGTAGTCGTAGACCGGAATAGTATCAGAATTGAGAGGAGGATATTACAAGAATTACAATACCATAGTATCGAAGTAACCCACAGCTCGTTATATCTCGCTGTTCTGTGTAAACATGTTACAATACTCAAACAATGCCAGCTTTGAAAATATGTGGCTGTGTACAGAGAACGTCTAATGGCCCGTTCGGAATTTTTTCGGATATTCCGTTTCAGTCACAGTTAGCCGTATAAGATTCTCTCTGTATTATCGGGATGATACATGAATAGGTGATGATCTTTGCCGGGTTGGCTATGTCTGCGATAAAGCTTGTAGACGTTGCATTCCGCTTACTGTTCATATTTGGGCCTCATATATGCCGCGATTGGGGCTATCACTACCAATTATTCGCGGGTTATCATTTCGGCGCATATATGTGCTGGTATGGCCATTTGGAGAATGTAGAATCATGGGGACCGACGGAATGGAGAGTTATCGGCTGTGGCAAAGACTCAGACTGGCGCAGAATGATACTTACAAGAGCTCATGTGAAACACTTATCGCATTGAGAACACATTTCTACTGTCATTATGCCTCAATCTCCCTATGCCATCTGACTCTCCATGTTGGAAAAAACCAGGATGGACCGCGACAGACTGAAAGAAAGACAATTCTCATGCAGTCAGCAAGGTCGATCATAGAGTTGCTGAGGCATATTGACCCGGTCTAGTACGTACCATGCTCCTGATGAAAGAAACCGCCAAATTAAGGAAGGTGACGAGTTTGCTGAATTAATTCAGTACCATTGCACTTTTACCGATAGCCGCTCTTTTCATTCTTTTCGATCTGGTCATCCACAATCCCAGCCATACCGAAACCTCCGGCAATCTGACATTGTTAGAAGTGGCTGCCGGCCACTATAGTAGGCTTGAGTATGTCAGTGAGGGTACTCTGCCAAGTTTTGTACTTGCTGAATTCACCTACCTTGATTGGAATTACGTCCGTACCCACGGGCGTCATCCCCGAAGTGATGAAGCTTCTCCATCAAGTCTTGTCTCCCAAAAGGAGTGGTTGGTAGACAACTCTGCTTCCGATGTACATGGTATCAACCAAATTCTGGGCCCCTTACCGCCGTCAATGGACCTACCACCCGCAATGCCTTTGATGTTACCGGCATTCGACGCGTCTGCACATGATGCGGGCTCCACTACCGGGTTCAACGTGATGAAGCTTTTTGGGTCTATGATACAGTCTGACTATGATGCATTTTTCGGTCCCTCCAGACCGTGCTGATACTGCCCCCCCTCCCCCCCCTTTATGTCTCTTTCCAGCGTCTATGGAATTGTTTAGGAGTCAATTAAGTTTTGTCTTTAACATTATGAATCATCAATAGACGGACCATTTGGTCATCTCTCATCCTTTGTACAATTATGCTTTCAAGATTCGTCATCAATGAGAGACTCTGCCACAACTTGCCCCTCGGTTGAGAGTCCTTCCTCGCGCGTATACTGTGTTACGTGCTGCGTATTCATCGTCTTTTAGTTTCCATCGCAATCCTGTCACGCGCATCTGTATTCACCGTCTCAGATCTTGAAGTGCTTCGCCTGCAAACCTTTTCTTGGGGGCGGGAATCAACACTCTTTACATCTTATCTTTGTATCATTCTTTTGGATTTTTTGCTCTTATTGGTAATTCATGGCTTACAGAGGCCTTTCCTCTTGCATTTTTATTTATTGGGTGATAAGACGATCGAGGGTACTAGCTAATCAAGAATCCATAGCTAACCTACTGGGATCGGCAGCACGAACTTGGTCTGATGACTGTCCGAGCCAACCCTATGCATGTCTTGTTACTATAAAATGCATAAACGTATCTCCAATCAACAAACCCGCCAAATCGGGCGTGGAAACTGCAGCACTCATCAAACTGTGCTGTATGTCTCGTCGGGCTCGGGAAGGATCTATGAATGTTAACCCTAACCCTAACCCTGTTCATCTTCAGATGGGCCCGAGTTATCAGCCCGAATAGAATCAAGCCTCCTGAATTTGGCGCACGATAACCGGCAACCCGAAAAACCGGCCGGTCAAAATATCCGTCACCCAATCCGGCAACCAGGTGGTCACCCACGAGGTGGTTGCCATCCCACCGCCCCAGTAAACGTCAGGGGTGCCTCCAACCCAGCCATCCCACAATCCAGGCCCGCGCAACGCAGCGTGAACAAGGTTTCTGGCATACTCCACCGTAGGCATAGCTGCCGCGTTTTGGCTGTAGGTCAGTCGCTTCTTGAACAGGTCCTCTATTGGAAGGTATACCGATCTCTGGGGCAGATCACGGTAAGCGTGAGCATGACTGGCGACGTCGGAGCGCACGGTGCCCGTCATAGCAAGCATGACGCGGACGCGGAAGGGCTGTAGCTCCAGCCGTAGGGCGCGCGAGTATGCGTTGATCGCGGCCTTGCTGGAGGCGAAGACCGAGCCGAAGAGGTAGGGCCCCAAGGTGGAGTTTGACGAGATGTTGATGACAAGGCCCTGGGCTGAGATGAGGAGTGAGGAAAACGCTTGCACCATACGCATGGGCCCGAAGACGTTGGTCTCGTAGGTGGCGCGTACGTCGGGGAGGGAGATGTCAAGGGCGGGGATCGTGTGTCTGCGTCCGCTGTGGCATTGGAATGCAGGATGATGGTTAGATGGTGATTTTTTTTTTTTTTAGAATAGGACTTATGGTTGCAATGGAGGACGACACGGGCGTTGAAGAAGGATCATGCTCACGCATTGTTGACTAAGATATCGAGGCTTCCCTGAGTGAGCTGTGCGACCTGGTCTCGACAGGATGTGATACTCATGTCATCTGTGACATCGAGTTGAAGGGTTGACATGCCCAGATGGTGCAGATCTTGGATGAGGTCGAGTTTCCGGGCGGTTGCAATCACTCGGCATCCTTGCTGATGGAATGCTACGGCAAGTGCATGGCCGATTCCGCCAGGTGAGCAGCTACAGTTTATATGTCAGTTTTGATATATCCTGAAAGGCCCTGAACGAGCCTACAAACCCAGTGATCAGCACCGTTGTCATGGTGTCCAGTAGTACGGTGGTTGTAGTATGGCAACTTCGAACCCAGAGGCGGCATAGAGGGCTTTATATGCTTTCTCCAACTCGGCTAACCTCGGAAGGCCCTCGGTCTTCGCCTGCCGACGCATGCAAGAGAATACTGAACAGCAGTCTTCACAGGCAACTATTATCTTTTCCCTTACGATCATCTCGGTCTTGGGTACCAATAGATATGAGTATGAGGCTACGTGTTGGAGGATAACCTCAAGTAGTAGAATGCGATGGATTATACTATAACCGCAGCCGAATCAAGTCAAAAGGATCTAGGAAAACTAAGGCTTATAGCAAATCCAAGCATCCCCTTGTTAGCTCTACAACAATACTCTTGTTTGGCAGCGATCCAGCAACGCCATACAGTGTGGCCGAGTTGCCAGTCGGTTCAGGAACACTCTCCCCAGCCTCAAGTCGTTTCTGCAGGTTCTTCCTCTTACTCTGCATTACAGCTTCCAAGTCCGTCCGCGACTAGGCACTTCCAAACCTTGACAATGGACATGGTCACCGCGACATGGTTGGCCGGTGGGCCCTACATGCCGTTCAAGTGCCAGCCTTTGCAGAGCATCCCGTCCGCAATCCCATAGACATGCAGGTGGCGGGCACCAAACGCGACGACAGATGCCAACGGGTCACCTAGCACAAACAGCTCCGAGGCCAGTTAGGGGTTCGTCTCGATGACTGTGGCGAGTTCTTTCGCCGCGCCGACTATCTGCGTACAGCCCTGCATGTAGCCGCTCTCTCCAACTAACATCAAGCTCGCCCAGCAGCCGGGGATCAACGCTCCTGGTCGCGAGCCCGCCATTCCTGGGGACGCATAAACACCTCCGCACCACTCCGGGTCGACGGAGTACTGGTAAGTGCGCAGCTCAGCCGTCTGGTACAGAAAGATGGAGTTGCCCTTAGGAGCGAACCCGTACTAGTGTGTATCGCAGCTGATGCTCCTCACACTGGCAGCCGGAGATCAAAGTCCGGGGCTGGCAAGCCCGCCCGTTAAAGGAAGGGGATTATAAAAGAGTCCGGGCAGCAGTCAACGTGGAGGCAGATCTTGTGGCGTCCGGCGAGTTGGAGAGAGCGACGATGTCGTCGACAATCCCGTGCGGGAAATTGGGCGCTAAGATGACGAGGAAGATGGTATTGCGGTTTATCAGGCGGGACATTGCGCGCATGTCTGCCTGGTAGCTAGGTGCTGGGCAGGTGACGATGTGGACCTTGATCTTGAAGTATTCGCCGGCTTTGCGGAAGTCGGCGTGTGCGGTGCTGGGGATGATCCTGTCGTTGACGATTCAGATCAGAGCTAGAGCGTGAGAAGGAAGGTTGTTAACATACATTTCTGGCTTGGTGATACCTCCCTCGACATATGCCTTCTGGCGCTCAAACAAGCCCTCAAAATACTCTCGGTTTCGCCAACCGTCGTGACTCCCGCTGCGGTGTCGGGAGCATTGAACAAGCACAGTACCATGGCCACGAACTCGGCCCCCATCTGACGCACTCCGGGAAAGACGTCCAGATGAATCGGGTTGGCGACAGTGAACCTGCCGAAAGCCTCTGTCTGTAATTGCATCAGAGCATCCTCGCCGTGGTAGACCGCCCCCGATACGTATCCACCCTCCCAGCGCGTATGGTCCAGGTTGGCCAAATTATCGAGCTCAGGCAGGATTGTTTCTAAATGAAGAAACTCCTTCGGCAGCGCCAAATGCCGGGGGTGATCAGGGGGGAGGGGGATTTGTCGGATAGCTCAGTCAACGCTTCTTGCACCTGCGTCTGCACCTTAGGGCGGATCCAGGGCGTCTGAAGAAGATATCCGTAGGCGACCCGTCGAACGTTGTGATATATCTCGGCTGCGGTGCCAATCATCCCACGGCATTTGAGTTTCCAATACCCGCGTGGAAGTAGTTTTAGGATAAAGTAAGAAAAGACAAGGTTCCGGGCAAAAGTGTGTTTGTTAGCCTGCAATACGCAGGACGGAGTCAAGTTGAGCGAGAAAAACTAACGGTCTTGTAACGAACGTGCCAATGGCAATACAGATGATAATAGAGAAAAAGCACGGTATAGGGAAGGAGAGGGAGGACTTACGCATCGACTGGCGTAGTGTTGGCCCACAGAAAGGGCTGGAACTGCCAGGACAAATCTAGTGCCTGTTCCAGGCAGCCAACAGAGTCGGGTTTTCAGACATGGTGCTTGATTACTTCGATAGTATTGAAAGAGATGTAATCTATGAGATGCATTATGAAGTCGTGCTACTTTTTGTATCGTCTTCCACATTCCCCAACAAAGTCCGAGGTCGGGTCCGAAGTTCAGGTCCGACGTTCAGGTCCGACGTTCAGGTCCGAAGTTCAGGTCCGAGGTCCGAGCTAAACGTTACCAGATCCAGCAGTCCATCATTAAACTGCGACGCTGGGAAAAATGTGCTGTCTAGTGGCCAACCCGGTTTGAGGTATTAGTCCAGTATGGTCCGCTTGAACAGATATTGTCTTCTTGTACCTGTGTACGGAGTAGAGCTTCCTCCTTGGATGATTGCTCCGAGGTGCATATGATGTACTCTGCATTTGATAACCGAGGCAGAGATCCGCCAGGACTACGATAATAGAGGTTATAATGTGATTCCGTATGGAAACCCGCTCGCCCGCATCCCCTTTCACTGGTCGACTGTGTAGAGACAGTCATCTAGCTGTGGGAGAAGGTGAACCAGATAAGTGGAGCCGAGAAGAACGGTAATATGACGCTGAGGACGACCTGGGAGGCATTGTGAGTTTGACTCAACCCGTCTCTACCAACGGCTCCTGCAATGATGATCTAGAATTGATGCTGATGGAACGAGTGATGACTATTCGAAGCCAAGATCGGAGATCTTGGTATCAGAAAAGAATTTTCATGGCCTTACACTGCAAAATTCGGATCTAACGTAGAGCCAAAGCCGTCGAATCCGAATAGGGCAAGATCTTGGTCAGAGTATTCGAGTAGCGATAGTTCTAAATCTGCTAATAGAGTTAAGTCGGGAGGTGCAATATCAGGTGCGGTATTTTCGCAAGCAGTATTATTCGCAACAGCAACGTACGACACGCCCCCAGCAGGGTTGAGTGGAACGCTTTGCGACAAGTTCCGACAAAGGGGCGCCAGCGATGATGGCTCTTGATCAAGAATACTATTTATATTTACCACCGTAGTGGTTTTATCAACCGCTCCTTGCAGGCGTTCAACAAGTCGCAGTGCGTTCATCGCTAACGTGTTACTGCCCGCCATAAAACGCAGGGCCTGTATGCCACGAGTGATGAGTAACAATTGATGATAAGGAGAACGGAGTAAAGCGTTCAAAAGCAGCACGATGATGGCCGAGCTGCACGTATGAAAATCCGTAAACGAAAATCTGGCCAGCAAGTAGCGACTGTGCAATTGACTAATCCAGTCAATTATTATTGTGGCCGAGTCTGTGCATCGTTCCGCCAGTTTCTGAGATCGGAGATGCGTCTCATTGCATTCGGCGCCTCTTGAGTCTGCGACTAAAGGATGCAGTCGTTTGCGGACAAGACGCAACAGAACCCCGCGACCAATGTTTACCCAAATCATATTATACATGATATCGAGGTGAGCATTTGCTCGAAATGAAGACTCTTGCACTGACAGCAAATGAGCTGGAACCGATTGCCTCCAACGTTCTAGTTTGGAGCAAGCCCAGTCAAAAGTTGTAGAGCTTTGTTCGACGGGTCTAAGCAACCATGTTAGCAATTATGAGAACTGTGGCGAGGTCGAGAACTATGTCGCTACGTACCCGGCGTTGATGATTTCGTCCATTACCATTGTGAGTGTGGTGAATGCAACGAGTCGATCTACTCGCTGGAAATCATCTTTATCTAGGTCCTGTCGCCCTCGCGGGAGGGGGGCGGTAATATCCTTGAGTTGTAACATGGTTGGGAGTCCCATAATAGCAGATGTTTGGCTAAATACATCGTTAATTTCAAGTGCTTTCTTGGAATGATGCTGCTCGTCATACCGTTCAATGCTATAGATGGTCCAAAATAGTCTGACTTTCATCTCATGAGCTTGCGGTGTCTCGTCGCTACCCATTCCCATGCGATGCAACGAGAGCTTGACTGCCATGTTCAAGGCCAAACCCAAGTATATATGATGGTGAGAAATGTCCTCGGTCGCAAGAAGGTACAACGATGTCAAAAGGCAGCACATCGCACTCTCGACCGAGTTAGCCGCAACGACTCTTGGCAATAGCTTCGTAGCCTGCACAAATAATGTGCTACCTGGGAGCTCTCGGTCGGTATCGAGCGGGTTGGCCGGCTTGGATAGATGCTCAAAAGTCCTCCCAAGAGCCAATACTAGGAGCACAAGACAAGTGGTGGTACATTTCTTCCGCTGCAGTACACAAGCTTGGTTCATGTACAACTCTATAAGCAAACTGCGGAACCACTTTTCGTCAAAATAGTACCAGTTGGACTCAAGAAATGTGAAGAACACGTCAACAAAGACTTGAGCATCTTCGTAAGGTGGCAGTTGGTTGAGAACAGTAAGGAGAACAAAAGCGTCCTCTTCTTGGGCAAGACTGCTTAGGTGAACGGAATTCTGTGCATAGGATTAGCCAGAACCTACCTGGGTAAGCTTGAGATGACAATTGATGAGTGTCGCTTACATCTTGACTCTTGACATGCACTGGTGAGATTGTGTCGGAAACTGCTGCTAGAAAGCTAGCATGAGATGCCGAACGCGTGTTGTCTGTCAACTCAGTTCAGTGGATGTTTTGGGTTGGCAAGAAATTCTTCTTCGCGTATACGTACCGACTACTGCTGTAGCTGATGATCCAATTGACTGAGATTCCATATTGACTCTAGATCGAAGGCCTCGATTGAGCGAAGGGGATGACTCCTCACCAGGGCTATCACTCTCGGGGGCCAATCTCTGTTCATTTCTTTGAACAGTCTCCTGGAAAAGCTTTGAGACTATTGAAAATTGTTCAGGGTCTAAGTTAATTCCAGGAAATCCTTCATGCAAGTTCCGAGAGACATCTGTTGCCACTATCTCCCAAACCGGGCTACGTGCCAAGTAATTAGTGAGCGCATTTCCCACAAAAATTAAAATGATGAGATAGGCTAATTAAAGGATGAACTCACTTGCTCCATTTCAGCGGCTCCTGTGAGTGTGTGTCGTCCCTTTTTTGGGGTTTTGTTTCGAAAATGCAGGTTTGGTCGGCGTGAGTGCAACTTTGGCACTGATTTCCCGAAGTCATAACACACTTCTTTTTGCCATCACGACAAGAGATACATGCTCGCACGGCCCTCTTGCGTTTATTTAAAGGTACGTGCGGGCGGTATCTTTTTGATGGACGTGTCCGTGGAGAAGGCATAGTTGACGTTATCAATCTAGTCAGTGTGATAACCAGATAAGTGTGGTGTCGAGTCTAATGAACCATAATGAACTAGTTAGTTAGCTATCAGATATTATTATACAGTGGTGTTAGCACCCCTTGCGCCCCCACTGTAAATTGGATATTTGCTGAGAGTGATATGGCAAAGGTTGGCAAGGTCAGAATTTGGCATTTTTTCGGTCTATACAGACAGACCTCGCGATCTCGAGCGGTGTGTCAGAATTATCCTGACTAAGCAAACTAAACTGAATTAGATTTATATGTACAACACCTATAAATCATGCTAATCATACAAATCAAACAGATCATACAGATCATACAAGTCAACTTGATGATCTAGTGAAAAAATTACGCATGTTTTTGAGTATAAATTTGTTGTTGTTGTCATGTATTTAGTTTCAGACCTTCAGACCTCTATTATCTAATGTCAGAAAGTACGCTTACCCGATTGGGCAGCGGATTTACCCAATTATATGGAAACACATGTAAATATGAGGGGTTGCAAATCTTCAAAAAGGAAGACAATTCCCTTAGTAAATAAGGTGCAAGACTGTCCGAATAATCACAATACAATTGAGATTATTGTTCTCATAAATTTATCTGATTATCTTATTATCCCAAGATCGGCCGGATTATCAATTAACCCGGCTAATCTGACATCTAAAATCTATGTTTGTATTGTTTGCATCCTGCACCTAGTACAATTTCCGACACGGTGGGTCAGTCACATGATATGGGACCCACTGTGGCCTCGCGAATTAGTCTCCCAGCTGATAAACGAACTTCACAGTAGGTATACCCATTTATGTAAAGTAGAGTCAACGAAATCCAAAGACACTGTGTAGCTTTAGATTCGGCTGTTGTTCTTTTTGCCGTTGTGGTGTCGCCGTTGGACGAAGGTACAAATTTTGGATAGAGGGGGCTTTCGCCTGACCAGCTATGAAACTTTGAGATGGTTACGTGTTCCACGGGTACTGGTACCCGATCAAGGTAGTGACATCACTATTCCTTTATTTTAATACATGCTTTATTCTGAGTCATTGAACAAGTATTTATCTGGGGAAACTCCTCACGTAGAGATAAAAATACATCTCCCTGTGTCTGACGTCTTGTGCACATCTTGCAGTATTATAGGAGCTGCCGCAAACCACATACTTTCGCTATTTGAATTCCAATATGCCAACTCCTTCTCGGTCGGACAGTATTCCCAATCCACAATTGACTCGGCTGGCTCGATTAGGCGCTGAGTTACACGCAAACAGCACGGAAACAGCTGTTTGGACTGCACTAGAACAGACATTAGCCGGCTTTTTCGGATTTTCTTTATTCACTGTCCTTGCGTTCACCGAGCAAGGAGGCGTTATAAGGCTTTACAGCACCAACACTGGCCTGCACCCACTAGGAACAAGAAAGAGTTCCCCTACTGCGGATCATGACAGAGACAACGTTAAAAGCCCACCTCTACCGCCCTGCCGCGGAGCATGGTGCCAGCAGGTTTGGGTGGACGGCAATATTTGGCGTGGCTCCGTACGTAGGATCTGAAGGCAGCATTTGAAGACTGGGAGCAACTTTGGCAGGTAGGTTTGGGATCAGTGATGAACATTCCTGTCCGCTTGTCTGGTGTCACGATAGGATCACTCAACATCCTTGACAAGGAGCATGGCTACGATACGGCCGTTCCTGAGCTGGGTATTCTGATTGCACAGATTATGGCATGTTTCATTCATCGAGTAGCTGGAGAGACTATAAAGAAGCAACTAAGCAAATAAGTACTAAGGCACTGTGTATGACTGATCACATTATTGTGGGTGGTATTCACGGGTATTATCGAGAAATAGATAGTTGGCAAGACACTGAGACAAGGTCCCTCAAATACTGGATTGAAAAATATTACATAGCCATAATTAGCTCCGAGCTGTAAAATGAGAAGATACAAGAGGATTAGTGTTTTTGACGAGCTAACAGTAACAAATAAGATAACTCACAGGCTGACTGATGATGAGACGTTGTTCATGTTACTGTCTTCAGGAAGGCTTCGGTTAACAGTTTGAATTACACGTTGTCCGTCTCACAATCCCTCGCTTCTCAACACTCCAGCATCTTATAAAGAGTAGCGGATGCTCTTATTCTTCCAATCAGTCTCATCTAGGTTGAGTTGGGCTGTTCTGTCCTCGAGGGCTTGTTCCCCTGAGCTAGTCTCAGCACCAAACTCTTGATCACGCTTCCTGTTCCATCTTGCCATGAGCTGTCTCATGACGATAATGATCGTGACATTGAGAACGAAGCAAGCAATCATGGTATTAAACGCAGTCGGGGAAATGTCAGTACGAATTCATATTGTACTCGCCACAGAAGGGGACACGCCATTACGAACTCACCTGGTAAACTGGGGCTTCTCCTAGCAAAAATGTAAGTGGGCCGACGATGTACCCTACGCAGAAGCCAACAAAGAGCATCCCATTAACTGTAGATTTCTTAGTGTGTCCGGTGATATTGCTAGACACGAGACTGAGGATTGTAGGGAAGGCACTGGCGTAGGCGCTGATCAGCCACAGTCCCCCCATACGACCCACCTTATGGGACTCTGGGAGCAGCTTGATCATGAGGGCCCCCGCCAGGAAGTGTAGTGAATACACAGAGGAATAAGAGTAGCCAGGACCGTGGGTCTATTAGTGCTTCCATCGTCTGGCCATGGTTCCACTTCCTGGTCTCAGTTGAGTGCCTCGCACCTTGCACGCGGGCAAAAGCCATCTTTCTCTCCCACTCACTGAGGAACCATGCGGTTTGTGGGTTGTCAGGCCAAAGCCACAGGACTACCAGTCCCCAAATAAATGTAGCGGCCCCAAAGATGATAAATAAGAACTAGCATGACAGATTAGCTGAGGCTTTAAACGACACTTGGGTATTATCACTCAAGTGCATACATACCTGCCAGGTTTTGATTGCACTGTGAATATGGGAGATGGCATATGCAAGAACGCCACCGAAGATGTAAGCTACACTGGCTCCTCCGTACCACAGGCCATGCCGCAGAGCATGTTCGGATGGTTTATGCCACGTAAATGTTATCATTGTAAAGCCTGGGCTTACTGCAGCCTCGAAAACTCCCAATAAAATGCGTAGGGCAGCAAGACTACCAAAGCTTTTACCAGCGGCCATACACAACTGTATACCCGCCCATATAATCCTAGTACATAGCCAGCAGCGTTAACTTCCCGAACTGTTCGATCGCTCTTTTGAGGGGTAAACTTACACCGTGACAACTATGACTTTGGCCACCGGGAACTTGACCAACAGGATCGAGGCCAGGGGGCTGGCTGCAAGAAATCCCACGTAGAAGAAGCTGGATACCCAGGAATATTGCGTCCCTACAAGTTTCTGTTATAACGTTAATATTGGTCATCGGTCCTTCTGGTTTGATTAGCAGGCAGATTTACTGCGTCCTGTAAGATACCCATGATCGCGGTATAGCCAAGAGATGTCTTGTCGAGATATTGGAACAGATACAGAATAAACATGAATGGAATCAAGCTGTTCTGTTGTCAGTCTCGCAGAGAATACCGCAGAACTTTGCACGGGGCTCAATCTTCCGGACGAGCTTTCGCTCCTCGGCATGGGTTATAATCAAGTTAGACTCTACCTCACTTGTACTGGCATGCATAGTAACGGAGTCTATTGAGCTCTTCGCCTCCGCAACGAACTTGTTCTCTTCAGATGAGATCATAACGAATCGCGATCATGAATGGAGTTGGCACAATATGATTTTCTTTCGAGTTGGACGTCCAAAGGTATCACGAAGGTATGCGATCCTCATGTGCAGGGACTATCTTGTTCCTTATACATGACGAGACCAGGCCACAGTTAATAGTAAACAAGAAGTGATGTCAAGTGTCCTAGTAAAATGCACGATGAATATCTCGTAGTACTCAGCGAACCAATAATCTTAGACGGATAAGTAGTTATTGAAACCCAATTGTTATCGTCTGACGCAATTACCGGGTACATGTACCCAAGATCATCTCGTTTGTGATACCATAATTGCCGGGTACGAGAACCCGGATAACGCCAAACCTACTTCGCCACTCGACCTTGGGACATCGTGCCAAGAGACATGGGTATACCGACATCCCCAGACCTGAACAGCTTTCCCCCGCGCTAGCTGGGTACAAGTACCCGGGGAAAAGGTTATCTATTTTACTGTCGTTTTCGGCTGCCCCGTTTGCGGAAGTTACGGTACTGCTTATCCCATCCCTGACGACTCCTTGAGCTTTTTCTTCTCCATATTTCCCAACCCAACTTTTTCATATCCATTACATTTTTTAACACACCGTAATATTCCAATCGAATGCTATCATGACAGCAAAGACGATACCTGTATTATCTGACGAGGTTACTATTCCTTGGAACCTTCCTCCGCGGCCAAGATATGTTATGACAGCAGCCAATCTTGTTGATCCGATAAAAGGCGAGATATTAACCAACGCGACGGTCCATCTTCACGATAGCGTTGTGAAATCTGTCAATAACAATCCCAACAAATAGGAAGATGATCCATCTACAGTAAAGATCAATTTAGAGAGGAAGTTCATATACCCTAGCTTAATAGACTGCCATGTTCATCTGATGGCGGTCCCTGGGAAGGAGGGACTGGAAGAGCTAAATAATATACACCCCTCTGCCTCGCTTTTATGCTAGCCACAGGTCTATAGATCTATATTAGAGAGAGGCTTTATAACTATAAGAAATTATAGAGGTGCTTTATTTTCTCTAAAATAAGCCATCGAGAAAAATGTATATCTAGATCTAAGACTCTTTATTACTAAATATATATTATTATAGATAGATAGACATAAAGATATATATAAACTAATAGATAATTATAAATATTATAGCAGAATAATATAAAATATTAATTATATTATTAATAGCGTTTTTAATTGCCTAAAGTATATCTAGAAAAAGATTTATTAAAGTATAGACTTCCTTAAGATTATAAATAGTAGAGAAGTAACCAGTCTAATAAATAAGATTAAAAATATTTAATTTTTAGATAAAGAAATTAAGACTATTATTATAGTTATATTAAATATAAATATATATATAACTATATATATCTATATATTCTAAGCTATTCAGCAAGCTATTAAGCAAGAAGTACTAGAAGTTAAACATAGTAATCTAATTAATAAAGAAACTATAAAGCTTATAGCTAAGAAAGGTATATTTCTTATATTAATCTTTATTACCTACGCTATAATAGCAAAATTTAAGGGTTTCCTTTTCCTAGTCTTAGCGAAAAAGAATAAAGAGATATTAGAGAAGAGATTATTTACTATTAAGATTACTACTAAAGCTAGTATAACTATTTATTTTAAGATAGATTTACTTAGATAACTACATTTCGCGTAGTCTCGAGAGTTCGGATTGCGGTGTTAAGTTCAAAGTTCCCTAGAAGTCTTATGTAGCGCTATAGTTAATATTGCTTGAATGCTCCGACAAGACAAGTTCCTAGGCTAGATCTCTCCAGGATTCGCAGCTGACCTGTTGATCTTGAACGCGAATCCCTTGGAAAACATCGCCATTTTTGACGTACCCGAGGAACACGTACTAGCAACAGTCAAGGATGGGCGTATTCATGCGTCGAGATGGTCGAAACTTAAGACTGATCTGCACCACACTGCCAATATTGCTTAGTAGATAAATTAAACCAATCAATTTTCAGAGATGTAAATGGCATCTTCATTTCACAATTCTTCACAATTCTTGCAGCTAACTTCTCCAAATAACACATAACAGTAAAAGATCCAAGGCTAGATGACTGAGAACTGTAAGCTCTTAGGCTCCTCGGGAAGTAGCGCCATATATGTTATTATCCTGTCACTTAAATATCAACAAGAGATACTATTAAGCTTCTATGAAATATATATAAAGCAAACAAAAGGAATTTTTCTGGTGTTGCTATAGGACTCTTTATAATCAAACTGGTTGCTGTTCTTCTTCTCCCTATCCGCTTCCTGTGTGCGAATATGAGTCTTTGAATATGAGTCTTTGGGATCCTGATTACATGACCGAGGTTTGTTGTCCTAACCAAAATACCTGAGTGTAGTAAGCCGTACTACAATCACAAACTCTAACCAAAATATCTAAGTGTTGAGTTATACTATAATTATAAACTTTAACCAAAATATGTAAATGGGTGGTGTTGCCCAATAGCCGCTTGGGGTTAGCGTTATTTTTATATTACTTATTTAATTTTATCATTATTGTCTATTTAGATTTGAGTATCTGATCTAGTTAAAACTTAGATATACAATTTTTACTTCGATATAGACAGTATTACTCTCAATCAATGACTTCCCGCTTATGATGTATTCTCTGGCTTTATTTTGCCCCAATATAGAGGCTATACATATTAACTATCCATATGATTATTCTCTTGATTAAGCTAGCAGTTGGCTATAAAACTTAAAAATTAAATAATCTACTTCTTTGTTTTCTTAGCAAATAGATAATAAAGATATTAAGTAATAAACCAACAGTAATATTAATAATAATCTAGATTATTAATACAGTAAGATTAAATATAACTTTATATATATCTTAAAATAAGCTATTTTCTATTATTAAGTTATAAATTATATTCTTAAAGTCTATAATTATATTTACTATATTAATCTTACTAAATAGACTATCTATTACTATTAATCTTCTAAAAATTTAAATAAATATAACTAGAATAAAAGTTATAATAGTTATACTATATTAAATATATAAATTTAAATTAATTAATATTTTAATAATAAAAGATTTTAAAATATTTACTATAATAATACCCACTATAAATTTATATTTATAAAAAAAATTAATAATATAGCTAATAAAGTTAATAATAATTATAATAAATATCTAATATTATTTAGTTTAATAGAGAAAACTAATATATAAAATAAAAAGAGATATAAAAATAAAAATAATATAAAGAGATATAGATCTATGATATTATAGATCTAATATTATATTTTTATTAATTAATTTATAGATAATAGTATTAATAATAATTTTAAAACTAAAAAAAAAAAAGTAGATTATAATATAAATAATATAAATAGAACTAGGAATAATAATATAAAATTATATCTTAAATACTAATAATATTTTTAAAATAAAAAAAATATCTTATATTATATTTAATTAAAAAAAGATAATAATTTATAAATAAAATAATTAAAAAAAAGTATAATAATATTATTTTATATTAATATTAAAAAATAAAAAAAATTATTATTTTTAATACTACTAAATACTTAAGCTAAAAAACTAATAATAACTATAATACTAACTTTAAATATATTATTATAAAGTGATAAATATATAAAAATAATTAATTATAAAAAACTAACTAAGCATCTAAAGCTAAAGATAATAAATAGATTAATAAATCTTGCTTAAAAAGAAAATAGAGCGCTAATAGTACTAGTTAATCTAAATATAAGAACACGTAGCTATGGGCTGAATTTTTCTTTACGTGATATGATGTCTTCGAGTTGTTCAATGGCCTCGTCGGTTCGAATAACGTCGTGCATAACTTCTTTGTACACACGGTGGGCATCTTTTAGTTTGCCAAGGTCGATGCCCTGCGCTGTTCGCACAATGCTTACCTTTGTCGTATGCGTTGACCGATCACCGAAAGAAATTATCATGCAACCTGGGAGATAGAGAAACTGGCCATCGATATGGAGAAAGCGGGCTGTTGTGGCCATATACTCTTCGAGGCGATGAGTTGGAGCACCGTACAGCATCAAAGTGCGGCACAACATAATAATGTAGTCTTGCATGGTTAATGTCTCGCTCAGATACTCAGTTATCTGTTTTTCTTTGGGGTGAGAGAGATCATCCATGCGGCTCAAGCCTGAAATTTGGTACTGATAGTTCCGACACTCCACCGGTCGACTCTCTGCTTTGGTGGGACCTCGAGTGGTCGATATGGCCGGTTCGAATTTCTCCCCCCTAAGGAACGTCCCTGAAGGATTTGCAAGTTGTATCGAGGGTTCGACCAGGTTGGCGATTGTGTTTAGTGTAGGTTTCTGCTCATACCATTTTCGTCGTCGATTCGGTATATTATGGTTGAAAACTGGACTGTTGGTCCTGCTGCCACCACTGCCATCGTTGATAGCACTCCCACCACGGATTTTTGTGCTCCCAGATCTCAGAGTGGTGGAGCTCCGGCCTTGGTGGTGACCACTGATGGCGCCTGCTGTGGGTTTATATAGTTGAAGAAGCTGTGAGAGAACACCACCACGATACTCCTGTGGCTCGGGCACATCATAAACTCCATCTAAAAACCCATTATTGATGTCGTCCCTGTTTCTTGGCGTCTCCTTCCTTTCATCAGTGTGATTTTCATCCTGAGACTCAGTCTCCTGTCGTTCGGCTCTGCCGTGGTGTGGTGCATGAAAGTTTTCCAGCCGGCGAGCCTGTTGTTCTATGAAAGTCTCGTTTCCATCACCGCCATCCCTCAGGTTTCGTTGGAAGTCGCCATCATCTTGTGAAGCTGATGCTTGGCCAGGTTCAGTATTCCATCGGTGCAACGACCGAGTCGGGATGTCGCTGCCCTTTCCAGACCGCGCATGTAAACCATGAAGGTCGTAAATCACGGTTGGGAAAGAGCTTTCGGACTTCGTCCGTGAAATTAACGGGTGTAGTCTCGGCACATGGAGCTGGTTTGGTTCTGATCCCTTAAACGAAATGCTGCTATCTGGCGGATCGCTATCGCCGCTTCTGCACTCAAATGGAGACGCTTGGAAGGGGCCAATGGCATGAAACCTCAAATCGCCAGCATCACTGTTGAACTGACTTCTGTGCCTTTCTGCCTGCACATTGTCGAATATGGCGCAACTTCGTGAGCGATAATCATATTTCGCAGACGTGGGATCTTTGGAATACAGAATAGCACCATCTTTCCGAAGTTGAGGCCGGTTAGCATTGTAATCAGGCTTAGAGCCGGGAGTCTCTGGTGCATAATGGCTTAATTTATTGTTCATTGAACTAATATTCGAAGAAAGGTGACTGGCAAGGTCGGAAAACAGAGCACGCAGTTTCAAGCAATGAGTGGCATGCGAAGAGACGAAAATGGAAAGGGTCCATATATGAGCTCGTGAATCGACCAAGTGAATGTCACGAGGCTCCCGGCTGCAACCGGGAACAACGATTGATGCAAGTGTTAACCTTGGAATGGCAATGTGCCTATTATAGTGAATAGTTTGGGGTGGGGGGGATCTGTACGGCGTCCCGGGAGAAGGCCACTCGCCTTTTATGATATTCTAGGTGGGGTCACCTCAACCCTTCACTCTCCTTCTTCTGTAGAAGGCAAAGAATTTTCAGGATATGTGTGAACTTCAGTGGCGAAAAGTCATGAAGTCCTTCAAGTATATTCAATTCACCGGCCCGGGTTTTGGGGTAGCATTTAACGTGTATCAACGTCTTAGCCGGCCGATCGCAGATGGTACGGAGTCGGCAGGCGCGGCGGCAATGCCGGCAACCTCGACAGACTGTACTTGCCCCTTCTACTGCTATATTTAAAAGGCAGGCTCATGAGTCATTTTTTTGACTGTCCTGAGTACGTGTCTTTGCCAATGGGCCGCTGAAATGATTGTAAGCGCGATGACTGAAGTTGAACCGGATGATGGCTAGTTACGCACTATGTGAGCCATGTATCAGGCCATGAAAAATCCAAACATTGATCAATTCTCACTTGTCGAACAGTCATAACTTAACAGTAACGGAGCCAGATTGCTTGTGATACATCCCGATGCATAAAGAAAATGGGACACCCGAGACTTCGTTCAATTCCAGCTCGCCCATACCGAGATCAGAAAACGAAAAAGAGTTTTTTTACACCCCAGTAGGTATTCAAAAGGAAGACAAGCCCCTTGGTACCCAGTTCCTTCAGATAAAACAGTCCAGTCTGCGTAATATCTTACAAACTCAATACTGATTAATTCCACACGAGTATGGGGACTGAGGATGCCCTTAAAATACTCATAAGTATAAAGTTTGCGGACATCCAAGTGGCAGGCGATGTGATTAACAATTTTTTGTGGCTAGGCTGATTTGTCTTGAGACGGACGAGGTGAGGTTGGAATCTGTCCTTGCAGTCCCGGCCCGGGCGAAACAAAGCCGGTTGCGGGCGTAACAAAGCCGTTTGCGGGTGAACTTAGTGTTTCACATGATTTATGCTTGCAAAAGTACCACGTCATGTTCTGCTTCATCAAAATATATAAAGACCGTAAATAAAGGTTTTGTAGGTATTTATTACCCCATCGTGACACTTGCAGAGCCAACAGTCTTGAGATTATTAACGACCTCGCGATTGTCTTGGTGTATTTCCTTTTGAATCAACTTACGTAAGTGCTTTTGAACCCTAGCCTACAACAGAGCATTAGGGACTTATTTTGTAGATAGCTTTTGGCTATACGACAATTTCCGTTCGCACGCGCCGTGATCAGTCATGGGCGAATCCAATGGATTGCCGTCAAAAGACGTAACCCTTCCCTGGTTTCAACCTCTGCAGCACAGATACGTTCTGTTGAACGCAAATGTTGTTGATCCTGTCAAAGGTGTGATATTAGAAAATACTATAATTCACCTTTACAAAGGTATTGTCCAGTCTGTGAATAATAACGCTGCAGAATGGGAGTCAGACGCTTGCACGATAACAGTTAATCTTGAAGGCAAATTCATCTACCTAGGATTAATCGACTGCCATGTTCATCTAGTGGCAGTGCCAGGGGGGGAGAATGGCCTGGAGAGCGTCAAGGATATGAATATATCCGCGTCTCTTCTGCGTCAATCCTTTGTATGTAAGGCCATGCTAGAGCAAAGATTCACTACCATTAAAGATTATAGAGAAGCCTTATTTTCTCTTAAATAGGCGATTAAGCAAAGCGTCTACTCTAGACCCTAACTTTTTATTATAGACCATACTCTTTCATAGATTAAAAGATATAATAATATATATAGTATTCTAAATAACTATAAATATTATAATAGAATTATCTAAAATATTAGCTAAATTATTAATAGTATACTAGATTATCTGAAGTATATCTAGAAAAAGATTTATAAAAAAGCTAACTTTCTTAAAATTATAAGTAGTAGTAATATTACTAACCTAATTAATAAAATTAAAAATATTTAATTTTCTAATAAAGAAATTAAAGCTATTATAATAGTTGCGTTTAATATAGATATATATATTACATTATATTTATATATCCTCAAAGCTATATAGCAAGCGATATCGCTTAAAGTCTTAAATATTAAATATAGGAATTTAATTAATAAGATAACCGCTTAGATAATAGCTGAAAAAGAAGTTTTTTTTACTCTAATACTTGTAATATATATAGCGATAGCGATATTTTAAGATTTTCTTCCTTTAGTATTAGTAAAGAAAAATAAAGAGGTCCTTAAATCTAGACTATATATTATTAAAATTGTAAAAGATATAGGGGTTACAATCTGCTTTGGATCTGATTTGTTAGGTGATCTACATTTTGTATAAATACAAGAGTTTAAGCTGTGAAGGCAAGTTCAAACCTCGCAGAATATTCTACGAAGTGCCATGGTGAACTCTGCACGTCTCCTCCGACAAGAGGAATTTTTGGGTCAGGTGGCCCTGGGGTTTACAGCCGACCTTCTGATTCTAAATGCGAATCCTTTGGAAGATATTACGATCTTGGACAAGCCCGAGCAACACATCTTATCTACGATGAAAGATGGACGTGTCCTTGCCTCCAGGTGGTCAAAGCTGAGCATCGACGCTCAGAAGACCAACATCGAGTAAACTTTGTGGTCTTCCCATTCTTATACAAGTTAGCACTTGCATCAGAATTGGAGAATGGCTCCATTTTTTCATCAAATATGCCCATTAGTTTACTGTACTGTAACAATTAATTTAATTTCAAGGACTATTAAGCAATTTCAAAAGTGTCTTTCGTTTCAACTTGACTGTGACGGGCCAGAGCCCATTGGTAAATCATTAAATCATATCCCATGACCTTCCAAATAGAGCTTTTGGCGGAAGAATTCGAAGGAAGTCTATGCGAAACGGGACCGACTCACTTTAGCATTGGGACAGACCTTATCCCTTTCCCCTTTCCTTTTGCCAAAATTGTCGAGATTGACCGGGCATTCAATCTTGACACTTCTGGATTTGCGCTAATGGTCAATGCGCAGGGATATTATCTAGCCGATTTGCGGTTCAAGCCAGTCTTCAAGAAGTCGAATGATGTGAATCGCTCATTTTTATTCACAGTGCTGCTCGTTGGACACTCCCACCGCTAGGAAGCCCCTAGATCACCCAAGAAAATTGATGAAATACTCATTTGATACGATTCGGGCTGTGGTACAGTAGACATGGTCAAAAAACCCAAAGTCCTCATCCACGGCTTCGTTTACAGCAACCGCATCAAATCGAATCAGATTTGGTAGATGCGGCAAATGCGAACGAGACGAAAATTTTCGTGGACAATGTATGCCGTCACGTTGTAGAGGGACATATTTGGGCGATGCTCGCAACACCTTCAGACCGGTACAGTCAGTTTCAAAATCGCCTTCACCTTATTTACATTCTCTTTGATAAAGTGTGCCCCATTATAGAGACAGGCTAGTAAAGATACAGTTAGATTGGTGTCTATCACTACCGTAAATGTATACTACTTAACTATTATAAGACTAGTACAAGGCAGCAACTTCACAATAGTGGGGCAGAATTCAGCACAGAGTATGTAAAAAGGTGAAGCCAATTTCGAAATTGGCTGTAAATACGGTAAAAATCAGATGATAATCATTTCATGCTCAAACTCCAAAGCTAATGTTTGTGATTAACAGGGTGTACGGCTCGAGACCAACTGGACGAAATCATCAAAAAAAAAAACATTTCGTGTTCCTCTCCTCGGCTAATGAAAGCATTCCCAAGAATATACGTCCATCACAGTCATATTTCGAGCCTGGCCGTACATTTTCTTGTGGATGCGATTTCGTCCGGATAAACAGGCCAAGTCAACTTTGGTCGTCTTAACCTCGTCTATGGCCTTTCTTTATGAGCTTCCGGCGATAATGATGATGCCCACTGGAAGATACTGCCCACAAGCATCACCTGCTACCAGGGAAGTCAAAAAATGCGGTCATTATGTCCAATGGGGCTGCCGTGGCTGGCCGTTCTCCGGTATAAAAAGGTCCCGAACGCCAACTCGTCGCATGCTGAAGAACGATATAGGCCCGGCCCAGACGATGCTGATAGACATCGAGCTGACCAGTGTGCAATATGCGATGCTTAGCCACCGGTCCAGTATCTACAGCCGCCCGGTCTCCTGGAGCGTCTGGGAGAGGCTGATCCTGGGCGATGGAGGACCGCCAGCACCGCTTCCAATTGATCATGAGATTATAGCACATAAGGGACCCCATCACCATAGATCTGACCGCCACGTCCCTCCAGTAAGCAAAGATATAGCGATAAAGCATGCTGGAAAGATACCGCTAAAAGATACTATAGCATAAATAAGAACATCTCCTTTTAGTAGATATTAGTAGGTATTTTAACCTCTTTAAAGACTTCTAAGATGTTGTCTAAGCTATATTATACACTCTATAGACATAAGAGTATTTCTATCTAGAAGTTAAATCTTTCTAATTTCCGCGTATGCGGGCGGCTGTATAGCAGTTAAAGGATATATCTAATACTATAAAGACGGATAAATAGATTGTTCTAATAAACTATAAGTACTTTTACGAGTAGAAGCCTATAGAAATATAGATGTGAATGGGTTTCTAAGCACTTGATGACGTTCGATATAATAGACAGATTATATTCTCTATGTGTTGGAGATATAAGTCTCTGTTCTTATACTATACGAGTTCCGCTAGCTCGGAAAAGAATATTTTGATTGATATATAACAATCAGCTATTGTTTTTGTCGTGAACGTTTTGTTTACAAAGTTCTATTCACCATTCGCTCACCCTTCCAACCGTAATCATATTTCTCATTCACTGACATCACATCAAGGCCCATGCACACTCTTTTCCAGTTCTTCGCCCGCTGTGCTCATTATAGAAATAAGCGGAGTGCGAATCGAGCCACTCCATGTCCTATGTGCATGATGGTGAACTCTGAATGAAGGGATACGTTCAACTGATCACAATTCATGCGCTGTCGAAAGGGGAAAAGCGTCGGGATCGACTAGGAGGCTGGTTGGTGCTTCGGCTCTGTGTTATAAGAGACGTAGGAGACGCTAGAGTAGTTAGAAGGCAATTCGCTTATATCTAAAATTGTAGACTATTCCTTACTATACAGCTCTTAATTTGATTAAGAACATAAAAAAGAATGAGAATTATATGTCTCTTATGGCTAAGCCATTTTTCACCTTAGAGAGGAGGGTTTTTTCACAGCATCGATGCAACAGCGCACCAGGGGATTACGGATACAAGACTGCCGTTTGTGACCGCCGCGCAGCCGCTTCATCTTCGATCGAATTAAATAAAACGACCGCAGCTTATAAGAGAAGAAAGAGTATACCGCCGCCTTTTCTTTCCAGGAGAGCTCGGAATGCTTATCTATCTAGTCGAGCAATTCGGCTTCCTCGATCGGTATCTACGGGATATACGTCATGTTCGGCTCTCTGAAGTCGACTGAGGTCTGCTCTTAGCGCAAATGGAGAGTGCTGGGCGATAATAGAAGACCCGATTGGAGTCGTGAAGGAACGCCAACGTGATATGCGTGGTGAGAGTCTCATTCGTGAGGGACCAGCGAGGGCTGCGACTCTGCGTGGAACACACCCCCTTCCGGCCAATATCCAGCCAATCTGCCGACTGAGTTCTGTATCAGGTCAGGTGGAGTGTGACTTCTGGTCAGGCTGATTTCCATGAGTACCAACATGCCCACACGAGGAATCTCTTCTGATTGGTGTAGGACGCGGAAATTTTCGAGCCCACAACCTGTCGCTACTAAATGTGTAAGACCGAAGAAATGGCCAGTGCGGGATGGCGGCATCGTTCACAATCCAATCGGCTTCCCTATGCGGCCATACAGATCTACAGCTGAAACACGAAGGGTACAGTGCGCCTGATAGTTCGCGTATTTGCTATCCAGATTACGCTTGGTTTATATATATTCTTTGTTCTTTTAACAGCCAGTGCTAACCATTGGCACCTTCCAGCTGGCCGGCGAGGCAAGAGTGGCAGATGCCCACTTATACACCTAGGCTCAATGTGCAACGATGACACAAAGCAGTCCGGCGCTGCTGAGATAGCGGCATAGCTGGCCCACGCCAATTGATGAGGCCATACCGTGACATCGGTGAGAGAAATCACCTATAGACAGAACACATGGGGAACAGCCCAGCTGACTTGACCCACAGAAGATTCTCTTTCCCGAGCTAGCGTACGCTAGATCTCACGCGATCGGCCCCATCGCCGCCGATAGCGATTGGCCCATATGCGCTATTTTGCTCGGATACCCGCCAATGCGTGCGGTCACGTGCCGCTCGCTAAGGCGCAACAGCGCGACCTAACAGAGTGATTGCGCTCCGCAACACTAAGTCCACAGGGTGAAGATCGATATCACGTCTCAATATCTGTTAGTCGTGCCTTTTCATCACCTCTACCTATCTCACACGCCGACCGTTCTCTCTCAAGGCTCGCAGAGATGGAGAAGAGGCACTCCTTTCTCATTAGCTGGATTGACAGTAATTAATTAGCCCACATGCGTCCGGCAGGTCTATGCACGTGGAGATGCGTATCTAACTGACATCGATTAGTGGAAGGAAGAAAGCCTATTTAAACGACCGCTGATGGACATCCTATCCTTCCACATTCTAAACTGTGTTGACTTTCTCGCACCTTTTATTATTCCCAACGGCGGGCATGTCGAGTTGGGGTGGCTGTGCCACCTTCGAGAGGCATCCTTTCCGTTTCGACACTGTTTCCCATCCCACGACTCACCACACGTACGTCTCCACGCGTCTGGGTCGAACGCCCCCATTGTTTGATCACTGCATCACGTGACCGCTCCAGTCTCTCATGGAGCCGTCTTTTTTGGCGCGATTGCGACTTTGAAAACACCATGCTCATACTGTCCGCTGCAGGCATTGCTCGGAGATTACGCAAAACAATTTCCCTTCGTGGCTTGCCCACGGCCTTGTTCGCGTACAGCAGACCGCGTACGCCTGATACGAACAGTCAAATACGGGATGTACTCTGTCGCGGGGTAATGTCATGGTTGTCGCCATCTACGCTGTCCAGGAGCAGTGGGAGAAGGGGGGCTAGTTAGTTATCGTGCGGGTGTCGTTCCGGATTTTTTGCATAGACGAGAAAGTGGTCATCCATTGCCCCTGGACCGTCGTTACGCTCTCGCCGAATTCGTAAGTTTTCCCTCTCAACTTTGCGGGCGAATGGTGACAGTTCTCCGTGAGATTTGTGCACTCATCATGTCGAGACGACCGCGACGTCGCCAGCGGATTTATCGCCAGCGGACTTCTCGCGCCGCTTCACTCGCAGGCGCAGGTCCGGTCTAGCGATATGCTACACTTGGGTCGCATAGACAGTTTTAGGTTCCACTACCAGGGACCGCAAGTATAAGACACTACAATAATATATTGCCGCGTTACTTTACCGCTATATTAGAAACACCACAGTATAGTCCTAATCAGTATAGTTATCACTACTAAAAGGACTTCAGGGAACACGCTTCCTATATAGAAATTGTTACGATATATAAGAAATAAGTGAGTCTCTTTAGATACAAGCGTGAATAGCTACAATTAGAATTACAGGGTCTCCTGCCTAGAGAAAACCAGCTTTTACAAAACCAGATCCGGGCCACGGCCTCCTGGAGCCATGTGATAGCGAAACTTCAGCACATTGTCGGAGGATATTTATCGGTCTTTAATCGAATAGTCGCTCGCATTATCTCCGCCTACCTGACTGGATAGTCCGGTAGTGATGACCTACAGTTGATGATACTGAATATGGATGCAAACTGGAGCCTAGCCACGGCTGACATCCTCTAGCTGGTCTTAGCGGCGGTAGTAGAGTCTCGCATTTCTGCCTTTGTCACCGACAACCTAGACGCACCAAATATCCTGTGAGGTGTGCGACGTGTGAGGAAGCGTACACCCGCCCCGTGTTGAAGCGGGACCAACCGAGTCGGGCGTAGTGATGCTGTAAAGGTAGCATAATGCTTTGGCAATGTCATGTACTCCGTTCTCTTGTCGACAGGCGTCCGTGCTGATTCCGTGTTGAACCGCGATAGATGAAGACGTCGATTGCTGTGGTGGGCTTCGCGACCTGTGAATGGCTCAGACCCAAAAAGTGGTATACTATGTCGCAGTGCAACACGGACGACTCCGGCCAATCACTGGATGATCCTGGAGGCTGCTAGGATCGTGATCAGACGGGATATTCACGGTAAGCCGCCTAAACCAGCCATTTTCGCGAGGCGAGCGAGACCAATCGTCTTGTGCGCCTGTTTCAGATCCGTTCGCGGGTAAATCTTGCCTACCACGGAAGACACGCATGCTGGCCCTATCCAACCGGAGTGGATTCTGGATTGTGGGGTGGCGCTCGCTACCGGCCAAGAAATCCCCCCGTGATCCGCGTGGTATATGATTTGATTGAGTCTCCTTTTTGGGCGTTTTTACCCGTTTTGGTGTTAATTTTGCGGCGCAGACTGGCCAGACTCGTCCGGCTCTCGACCACATTAAGCAATTGGTCGACATTCCTCCTGCCCAACACGCCTTTCACATGCCTGACGATGGTTCGAGTGGCACGGTCGTCATGGTCGGCTTGACCGCGTGGAACAATATCAATGAAATCGGTGTATTTCTGATTGCCGTCAACAGAAATGTTGCAATGACCGAACAACGCCACGGGAGCTCGTCTTGTACTTGTCTCGCATTCGTCTTGGGGCGCGCTCCGAATGGATCCAGGGCCAATGATCACGCCGGGTGCGGGCCCGTGACGATCTCATCCTCATTGGGAAAGTACAATGGCCCGCTCCGTTCCTTGTATCGCGGCTATCGCCAGGCCGTTGCCGTGCCCTGTCAGAGCGCGGCACAGAAATGGTGCCGACGCCATGATGCGCATCAGGAGGAAGCTTGGCTCAGATGACTGGTCTATTCTCGTGGCCTTCGTATGTGCCATTGGCACTTTGTGATATTATAACAAATGGTCTGGTCATGTCCTCACAAAGATATTCCATCTTATTAGAATTATTTGCGGTATGAGTTTGGTTTCTCACCACGGCGGTCGTCGTATAGAGTTCGCCTCACCCCGACAACCTCCGCACCGTCCTCCACTAAGTATTATGCGAGGTTTTGGCAAGCTGGCAGCTGTGATCGGTGAAAGCGTTGCCCTATCCAGGCGCAGCGCGAGCCGCAGGGTCTTCCGCTCAGCCACTACACTCACTACCAGGCCGGACGCATTAAGAATGCATTGATAGCTTCTGTCGATCGAGGCGACTCGGTGATTGGAGACTGCTTTAGCCCCGAAATCTGGCAACTGGCGTCATGCCATGTCAGGTACCGATCGAGGTGATTCGGCTGTAAAGCGAGGATTGACCACGCAGGCGAAAAGCCGCCACGTCAGAATACGCTCGTCCTTCGTCATCTTCGTCGGACAAAGGACTTCCATTATCTCTATTTTCGTTCTTCAGACCAAAGCCGTATTCAATCACTAGCCAACATTCACGCCTCGGGCGTAGGGCCATTTCCTGTTATGGTAAAACCTCTTTCTTTTCATCGGCCGTTTTTAAACGATAGCGTCGGTAGTTAGTGTGGTTGTCATAAGTCAGAGAGTAATCCGTCAGCCTGTGCACTACTATTGGCTGTATATAACAGTCAGTGTGTGTATATATATATTCATTCACTGTTCTTTTGTAGCGATACGATATACCAAATGTAACTCTAGCTATAATACATAAGCACATACCAACCAATTTAGCGGGTTGTCACGGCCTGTGGTAGTCTACGTGCCTAGGGTTCTGTTGTGGTTCTGTTGTTCGCATGCGTCATCGAAATCGACTGTTCCTTATCTTGGTTTGCTGTTTATGGTGTGTCGTGTTGTACGTCAAAATACTTCGCAATTTAGGATGATTACAATCCTTAGTACTGTGCGGGCTGAATAACCTTACAAACACTCTCAACTGGACTTCGCCTTCAGGTGCCCATACAATTCCATTCCTGCTTCCTATATAAGGTGGACATTTCCGTTATTATTCTTGAAACACGGCTTCCGACGTCGCAATGGCCTCTTCCGTGCTTGGACGTGCTGCACTCGTGCTGATGGTGCAAAGCATCCGTCGTTGTGGCGAATCTGCGTCGACTGTCCGGGCGGCCAGCACGACGGACGTTCCGGGAGCCACGTCACGATGATAGTGCATCGTCATGGCCACAATTGGCTTGTCCTCGTAGCACCGTTGGGTGATCTCGTGACACAGCCCTGATAGAAACCCGGCGCTGACCACTCCCGATCGATAGCAGACCGTGCGATCGTCCGGGATTGTGATGAAAGCGGTCGCATGACGACCAGTTCCAGTGACCCATTCGATGGAGTCAAAAGGCAGTTGCCAGACCGTGGCATGGGTTGCCCGGGTCAAACCACATGGATGGTGCGAGACCGGTTGTCGTGGCCGAAGGAGTCGAGGTCGTAACGGAGGGGGCGTCACCGGAGTGTCGATAAAGGGAGGCGTCGCACAACGAGAGAGACCGGGAATGGTGCTTGGTGACGGCGCCTCGATGTTGTCAGACTCGTCTTCTCCAGTCAGACTCATTGTGTCTGGTTGTGAGAGCTCTCGACGCTTGCGAACTCGACTTCGCCTGGCTGTGGAATGGGAAGCCGGTCTTTGTCCGCTAACGGAAAAATGTTTCGTCTAAAGTCTGTAGTATCATCATTCGCTTCCCTAGTGCACTGGCCCAGATGAAAAAGTAGTATTTGGTCTCGGCGAGGTGTCAAACAAAGAATGAACGGTTCGTAGGCGGAATTGATGTCAGAGTTGAATCCACCTGGCCGCGGAGATTCCCGGTCAGAGTAAATAATATGTATTCGGGTACTGTAGCGAAGAAGCATTGACTTTTGACCGGTTAATTCTGCCTCACGAAGGCTCCGCTGGTCTGGACCGCATCGAGGTGCGTCGTGCTGGTAAAAAATGGGCGGTGCAGCGTGACAAAGAGTCAGGCCAAAAATGGAACGCACTTCTGGTGGTTTCTAGCGCTATCCACCTCGAAGGAAACCGTGGGTAAGAATGCAAGAGAGTTTCATAGTATCCTTCTCCTTTAAGCACCCTCTTTATGAGTAGCATCCCATCTGGTAGGATCCTAGAAGCCGAGACAAGACGACAAAACGAATGAGGAGGGCAACCAACCGGCAACCTTGACGCCATCCAGGGGCACACTGATCCATCGAATATTCAAATAATCTGTTTTCCCATTGCGATGCTTCTAAAACTGCCGGCTCGAATGCTGAATGCAAGCATAAGGGCGTTAGTATAGATAAATGACAGTGGTCAAATATATTCGTACACTGGCGAACACCTGCTCATATTGCGCAACGGTCCGAAATTATGTTTGTATATTCAATACCGACCAAAGCTGGTTGATTTAGATACGGTTAATGAAGACACTAACACGGCATGTCACAACAATGCCCATCAGCGCACTACCGGATGATTGTCCCTTTGCCGACAGTCAGAGAGCGTCCAAATGGCATCAAACAGAACGAGCCCCACCTGTATATTGGCCGGATCGGCTTTTTGAGATCGCACAGTGTATTCTCCGTTGTGCCTAGTACTCATGGGCCAAAATATGCCTGGACAAGAAATGCTCCATAGAAAACTTTATACCCTTTTATGAAAATGCGACAGGGAAATTGTACCGGTCTAAGATTAGCTATACCACCAATTTCACCGACAAAGCGTTGGAGCCAAAAAGTGGCTTCGCTCTGGTGGAATTTTCGTGCTGTTAGAAGACACTCTCTAAATACTACATCAGAATAAGTACAAAGAGGGAAAGGTTGAAACCCCGTGAATCCCTCGGCCATTGGGCTAAAATCCTATACCAATATTTACCCGCTCATCAGCACTTCCTCTTCAGCTTCGCAACCATTAACGTTATCCTCATTCTCCAACCATGCCACAGCCAAAGTTAGGAAAGCAGTCCAGCACCAGAGTCCCGAAATCAAAAATGGCTACAGAGTCCGATCACAATAAGTTATCAGCACAGACGTTAATGCCGCCACACTCTACCAAGGTAATATTTTCCAGGCTATTGCTAGCTCAAGGCTTGCTCAGGGCTAACCAACATAAACTATACATCGCAACAACCCGGGCTTCCCCAGCAAGCCATATACAGACCATAAGCTATGCAAAAGCACCATACGGAAGCTACAACAAGACATCCAAGAGGCGGAACAGAAAAACAGAGAACTCATACTAACAATTTCCAAGAGAAAGGAGCCGTCATCGCCAACGAAAATAGCTCGTCTCCGCGAAGAGCTCCGAGTAGAATTAGAAACGTGCGGAACCTTAGCCACTAAACTGTCTTCGTTTCAGGGGGAATTTATTAAACTTCGAAAAGGCCTATCAGAGTCGACGCTTCCGGGCCCAGCACTGGAATAAAACAGTAAATTTCTCAACCCAGCCGCTTTGAATCAGCCAGAAAATTCCAATCCGCAGCTCTTCAATCTCAATACAATCCCATACCCCAATCTCTCAGAGAGAGCATTTCATAAGATCTAAGGACGTCGGCACCGCTCAGTGCAGTAGAAGAAAATCGTCAACAGATCGTTCTACCGCCATAAAAAATAGCTATAAATAGCATAAAATTATACAGCGCAATCATAATTACATTCCAAATGTATCAACAGCATAATTTTCAGGAGAGAGATTTCTTCTTCCACCACTCTCGAGGATCTGCAAGAAGAAGAGTAGATTCAGTACATTTGAACCGCAACAGACATCAGGTCCTAGCTAGTAACCTAAACAATAGAAGGTATCTCAGTCTTATCCATATAACACATCTCATACACAAATCAAATAACTACACTATGAAGGTCATAGAGCATATATTCTCATATACGCAGCAAAGGTTCCGTTATCAAAGAGTACTATGTGATTTCTTCAAATATTCAAGCGCCTAAATCTGATGCCTATACACACCATAGATAAAAAGCCTGTTTTTGATAATATCCCGAGTCCTCACGTAGCGCTTACCAGCTACCGCGTGTACAGATCTCCAGGTCGACCCACGCATAGTCTCCGTTGCTACCCTCGACCTAACCGCGCCACACACTAAATAGCCGCTAACAGCCGGAGGCATCCGGTTTCTGGGCGAAGATCCAATAAGACATATTGGTTCGATCGACGCCACTTATACGCTCCCTCCCGTGTGCAATGCCAAGCTAGATCTATCCAATCGACGGTTGGCGCGCTTCGGTGCCAGCGGTTCGGCGGCACGTGATTCCATGGAACTCGAAGGGACTAACCGCGCGACTATTGAAGATGCAACGTCATTGATTGGTTCCGGCTACAACTAACTAGTTAATAAGTAGCTTTGCCATTCGATCGCCCTCTGTGTCGCAAACCTCGGCCGGTAGCAGGCACCTGATGGCCGCGTCACCAGAAAAAGGCCATTCTGGCCCGGCCAGTGATATCAATTCCTGCTGATTGCGGATGCTCGTGCCGGACAGCGCGGATAGACGACCGGGAGGAAGCGCATTCATAACAGTGATCTATAAGATGAAGTTCATATTGTATGGTTTCAACTGGCTAGAGATCTTTCTGTACAGTATAACTAGAGTCATAAGTAGATGTAGAAAAAGCCCCAATCTGATTTCTACTATACAGCTTCTCGAGATGTTAATAGCACAGGATTTAAATTTAATACAGATATATAGTAATATAAAAATATATATTACGATATCTCTATACAAATTATACTACTAGGCCGACAGTCAAGATTCCACAAAAGAGCAATAGTGGCATATCTCCGAATCAATACACCGGGCGGATACTTACACAGATATTCAGTTTCTTACCTCCCACGATAGTATACTACCCAACAGAAGATAATATCCACAAGTTTTCACCTGCCACTAGCATTCACCAGTCACAGCCCAGTCAAACATACTATCATTATATTCCGTCACTGAGACTAATCAACTCACCTAACATCTTCTTAATATAAAAAGGATCAAAATCCCTGGTAGCATCCTCGAAAACCACCAAGTCCCACCCAGACAATGCCGCCAAACAATACCGAGAGACATTAAGCTAACCAGCGTGCCACGCACAAGGCCACACCACAGATCCAGCATCTACAGCCGCCCAAGCCGCCCGATCTCCTAGAGCGGCTTCGAGAGGCTAATCCTAGACAATGAGAGGCCGCCAGCACCGCTCCCAATCAATCATGATATTACAGCGTGCGGAGAGACCACAGTCGCTCTAAAATGAACCGCCACATCCCTCCAGAAAGCAAAGACACAGCAATTAGAAATACCAGAAGAATATCACCAAGAGATACTATAGCACAAGCAAAAATACCTCTATTTTAATAGGTGTTTTAATATCTTTCAAAACTTACGTAAGGCTATCTACACTGTATCGTATTATATCTAAACGCAAGATAATTTCTACCCAAAAGTCGAACCCTCCCAATCTCCACGCGTTCAAGCAGCGGTATAACAATTAGTAGCGATGTACAACCACACAGAACGAAAGAAATAGATCGCCTAAGACGACTATCGATACTTTTAAAAGCAGAAACCAGTGAAGGTATAGATTTAAATAGATTTCCAACACTTGACAAAGCTTAGCGCAGTAGATAGATTATATTTCAGATGTCTTTTAGAGCAACTATAGCTATCATTATATTATATATATTCCACTAGCTCAGAAAATATACCTTAACTATAATATAACGCTAGGCTATTAATTCTGTATCCTTAGAAAATGAATTCACAAAGTACCTTTACGCACTCTTCCAACCACGTCCATGCTTCTAACTCATCTCCCTTCACGCTCAACACTGATATCCCCCCAAGGGCTGTACACGGTATATTCTCGGCCCAGTATGCTCATTGTAGAAGCAAGCAAAATAAAAGTGAAAACACAGTACAACCTATACAAAAGGTAATAGATTCTAGACCATGCTGTCTGTGCTTCTAATCATCATTCTGACACAGTGAGAAGGGAAAAAAAATCAGGAATAACCAGAGAGCGACCCATTAGTGCGTAGAATCCGGCTCATAAGAAGCATAGAAGACACTAAAGAGATTAAAAGGCCATTCGCTCGTATCCACAGAAGCGGACGGTTCCTCCATAGACAGCGGCTAGTTCGACAAAGAACAAGAACGAGAACAAGAATAAAGCTAATGTATCTCCTATTATCGAGCCACTTCTTGCCATTTAGAGCTTTTCCTTCGCACCACAGCGGTGTCTCAGTCAATAGGACGTTTCCAGATACCAAAGCGCCGCCTCCAGCCATAACACAGTCGCTTCACTTTCGATCAAAACGAGCCCTTTAACCGAGGCTTATAGGACGAGTAAATCACTACCTTTTATTCCCAGAAGCACTCAGAATACCAGTCCACCTAGATAAGCAATTCACCTTCCTCAGCAGGCATCCAAGGGATATGTATTATATCCACCCCTCTAAGGCCAACGGAGATCTGCTAAGTAAGGACAAAGAGATACTAAGTGATGTTATAAGTACAGTTAAAATCATAAAGACACCCCGGCAGGATATACAGAGAGAGAATCTCATTGTAAGAAGACAGTAAGGTCTACTACTTTGCATAAAACGCTTCCCACCTAGTCCGCATTTGGCCAATCCACCTAAATGAAGGCAGTATTAGTCTAAGTAAGGTGTAAGTTGTGGCCCAGTTACTTTTAGTTCCATCTCACAACTACCCACATAGACATCCTTTCCAATCCAAGCAGGCCACGGAGATCCCCGACTAGAAAGGCTATATGTAACTCAAAAAAGAGCAGTAGACAGAGTAGTGTTATTCACGGTCCATTAGGCCCACACACGCGGCCGTACTAACCTGCCATAGAAGACTGCGATACAGCAAATAATAGCGCATTTCCCAGCCAGAATACACTGTTCCTTTATATCGGCTATATTCTGTTTGCCCCCAACAGGATTCCTCATATCATCATGCATTAACACCTTCAATCCTACCAAGAAAGAGTGCCGCCTCCACCATAGCTAAATATCCCACGATGACACAAATCAGTTAAACGCCGCCCAGATGGCCACATAGCTCACCAACGCCCACATTATAGTACTTTACGGTAAGCTCAGTATTCGGAATAACATGTAGAGAGAAATACACCAATAGAAATACAAACTAGCTAACTGTAAATACAGGAAATTCCTCCAGAGTTCAGAGTTAGCACAGCACGTCTCGCTTGAGATAGCCCATCATCGTCCTTGGCCGGGTGGGCCCACATACGCAGTTTCGTTTGGATATCCGCCATGGTACAGTCACGTGCTGCTCGTTTCAGCGCGACCCGACAGAGTGGTTGCACTCTGCTACACCAAGACCAGGCGGTCACAATCGATATTAGATCTTAAGATACGTTTATAGTGCCTTTCTCATCCCCCTACCTATCCCCCGCGCTGAATTTTCTCTATAATAGCTCGTAGAAATCGAGGAGAGTTATTCCTTTCTCATTGGCGGGCTTAACTACAATCAATCGGCCTGCCTACGTCCGGCGGGTCCCTACACGTAGAAATGCACATTCAACAGGCACTGGTTTCTAGAAGGAAGAAAGCCTATTTAAACGACCGCGGACCCTAGAGACATCCTCTCCGTTTATCTCTGCTAGCCATATCGTCTTTTTCGCTCGTTTCAACCAAGGCGGGCTTGCCGCCATGGGATCATTGTGCTACCACAGGGTGGCTCCCTTTCCGTCTCTATAGAGACACCACTTCGCATCCTATGTCTAACAAAATACACAAACCAACGCGTCTGAGTATCATGCGCTCCTACCCTTCCACGTCCCACGTCCAGCCTGCGAACGCTCACATTGCTCCGATCGCAGTATCGCGAGACAGATTAGGTCTATGACCAGCCGTCTATGGCGCGAGCGTAGCTGAAAAACCCTCGCTGATACTTTCCGCCGCGGGTATTGTTCGGACATTACCACCACAGGTTTCCTGACATGGCAGGGCATTGTTTCTTGGAAGCGTATCGCATACGCCTGATTTAGACGTCTTCAACAGGACGTGGCTATCCCCGCGTAGCGCCAGGGGTTTTGTCTATTCTGCCGTCTGCGGTTAGTGGGAGGAGGGGTTGGGTTGAACGAAGCCCCGCCAGATTGTCGTGCGCGTGTCGCTTCGGCTCTTCGCATCGACGGGAAACCAAAATTCCTCTATCACCGCTTGACCATCATTACACTCTCGCTAGATTCTTGAATTTCCCTTCCAACTTCGCGGTCAGGGTGCCATTCCACTGTACGAGTAGTGAACACACGATGCGGAGACGATTCCCACGTCGCCAGCGTCGTCAGCGTCGCTAGCTCAGTTTGGGCGCCAGTTCACGCGCAAGCCCAGGCACAGTCACGCAAACAGCGAGCTGAGAATCACACAGACAGGTTCCTCTTCCACGGCCAGGAACCGCAGACGTAAGGCACTACAGTGATGCATCCACACATCGACTAACCTCCGTGTAGGAAGCGCCACGGTTTAGTCCCAGTCGACCCAATTATCACTATAAGAACGAGTTAGGGGAACATACTTTCTACGCGGAAGTTATATAGACATTCAAGAAGAAATAGAAATTCCTAAGAGCCGAGAACGAACAGCTATAATTAGAGGAAGGGCGTCTATTACTAAGAAAAGACGACCGTTTACGGCATCAGATTTAGGAGACAGCCTCTTTAAACCATATGCTAGCGACACTGCTCAGCGACTCATCGGCGGGCGGTCTATCGGTCGCCAACCAGATCATCGCTACCTACCCAACAGGACTGCTCAATAGCGGTAAAATCTAGGGGACGATGCAGGCGATAGATTTAAACTAGCGTTAGATAACGGCTAGCATCCTTCAGCGAGCCCCGGGGGCGACATTGAAGCCTCACGTTTCCGTATTTATCGCCGGCAACGCAAACACACCGAACTTTCCATAAAAAGGAAGGAAGCATCCACCCACTCCATTTCTCGAACCATTCCTATATCGTGGGACCAACCGATTCTAACGCAGAGCAGCTATCATAGTAGCATACTGTTCTAGCAATATCATCTCCTCTGTTCCCTTTTAGATGGAGCCCCATACCGATTCCGCGTAGAACCACGGTAGATAAAGATGCCGATTGCTGCCGATTGCCTGGCCGGCTTCGCGGCCTATGAATGATCCAACTACTAGGCGACCTATGTCGTCATGCGACGCTGGCGAATCCAGCCAATCTCGGAGGCCGCTAGGATCGTGACGAGATAAGTGTACAAGCGGGGCTGCCTAGCAAGTTCTTTCAGCGCGGCGAACCAGGCCAGTCATATTGTGTGTCCTTTCTACAATCTACCCGGGGGATAGCATCACCGGCAACGTATAATAAACATCGTGACGCTGTCAAGCCCAAGTGGATTCTGGGTATATTAGAAGGCGCTCGCTACCAGCCAGAGAACCCCTTCGTGATCTACATAGTAAACCTATTCCCATTTTCCTTTTTATTTTCCGCAATTACTGTTTTTAGTGTTGATTTTGCAGCACAAACAGACCAGACTCCTCGTACAGCACTCGGATAAATTTTCGCCAATAGATCGGAATTCCTCCCTAGCCCACCCCACATACTCGCCGATACTGAGGAGGTTTAAGTGACACAGTAATCAGGTCGGCTTGACCGAGTAAAAGGTACAAAGAGATCACTATCCTTCTGGCTCCAACCAACAGAAATGATGAGGTAGCCTAACAACACCACAGGCGTGGATCTCACCCTCGCCTTACAGACTAATCTGAACTCAGGTCTGGGTCAAGAATCACATTAGCTACGAGCCCATCTTGATATAAAAAGTATAATAGCCCGCTCCGTTTATATCACAGCGATCGCCCGGCCGTTGCCGTACGCTGGTCAGAGCGGCAAAGAAATTCTAGGCGCTAACAACATGACCCGCATCGCCCACATAACGTGCTAATCATATATAAAGTCAAGTGGGGACACTAGAGAGCACACAAGTATTATATTCAACCACCAGGCTCCAAACTTTGACTGGACACTATAGGAATTCTCTAGAACCTTTTAAGGCTTTCCACTACAGCTACTATACCCACAGACAAACAAACAAGGAGGGTGACTGCGTATAACAAACGATATCCAGTAGGTCTTCTGGCTTGGTGACTCCTTTCCATCAAACAGCAGCCCCAACAGCGCTGACAGCCGGATTCGCGTGTATTTTCTCAGTTAGCTCACAGAGGTGGGGCCCTATCATAACAGCCAAGGAAAGCTCCGCGACAGCCAGACTCTCATACGCCCGTACCTCAGCACACGATGTCGGCGATAATTTGCAGGCGGACACCATATAGGTGTTCACAGACCATGGCATGCTACGCTAGTCAACCCAGACAATAACAGAGATCCGATCTACCAGGGCAATGCCTATTTTAGGCAGTACTCGCAGCCGATGACTCATCGCATTCTAATCCACCCGGTTCCCGAGTGTTAGCGGCCTGCTACCACTAATTAATGCCTCGATAGCTGGAAGCAGGCGAAGACGCAAATAGAAGGAATCGTCCTGTTTTATTTATAGAGACTCCAGGTGTACGTTAATTTAAAGTACAGAACACTAGTCAGATAATTCGCTCTAACACAGTATGAGAGACGGCGCAGCCCAAATCAGACGCGCCACACAGCGTTTCCACCGACCAGAAAAGCCAGATCGAGGTAGATCCAAAGAAGCGCAAAATCGAAATGAACTCAGCTCATTCCATCAACAGACTACTCCTGGCTATTCATAAGCCGCTTTTCACCGCCAAGCCAAATCAGACTAACTAGACAGCTGCTGTACTGTAGGACCTCGGATCATTTTCACCAAAACTCCTACTTGCTCTACCGGAGAATAGTACACAGCTAACACTTATAAGCTACTCACAGACCGAGACAAGAGAACCAGGGAGTATTAACAAAACATAATATAGTCTCCCACATCTACTCAATCCATCAAACATTAAGATTTAAAACCAATCCTTACGTGTCTAGAGTATTATAGAATAAACACACAATAAACCAATAAAACACGATCTAACAGTAGAAACACTATATTATCATATAATTAGTAGCTTAATCATCTACCTTATTAATCATTATTTTTACAACCGAAATCCATCAACTGGGATATCACATAATATAAAGCCAGCTACCAGGTTTCAAGACAGAAGCAGCCCCATCTCAACAAGTCACCTGGACGAACCGAATTTAGCAGTACATCAGGAGCTGTCTAACCGCTGAGCGACGTATCCTACACCGTATACAACCAGGCAGCATCATCAGATGGCAAGGAGAATAATAGGCAAAGGTCGAACACGGATGATTCGATGGCGTATTAGGATTCAGACTTTATTTGGATCAAGTTCTAGCATTTCTCCACTCTAGGTGTCGTATTCACGATGGCGGCGTACATGCTCGGGTATTCCAATTATACAAGACTGGTGCGCCTTTTTTTAGGCGGGAGTACCCAGAGTACTATATGACTCGCCCACTATGCCTATGTCTGACCCATTGAGTTCTGCTTTCGCTTAGAGAGCATTACAGGAGACTCCTGGCTTCATAAGCGGCCTTATTTGGCGCGCTTTTCCACTTGCCCTTCCATCTCGTTAATCCACCTCGTAATGTTCGCGTGCAAGTCCCTACCACACCGTCAGCACTGTCCCCGTCCTCAGAAGAATTAGTCGCACTTGAAATCGGCCAATATAACACTAATTTTCTTTTTGTTGGATTCATTAGCGGCCTCAATAGTTTTCATCCTAACATCTAGCTTTCTTTAACAACGGTGAGCAAGAAACACGTAGACAATTCAATATAACACTCACACAATCTCTTCACAAACGGCATCTAGTTCAGGTCTCTGGCTACACTAACTAGACGTATCCTTTTCCCACTCTAATGAAGAGTGATCCAAGTCGATCAAATCTGCTCGCTAATTAAAGCCCAAAATTTTTTTCTTCCATTCCTCAAAACTGCTCGCCATCTTGCACGAGCACGAAACCGTAGGAAGAGTAAGCAGGATCACCATATACTATACCCAGGTGCTCTCACCTTTTGTCACTTTTTTCTTTTTGTTCTTTTTCCTTTTTAATCTGGAAAGAATACGAAAATTGAACGTATGTATTATGTATTACTTAATTACACACAAGACCTACTTCTTCCCCATATATGTTGCCTTTTTTTTTTTGCCCATCCAAGGGTCACTTTTAATCTAGACAGCCTAACATCAAGCCGAAATTGGAGAAAGAACTAGTCTCAAGTTTAACCACTGGAGCAATCATCCCGGTCATAAAGAAGAAGTTCAGGAACCCGCGAAGCGAGATAAAGTATAGGGCGACGCCCGCGTACACTATTGACCAGGGAAAAAAGCCGCTAAAGAGGGCAATAACAACGTAGTATATGGTAACTATCCCCCTTTCGACCATCTTTTGCCCATACGACCAGCCGTATTATACCCCGCACAGCGTTATATCTGTGCTTCAATTGTTTTTCTAACTAATTTTTCGCGCAACACCTATATGAAGAGGTAATCCTCTCAGATATTATACGAGACAGATGCTTAGCCAAGGCCTAACTATACTACTTACTTTTTTTTCTCAGACGGTTAGTCACCTTCCACATAGTTAAGAAACAGAGACCGGATAGAACAGAAGACACCATAACGACTTCCCATCAAAAATAGAAAAGCTTTTCGGAAGTCCATACAGAGATAGATGAACCAAGCATAAAAGATCGTAATCTCTTCAAAACAATCGAAGAAGCCCTCTCGTTTTTGGGTTCTATTGCAATTTCGGCATCGACCATAAATAGATTCAACGGTCACCACCAGAGTCGTCCACGGACCCAAACACCTCGCCGATCGGCTCAGAACACCAAACGAACTATATTCCGTCCATAAGACATCACGCACCATCTCGTCATCTATAGACAAAATGTCGTAGTCACATGCAAATGGACAGTTTGCCAAGTATTATTCCTAGAGTTTCATCAGATACAAAACAGTAACATTTACACCGTAACATACATCGCTACAGATAGCCCGGCGAACTAAGATTAGGACCCATGTACAATCATATTATAAAGATAAAGCTTCAAAGAACTCAAGGAACAGACATCGGCAATACACCACTTCTCAGGCAACAGATCTTGAGAATACTCAACACTCATAGAAGCAAGTGCAGCGGGAGCAAGTGCATCATATATTAATAGTTCCTACAATTAAATGGTTTTACATATCCTTACCATAGTACCCCAAGAGAGCAAGTGGCCATAGAATCCACGTTGACTATGCCATAAACAGGTTGCACGAGGTACTAGTGCTTATTATCGTTCCAGGAACCAGGCTCACAAAGCCAGGAAGAAGACACCCATCCCAGAATCAGGCGAGGTTCCGCGACACAAAATATCTTTCGCAGAACTTCCTACATTGCTTCTAGGAACCCTCGTATCGTTCCCACACAGGGACTAGCCCTTCCACGAAACAAAGTCTATGTTCGCGGAAACAGAACATTCCTAGAAACTTACAATTCTGCCTGGAACCGGGCCACGCATTTCCAAGAATTATAACAGGTCCGTCTTGGCTCTACACGATTTACTATACTTCCACATCATCCCAGTTCCCCATCGGCCTTGAATACTGTATCGTCCAGGTTCTATAAAATAGACGGGAGATTTGGGTTAGCCACCTTGGCCCAAGCCGTCACTGGGGAGAGCAAGTTGCAACCCATCAGGTGCAGTACTAGTACTGCCCCTCCACATTACTGATCCGATGTAGCCAGCTACGAAACACGCCTATCCTGCGCAGCTGGGCGAAAAGCAACACCCACATAGTCAACTTCAGCAAGCTAGGTCACTCAGATCAACCATAGAAATCCACCGGTCAGCGGGCACACCGGTCAACAAGACGCTAATGCAGGGCAAATTGTAGCCTCGCACGATACACACTCAAGTTTGACCGCGCCCCCCACACGGTTTGAATCGGGTATATAACACGCGACGAATTCCGATTGCCGTGACCCATAGGCCATTTTCTTGCCCTTGGGTTCGTGGATGTCATCTGACCGGTCGAATGTACTGCCGACCAGTTCGATCAGACGTGACCAGACAGACCAAACCGACTTTCTTGACCAGGGGGATCACGGTCAACCGAGGGCTTTCACTAAGATTCAGATGCTTTGACGATTTCTGCCTCACTTCACCATAGATCCGGGGCAAATATCACCGGGTCGTTTGTGGTGACCAAAAAGCGATGCCGTCTAGCCTCTTCTCGGACGTTTTGATCCATAACCACGGTCGTTTCTGATACGACTGGACTTGGTACGTGAGGCGGCTTAGTACAGAAGTAAATACTCATCCCTTTCAGCAATACGTTACAGTTCAAGAGAATGCCTAAAAGGTTGCACACTAATACAGAACCTAAAAGCCACGTATTATCTATTTCCCAGTTTTTATCAAGTCGATCTAGCTTTAACTAAAAATTCCATAAGGATATAGCGGAGTCTTTAATTATACAAGTACAGAGAAGAGGCAGAGATTCACTTCCTCGCGCTTCAAAGCGTGAGTACTAGTCCCCAGCACCACGAAGAGGTTCCTGCCAATTGCCGGGGGGAGCCGCTACCCAAGCGTCCTTGGGTCCTTTACACGGCATAGAGCTCATTGCCATGCCGGGAGGCCATTAAACCCGCGCGCAACATGGTAGCTCATTACCATGCCGGGGGTGAGAGCTGCCTATCCCCGTCAGGAGGGCTGATACACAGCATGTCGCTCAGCATGCCGGGAGACCGTTGACCCATGTAGGGGATAACCCACACGCACATGGCGGCTCATTACCATGCCGGGGGTAAGCTGCCAGTCCCCGCCGGGAGGGCTAATACACAGCATGTCGCTCAGCATGCCGGGAGACCGTTGACCCATGTAGGGGATAACCCACACGCACATGGCGGCTCATTACCATGCCGGGGGTAAGCTGCCAGTCCCCGCCGGGAGGGCTAATACACAGCATGTCGCTCAGCATGCCGGGAGACCGTTGACCCATGTAGGGGATAACCCACACGCACATGGCGGCTCATTACCATGCGGGGGTAAGCTGCCAGTCCCCACCGGGAGGGCTAGTACACAGCATGTCGCTCAGCATGCCAGAAGACCATTGACCCTTGTAAGGGATAACCCGCGCGCACATGGCGGCTCATTACCATGCGGGGGGTAAGCCGCCCAGCCCCGTGTCCAGGAGGGCCTATACACAGCATGGTGCTCATTGCCATGCCGGGAGGACCAGAGTCCTGGTCCTGCCGAAGACACCACTGGGGCAACCGCTCTCCTTATATACTCATCAGTACGGCGGTCAGAGAGACTAGTTGCGAAGTTCGATACAGGCGATAATTAGCGTACCTTTTTACCCAAGGGTCCACTTTGCCTAGTCAATTGTAAACTCGCCTGCGAAACGATCTTTTTTGCCCCTGGTAGTTACAATACCAATAAAAGTCACAGTACGGTTAAAGGGCAACAATAACATTGTCAGCGACGATTAATGACAAGACGAGCAGCGAAAACTGAAACGAAATGTTTCCAATTTGTCGACGGATCGATCACGCACAAAATTGTGGTGGTAGCATTAGCCCACCTTAGCCGAGCTTAGCCCCTCAGACGCAAACGAGCACGAAACCGAGGCGAAAGAAAACCTTATCATGTCGATTGTTACAAGGCGACATTGGGCTTTCTTTGACCAACTAGATGCGCTAGTGAGCAACTCGAGGCCGGAAGACCAAGACCTGGATAGCCCATAGAAGGAATAACAACTAGGCCCAACGTCTCATCAATATAAAGATTTGATGGCCGACGTAAACATCACCACCCAAAATTCTCGGCCTAGTCAATGATAGAATTAAATAAACTTTACCGTCCAGACATCATTTCCACTAGACTAAGCATCTTTTTAACCAAATCCACTGTACTACAGGGCATATTTTTCGCGCTTAGCGTCTGGTTTTAGGTGCATACCCCTACAATTCTAACCAGATTAGCGCGCTCTTGAGCAGCAAAACCCACCTAATCTACAGATCATTTTTTTAACCAGGCCGGCCGGCTGTTTTAATCATTATTTAGACAATATTGACCACATTAGCGTGATTTAGACCTGCAAAACGCGCCCCACTGCAGCTTAGTTTAGTCACTGACCGTAGCACATTGTTAGATCAGTTATATGCAGTTTAGACCGGCCCCGCATGTTTTCGGACGGCATGGCCAACATTACTCACCCATTATTTTTGTGTGCGGCAGAATCAGGGTAGATTCAAATGACTAGATCAAACCAGCTTCATAAGCAATGCATATCCTCCATCTACAAACAATTCAAGTCCTTGTCGCTGCCAAGCGACTATATAAAAATATAAAAATAAACATCACAAAGGTCTACAGTATGCTCCGAACAGATAGATGTGCGGTAGAAATAGATCACGAACGGGATAAATACTCATTCACAGACATAGGAAGACGGACAAATCAGTCTTGTCTTATATACATTATATATATGAGGACATTGTCATATAACCATAAAATAGGCAGGTGACATCAAGAAGGTATCATATACAGAACACTTCATCGTCATACTGTCGCACACAGTTAACCCTTTAAAATAGACCATACTAAGAACATGCCATCATATTCTTCTCTCCGTACATTTAAGAACGAAGTTCAAATTTCAGGACCACAGAGACGATGTGAGAGCCTCATTAATCCACCCAGAGGAAGCTGATGTCGGGTCCAACACCATAAAACAGTCGGAACCCTAGATGGCGTCTATATAAGTGCTAGGGACAGGAACGCGAATATCCAACATCCTTAGAGACCAAGGCGAACGATCATCATACAAACCAGATCACAGTCGTTAAAATTCCCACCAGCAGTCGCGACAGTCCCCATAGAGCCAAGATACCACGTTCACCGCCCTCCCCCACTGCGGAGATCACAACGTCTAGCAGCACCGGATATTCAGGTAACCAAAGCGGTGAACCCCTTACCGGTGGGTTCGGATGCTCCTCCAGTCCCACGAGGAATGGCAGGTAGCCAGTCCAAAATCGTGGGCAAGAGAAGGACGGATAGAGGAGATAAGGAGTATTGCGTGGTCATCTGAGTAACTACGGGTAAACTGAAACATCTCTCTCAGGAAATCGCACAATACAAAAGCGCTCCCTAAGGACTGCCAGCACGAATCCACGTTACTCCCGCTGGAAATGCAGGCTTGTCTGCAAAAGACTTCAATTCATCACGGAGCAAAATGTTTCGGGGAGATCGGCCCGGAGGATAGGAGTCCAGGATGCTTGGAAAGAGGAAGTTGTGACTACAGCCAATTTCGAAATTGGCTTCACCTTTTTACACACTCTGTGTTGAATTCTGCCCCACTATGGTGGAGTTGCTGCCTTGTACTAGTCTTATAACAGTTAATTAGTATACATTTACAGTAGTGATGGACACTAATCTAACTATATATTTACTAGCCCGTCTCTATAATGGGGCACAATTTTATCAAAGAGAATGTAAATAAGGTGAAGGCGATTTTGAAACAGACTGTACAGGCAAGTTCGAAATTGGCTTCACCTTGTTTACACACTCTCTATTAAATTACCCCACTGTGGCGATGCTGTTACCTTATACTAGTAAAGATAGAGTTAGTAAATCGCATATCATTACCATAAATATAGACAGATTAACCAATATTATACTAGTCTATGATAGAAATAACCCCACAGTGGGGTAAATTTTAACAGAGAGTGTGTAAACAAGGTGAAGCCAATTTCGAATTTGCCTGTAAGATAAAGGGAAATCCTTAAAAAATGTTCGTTAGGTCAGTCCAGACTCCAACTAAGGTGAGTCAAGCATGCGCCTACTCTAAGGGACGTAGGAAGGCGGGCTGAACTATGAGGCTCCACCCTCTGAATTGTTGCGTCCACTAATTAGATTGTGCATAGTTGACCTATCGGGCTCATATAGCGTACTCAATTAGAACTAAAAGACAGACTCGAAACCTGAAATAGTCAAAATTTATTACAATGTCCACAAATAATCCATATATTGATGGCTAGCAATCTAATACAGATTTATTTGAGTACAGATGATTCTACGCTACTAGGTTCGAAACGAGAATATGGAATTTCGCCATTAAATAAGCGCATCATATCCTAGAATCTCTATAAAAGGTCGGCGAAACGTCATCTATACGACGTGATGAAGCTCTGCAATAAGTTCACTAACACATGATAAACAGTTTAGCACCGCTAGATGGATGGAGATCTTTGAAAGCTTTATCAAAAGCTATTTTCAGTTGGCTTATCAAGAATCCCAATTCAAAAGCTAGCCACAATAATCCACAATGGCTACAAGAGACAGAGATCCAGATAGAAGTACGCATCCATAATAGGTAGCGACATCACCAGAAAGAATAGCATTCACCTGGGATATCAAGTTAGTAGCAATAAATAATACCTCATCGCGTCCGTCGATTCGGAGCCCAGAGAATTACGCGCAGCCAGCCCGAAGTGCTTCAAACACACACACATCGAACGCACTCAACTCGTCGGATGATTCATGGGCGAAGACAAATTCGCCCCAGAATCCAAAAACGACCCCTGCCGCACTGTGAGGGATCGCCGACCCAGACTAGTAGATGACAAAACCGCCGTGCGAACCACCGTCAAATGCGACCGACCGACGGGAGCCAACTGGAACCATGAATTCCAGGGGAAAGACATCGGTCACTCTGAGACTCCTGGCCCGGTGACCCTCCTCGCAAGTATTCCACATCCCTACCCTGTAGTCATCGGTGTCGGAACCCACAATAATGATCATATACTTGTATTTAAGTACGTCGTCATCAGAAATAAGAAACATGTTCAATCCATACAGAATACCAACATTGCCGCATGCATCTATAGGGAGTGAACGCTTCCCGAGAATAGTCGCCGACGGAGCTAAGGCCAAAAACGGTCCGCTATATGCTGCATAAGCGGCAGAAATACCAGCGAGAACCATAATCAAGAGATACATTTCAGCGCTATACCTTTACTAGCGTGGCGAGAACCTTTTTTCGTTGCTTCCATAGGGAATAAAAGCGTTTTATTATTCCTTTACATAGTAACGCTTTGCATTGCACCCTCCAAACAACTTCGTTTCCATCAGCTTAGTTCCGCCCCATCGATTGATGAGTCAAACATGCTACAAATGTGGAGGTGTATCATAATATAAGAGATAGATTTACGTTTATCACCGTGATCTTATTATAGCTAGGCTGGATCGGATATCCGTAGCGGAAGCTACACCACTCATAGATACCGTACAAGAAGTGTGCTCGATATAAATAGAAAAAGAAGCGATTTCAGGACTTACCAATACAATATTATACCAATCTAGCTCCCATTAACCTATCCACTTTAACTTACCTAATACAATTATGATTTATAGAAATAGACAGCCACACCACAACACAACACGTGGCCGCAGTTCAGAACATAACCAGACAATGCACTCTCACTTACTCCAGAAACATTCCGCTTGCGCTCAGATTAATCTACAAAACGGACATACTCTATATCTACTAGCTTAAAATATAAAACATTAGTTATCAGGTAATAACAGACTACAAGATTAAAAGAATATTACATTAAAAACTATTTACTACGCAAAATATTATAGATAATACTTTAATTCCATCATAGCCCTCGACCCGGTAGCATTTTCCCATCTCAATCAACCGTGGACCCAGTGCTGAAAAGAACAGGTAACGTCATAGTGATCGGAGAGATTTTAGAACTAGTCGACAGGTCCAATTCATCCATTCGGATTAATTCCACAGCTTCGAGTACATCAAAGATCTCAATAACATTAAGATCCGGTATTAGAGCTGTAACCTTAACGGCTACTACAGAAGAAGTCGAATGGCTTAAACTTCCGTATTTAGAAAGAACCAGTACAGAGCCATAGAGCCCAAGTAAAAACATCAGTTTTCTCATATTATCTTCAGATCCTTCTGTCTTATTCGTTCAGGATAGTCACAGCTAGAAAAAGAGCTCTCAATCCAATTAAAGAGAAACCCAGAAATTCTTATTAAAAGAAGCCTACCTAATAAAGACTGGATATACTTTACCAAAAGACAGTTAATCAGATAGGGCGTTTCCGTAGACCAAGAATAAATACAGAAGTCTGCTGCAATATATAATACTTTAGCTATTAGCATCGCGCGAAACACAGTTAAAAAGCGCTAAATCTGGTGAAAAGAACCCTCTATCAAGAGGTAAATCCTATAGACCATCTTCTTTTCCAGCAAAAGTCTCCGCAATAAACCGATAGGCTAGTTATATAGAGAGTCAAGGGTGGCCAAACAAAATCACGGGCCAAATGTCTAATAGATACAATGCCCAGGAGGTTTATTAACTACTACGTTCCTATTGCGGCAATCCAGCATATACATAACAATTAGATACTCCATCAAATCGATGGCTTCATCTAAACAACGATGATATCTTGTTAAATTTCGCTGCCCGACCATTTCCACCAGCTAAGCATATATTTTGACCATCAAGACCTCATTCCCCACAAGTTCACTATTCCCCCAGGCGTAGCGTAGCGTCTTATTTACATACAATCTCTAACATGGCTAGCGTGCTTTTAGACCAGCAAGGCGCACATAACCTGCAGATCATCTTATTCACCAGGCTTAGCGCATTCTATAACCAGTAGTTTAATATCACCTACCATTTCAACTAGCTTAGCGTGCTTTTCAACAGCAAGACTAGCGAGCTCTCTTCTCATCGTCAGGCATAGCACGTCTTGTGGTTAATATTACCACTAACCTACCACATTCGCGCTCTAAAGGCCAGGGCTAACACAGCTCACTCCTGGATTTAAGACATTTAGAAACAGCCAGGCTTACTAAGTTAAATTATAAAGATAGAGCAATGCTAAAGTATAGCTTCATGCTTTACTGGAATTATAACTACAAATGCAAAGCGATAAAATTAATACCCGCAGCTTGTTTTATAGAAGCAATCGAAACATTCTACCATAAACAGCCTTCAGCCTCTTAGCCATAACGTTTGCATTAAACACATAATAGAATCCTTTCACAGATAGTTCACATAACACGCTTGCCCTATAGCAGATAAAACTCTAGGCAGTATTCTACATATGCAATTTAATGGACATTTATTCAACATAATACATAAAAAAGCAAAGATACGATATTTATTATTCGTTTAAGAACAGTTACAAAGCTAAATATAAGACAGAAAACAGTTTACAATTTATCTACAGTCCAAATAATAACAAACACAGCATAGACCAATTCCCTCACCAAAATTCTAGAGCTCACAGTTTCCTTCATCTCTACATTGAAGGACCCTGCAGATCATAGATCCCTACTCTACGAGATCAGTCCCTAAATAACAGGCTCGTCATATACAAGACTTATATAGCGAGGTGCAGTAGAATGAAGCGGTTCTAATCAGTAACATGAAAAATACATACCAAAACTTTATATAAGCAGAGAGATCCTCCCACACACATAAGACCAACCTATAGTACCGTGGCTCTAGAGCGAAACAAAGATGCCGTAAATAGAACCGAGTCATTATACAATCAGACACCAACCCGACGCTATTCATAATACGACAGCAAAAAGGAAGACCAACAAGACGAGGAAGATCACCACAATCGATGCCAGTTGCGATTTCGGAACCACCACGAAAGCACATTAAGGCTCACTATCTTCTTTACTTTCAATCACCTCGTTAGCCTCGTTGAGACCGTTAATCAAACATTAAGCGTCTATGCTAGATCTATAATCATATTCAGTAAGCATATAAGAATCGAACACAGTGCAGTAGAATGCATATACGCTCTACAGATCTCCCGCTCTCATAAAAGCTTGTCCAAGCCCACCAAACATATCCACAGTTAACCAATATTGATTTCTCCAGTACTTAGCATTCGCGAGCAAAGCATATAAGAATCTTCACTAGGCGATAAATAGATCATTCCTCTACAACTCAAGACAACCCAGAAGGTGCATAATCTCTCCAAAAGCAGGATAGATATACCCATCCCCCAAACACATTTTTATAGCGTCTTTAGAAATTTCTCGGTTACTTTTCCAGAGAGATTCGGCAAACTCCACAACATTAAGGTTGTCTCCCAGCACTCTAAACATCCCCAGTTGCCGTAGGATAATATAGCATACAGCTTCTACCAAACTCAACTCACGTAAAGCCCTAGAGTGATCGTACACCATACTGTACTCAGACGCTCGATAGAGGTTTTCCCACGCCCATTCCAACTCGTCCCGCCAAGCGAGTCTCAATTCGTTTGGCCAAGTAAACTCTCGCCGTGTCATATTAGATTTTTGAACCTGAAGCAGCAGTGACGGTTAGATGTATAAAAGATAGCACAGCGTGGGTGTTCGATGGGAAAAACAGAGTTATAGTATAAGATAATTGCGTGTAAGGCTCTTTATAGATAACTAGCAGGCATCCCCATACATCATCAGGGCCAACTAAACTTACGAAGCTCATTTAGCGACACCAATCATACAGCTGACTTGCTAATACTTTGGTCCAGATACATCAGATACCATAGCCACAACAGAGTAACCCTCTGCCTGCCATAGTGGCTGGTCAGATCAGAGACTATATTCACACAGTAAGGATTGCAGAATAAATCAACCCAGCCAGCAACCCCTTCAGAGACAGCACATTAGCCGCCCCGCAATCTTACAAATATGATTAAATTTCAACACAGCGAACAAAAAGCGGCTATAAAGAGACACAACCAATGTACTATACTTACAATAGATCTAATCATTCAATTGTAGATATATTCGACAATACCTTAGAAATTAGACAAACACTAGACACACTGCGCCAATATCTTATCACACAATTTCCTAGCAAACTAGCCTTATCACGATAATTCACTGCAAAACCTACATTAACAGTTGCAAATACTACTAATTTCGATATTACAACCAATATCTGTCTAATTTCACAGATACAATCTACGCAAAACCATCACTGACTTCGTTCCAGTTTGATGCATCACGCACTATCACTAATTCTAGCCATTTAATTAGCCTCTAAAAAGAGAGAGAAAATACTATAGCAACAACACAATTCTTCAATTTCAGTTTCCATTATAACCTATCTCTTGTCTTTATCAAGATCCTAAGCTAAATAGATCAACGTAACACCTCCTTCCGTCCATCAACAGCAATTCCACACTTTCTGAGTTTCCTACTTCGATAGCACAACACAGCGGGCTTTTTCCGGCAAGATCCTTGGCATTGATTTTCAGTTCAGGTTCTGCTAGGAGTAAGTTCAACATCCGCTTCATTTTCGTGTCAAACATTCTTCCCTCGTACACACAGACTTCATATTCACAATATACTTGAACGATGTGCTTATATGTATCGTCGAGTCATCAAGGTGGAACGTCGCACCGTAGACAAGAAAGAGGGAAGTACGATAACGGATAATTCTTTTCCAATTTGACACTATACACAAACGACATTTATCCTGTTTAGATTAAAGAATGCGTATCTCAGAAATAGTTAACCCCGGCGTCAGCAGACCGTGTCACCATAAAATAATGTGCTATGGCCTTACCGTTATCTTAGAAGGTGAACAAATCTATGTCCTGACAAAGCTGGAGCGAGGATATTGTTACAATGGAATTAAGCTTTTCGGTACAGACAAACTCGAAACCTCCTTCAATGTTTTACACATTGCTCTTTTTTTTTGCCCCACTATCTAGATAACAGTTATTTCACGCCAACCCATATACCGCTAGGTCATATTTTATCTATTATATAATTACGCACAGTTTATAGAGACCCTATAGAAATAATTAGTTTTCCCCAGGCTTATACTATATCTATTGAAGGAAGATATCTAAATAGTATTATATAAGCTATATTACAATAACCGATAAGATACAGCCTAGCTATATACAGATTGGCGTGAAATGACTATTACCTAGATAGTAAGATAAAAAAAAAAAAGAGTATATAAAACACTAAAAAAAATTTTAAATATCTCTATAATTATAGATACTTAAAGAGAATACTTAAAAAAGAAACCTAATATAAGAAAATCTAAAATCTTATTATTATAAGAATATTATACATAGACGACTATATAGCAACAATATATACCACTATAAGCTGTCTTAAAATATATATACTAGATATACTAACAACCCTATTAATACTACTAGTAATTAAATGCAGGTCTATATATAAAAAAAAATAAATAATAAACTTTATATAGTAATAAAAAAAAATAATAAAAAAAAAATAATTTAAATAAAATATAAAAGAAGTCTACTATTAAAAATTTTTAAAAAAAATATAGTTATAAATATAAAAATTAAAACTAATTAATTAAATATAATTAATATATAGAATCTTTTTATAAAATTAAAAAATCTATAAAAGAAAATATACTAAAACTATACTAAATATTAAAAGAAGATTTATAAAATTAAAATAGAATATTAAGAATTTTTAGTAATAATATAATAAAAATTTAAAAAAATTAAAAATAAAATTTACTTTATAAGCTTTAGATTATAATTATATAATAAATATAAAGAGCTATAATAAAAGCTATAATCTTTATATAGTATAATTATTATTCTAAATACTAATAATAGCTAATCTATATAAATATTTATTATAATAGACTAAAATCACTTTATAAAAAATAATTCTTAAATAACCTAAAATAAATATAATAATAAAGCTAATTATTTATATATTAGTATATAGCTTAAAAATAATATTAATAAAAATAAAAAAAAAAACTTTAGATAATATCTTTTTATAGAGATAGCTAATATCTATATTTATAAGACCTTATTAAACTTAGATATTATAAAAGATGTCTAAATAGTTAGAATTAAAATTATAGTAACTAGCTATACAATTTAATTCTAAAATATTAAATTAATTAAGATAATTAAAATGAATTTAAACTAGTTTTAAAAATTAGAAAATAGTATAAAGCTAATATAATTATAATATAAAATAGTAGTATATAGAATCTTTATTAAAGACTTCTCTTTATTAGAAAATAAATAAAACACTATTACTAAAATTATAAAGAAAAATAGACTAAAAAAGTAATTATTTAATATTATTAAAATTACTTAGCTAAGAAAGAAAGATAAATTTTAAAAAAGATTTAGATTTTTAATAATATAATTTAATATACTAGAAGCTATAAAATGAATAATATAAAATAGCTTTATTATTAAGTTATATTATATTAAAAATATAGAACTATATTAAGCTAAATAAAAGAGATATTATTAATACTAACATTTTAGATATCTCACGCGAATATATTAAAAAAAATTATAATATAGCTACTATATTAAGAATTATAAAAAAAAAAATTATCTATTAAAGATTAATCTATAATATTTAAATTATAAAGGTGATTATCTAATTAAAAATTAATAATATTAAAATCCTTTTATAGATAAATAATAATAATAAATCTTTAAATACTATAGCTAAATATTATAAAGTTATAACTAGATATAAAAGCTTTTATTAATAATCTAAATATTTAAAATCTAGATATACTCCTAATCTAAGAATTATTAATAATAATATATTATATATATATAAATTATAGTATATAATATCTTTATAAATCTACTTATATAGAGAAGGATTAAATATATAATTTACTCTATATTAACTAAAAAATTTTTATATTATTGTATTAATAAATTAACTATAATTATCTTAATATTATTATAGTTAAAGTATAGACTAGTATGTGAGGCCGTGAAGCCTTCGGTGTGCACCATGTGCCGCACCTCGCTACACTAGTCTCACAGGGGGCTTGCCAAGCCACTAAACGGGAATATATATATATCCTAATCTTTATATAAGAGGATGTCGAAGGTTAGTAATCAGTTTAACTATATAATAAACTATAGCTTTACTATTAAATCCTATTTTTATTTACTTTTTATATATTATTTTTATATTTTAATTACTTTTTACCTTTAGGAGAAGAGCTAGTAAGTATTAAAAAATATAATTATTACTAGAAATATCTCTATTTTAATTAATCTTGTTAAGTAGATTATATCTATAAAAGATATTTAATCTAATATATTAGAAATATTAAGTAAGATTATAGTAGGGTTAGATAAGGACTAGTTTATTAATAAAGATCTAAATTTAGAGATAATATAGCTAATTTTAGAATAAGAATTTGATTATATATTAATAAAAGAACTCTAAGCTATAAAAATATAACTAAATTAAGAGCTTTATATTATAAATTTAAAGTAATAAATTTGGTAAATTTAAACGTAGCTATAAAGTATATTGGTATTAATAGGCTTTGTATAGTAACTAAATCTAGAAACTAAAAATCTTATTAATAGTAGCTATAGAAAAAAGAGATTATGAATTAATATAATTTCTATAAAAAAATATCTAATAAGATTTAAATTGAAGGAATCTTATAGTAGAAGAACTTTAATTAAACTTAAAATATTTATAGAATATATAAAATTATAATTTAATAGATATTTAGAGTGGTATAACTAGTATTTATATTATAAAGTGAGTGAGATTTTAGATAATCTAAATTTAAAGTAGTTTTTTAACTTTAATATATACTAGAAGGAAAAGAAATTAGAATAAATTATCTAAGAAGACTTTAAAGTATATTTATAGTAATTATTTTATAATTCTAAACTTCTTTATATTATAGCTATATAGAATTATAGTAACGTTAAATAACTAGAAGATTAATTAATATAGGAATTTATCTGTTATTTGCGAATCTTAGAAGACTAGATGGATATATAATATATTAAGGAATAGTGTATAAAGCTCTTTATAGTTAAAGTTTTATAGTTAATATAAAATAAGTCGTAGAAGTATCTAGAAAAATCTTAAATATATAAAAATATAGTTTAATTTTTATAAAAGCTGGAGGATGCTATATTTAAATGTTAGAAAGTAAAGAATTTTTAATATTAGAATAGTTAAGATAGTAATAGTAATAGATTCTAGATAGGTCTAAATTCTTATTATATAGAATTAAAAAATCTAATAGATAATAATAGAAAGTATAATTAGTTCTTTTTAAAGAAGGAAATTATTATAAAAAGAAGTAGTAGTAAGAATTTAAAAAAAAAAGAATATAGTAGACTAAAAAGAAATTAAGCTAGGCTTATTTATAATTATTATAGTAAAGTAGAGTATTAGAAGAAAGAGTATTATAAAAAAAGATTTAATAATATATAAAAAGCACTTAAATTATTAAAAAACTAGAGCTTTAATATTTATATATAGTAATAGTATTAGAGATAGTATAGAAGAATGATTTTGAGGAAAAGTAATTATTAATTATAGAAATAGAACTCTTTAAATTATTAGACTCCACAAAGGTATAGATTTTTATTAATAGTAGAGTTTAGAATAATTTTATAAATTAAGAGTTTACTAAAAAGTTTATTAAAGTTACTAGAATTACTTTAAGACAAATAAAAGTTATTAATAGATAAGTTATTTAAATATATAGATAATACTATATAAATATAAAAGTTATAGACTTTAATAGTCTGATTTAAATTAGTAGATATACTTTTTATATAATAGATATTAAAGGATATAATATAATTTTTAATATATCTTAATTGAAGAAAATAAATTTTAATATAGATTAGATTGTAAGGCAGTTTAAATATTAAATCTATATATTAGCTGAATAGATAGAGATGATATCTTTTTATAAAGTATATAAGAGCTTAGTAGCTAGATATATAATATATTAAATAGATCTTTAAAATATATTAAATATAGATTTATATTTATATACCGCTTATATTTTAAAAAAGGATAATAGAGTATATATTATAGAAGTATTACTAGATATAGGAATATTTAAATTAGATAGATTTTAACTGCTAGATTATTTATTTAATTATATAAATATATTTTTAGAGGTAATTACTAATATATTATTTAAATATATAGAGTATAATCATACTATAGATTTAGAATTAAAAATAACTTTTTTATATAAATCTATATATAGACTTATAAAAATTGAATATAAGGTTCTAAAGAAGTATTTAAATAAAGTATAAAAAAAAAACTAGATTAGACTATTTAAAAGTTTTATAGAAGTCTTTATTTTATTTATATTAAAGAAGAATAATAAGCTTTAATTATATATAGACTATTAGAGGCTTAATATTATTATAATAAAGAACTATTATTTAATTTTATTAATTATAGAGATATTAGACTACTTTATAGATATAAAGTACTTTATTAAATTAGATCTAAAAGATATATACTACTGTATTAGAATTTAAATAGATAATAAGTGAAAGACTGCTTTCTAAACCTGCTATAGCTATTTTGAATATTAAGTAATATTGTTTGGTTTTATTAATGTATTAGCCACGTTTTAGATATATATTAATAAGATAATATTAGATTTATTAGATATCTATATAGTGGTATATCTAGATGATATTGTTATATATTCAAATGATCTGCGGACCTATAAGGCTTAGGTGTGAGAGGTTATAAGTTGGTTAAGAAGTTATAATTTATATTATAAGTGGAGCAAATGCAGCTTTAGAGTAGATATTATAGAATATTTTAAGTTTATTATAAATCTAAAGGGGATAATAATAGATCTAGATTGGGTTTATATTATTGTAGAATAGTCTAAACTATAATTAGTTAAAAAAATGTAATTATTTTTAGAGTTTATAAACTTTTATTATAACTTTATACTTTAATTTTTATATATATTAATATTATTATCTGAACTGATAAAGGGTCTAGTAAAAAGAATAAAATATAATACTTATAAAAATAGTATTATTAGTAAATTTTATATAATAATAAAAGCTAGAGAGTTTTTTTTAAATTTAAAGTAAGTATTTTAGTATAAATCTATGCTAAAATACTATAATTTAGCGCTTTAAATAAGTATAGAAATAAATACTTTAGATAGAGCTTTAGGAGTAGTAATAACTTAGTTATTTAAAAATATTTAATAATATTTAATAGCTTTTTAGTCTTAGAAATTTAAAGAATTAAAAGTGTATTATAAAGTGTATAATTTAGAATTTTTAATAGTAGTAGAAGCTTTTTAATATTAATAGTAATATCTAGAGAGTAGTTAATATATAATTAAAGTTCTAATAGATTATAGTAATCTATAGTATTTTATTACTATTAAGATATTAAGTAGATGTTAGATCTAATAAATAGAATATTTATTAGTATTTAATTTTAATATAGAATATTATTTAGAATTAAAGAATTTTATAGATATACTAAGTTGTTATTTAGATTATATAGATAGTGTTAAAAAAGATATAATAATATTCTTAACTTTATAAAAAAAGCTATAGAAAGGTTATTTTAGAGAGTAAGAATAAAAATTAAACTCTTTAAATAACTAAATTATATTTATAAATGTATTAGTGTAAGTATAGAAGATTAAGAAGATATTTTTTTCTATTAATAAAAAGAATTCTTATAGGCTTAAAAAGAGAAATATCTTTATGAATAAGAATATTATTATTAGTAATATAAAGGATTTAGAATTTCTAATACTATAGTTCTTAGTAGCTAAAGCTATAAGAACTAAGATAGTCTATTTAAAAATAAAGTTTGATATAGAGAGTCTCTTTTAGATATATTAGTAAAGAGACGCCTTTATATAAAGAAAGTTAAAAGAACTCTATAAGGAATAAATTAAGGGTTTAGTATAAAATATTAGAGAATATAATCTTTTTTAATATAAAAGGACTATATATATACTATTTAATAAAGCTTTATAATTAGAAATTATAAAGAATAATTATAATAATATATAGAGAGGCTACTTTAGAAAAGTCTATATAGTAATAATTATCTATTAAAAATATTATTAGTTAGTATTAAAAATTAATATAAACTATTATATCTGTACTTATTTTATATATTAATAGATTAAAGTATATAGATACTAATAGTATAGATTACTTAAGCTATTACTAGTTCTATTAGAACTATTTAAAATAGTAATTATAGATTTTATAATAGAATTACTATCTATAGAATAGTAAAGAATAATAATTAACGCTATATTAATTATTATTAATCTATTTTTAAAGTATATTATCTATCTACTAATATAGAAAGTGTTATTAGCTAAAGAGCTAGCGAAGCTATTTATTAAAAACTTAGTATAATAGATTATATTTTTATAATATATCATTTTAGATTAAAATAAGTTATTTATTAGTGAATTCTAATAGACTATATACTATTATCTAGGAATATAGTGCTAATTATTAATAATAGTCTATTTATAAATAAATAAATAGACTAAATATTAGAATTAGCTTATAGAGTACTTTTTTTGATGTTATATAAACTATAAATAGATAAACTAGTTATAGTAGATTTTACTAATATAGAATATGTATAATAATAGTTAGTATAACATTATAAAGTAATCTTTAATAGAAATCTTTATAGAGTTCTAAGGAGATCTAAGGATAGATATGTTTTAAAACATACTATTAAATCTAAAGAATAGAGAATTATAGATTATAAATTAGATAAAAGAATTCTATATTAAGTAAAAGAATATTTAAGAATATTTAGAATAAGCTAAAAAAGCTTAAGCAAAGTACTATAATTAAGAAAGAATCTATTAAGAATTTAAGATTAGGAAATAAGTTATATTTTAAATAAAGAATATAGTTTTACTTTAATATAATAAAAAATTAACTAATAGATATTTAGGTTTTTTCTAAATATTAGATATATAAGGAATAAATACTTATAAGCTAGATCTTATTCTAAGATATAGAAAGATCTATTTAGTTTTTTATATTTTTTTATTAAAGTTATACTATACTAATGTTAAGAACTATATATCTCTAGGATTAATATTAATAGATAGTAAATCTAAGTATACTATATAGAAAATAATTTAGAACTAGAAATGAGATAGAGGAATAGAGTATCTAATCTAGTAGAAAAAATAGTTAAATAAAGAAGCTATCTAAGAATTAGAAGATATAGTTAATTAGATTAAAGCTCTAGATATCTATCTAAGAAAGAAAACTAAAAAATAAACTATTTTAAAATTATATTAGTGAATTAAGAAAAGTAGAAGTAAAAGGATTTTTTATTAAGGGCCTAAAAACTATATATATAGTGTAAATAAAATAAAAAATAAAATAAATCTAAACTATCTAAAGATATTTAAAATATAAGTTTTATAAAGTATTATATTAGAATACTAGAATATTTATAAAAAATCTTAAAGAGTAATAAAATATATTTTATATTAGATCTAAAGGTTATGGTATTGCTGTATAGAAAAAATTTTTTTTTAAATAAATTTATAAAAGTAAAGGTAGTTGTTAAGTATATATTAGATTTTATATAAAGTATAATAAGACTTATATATTCTAGCTAGTAAATATATAAATTTAAGATTAAATATAGTGTTATAGCTACTAAAGGGATCTCTATAATTAAAGGTAGATAATCTATACTATATATAGAGTGATATAATTAGTCTATATAGAGTAATAACTTCTAATATAGAGCTATTAAAGAGGATAGAATATTTACTTAAAGACTATTAGATTAGAAGTAAAAGATTTACTATTATAATAGTAGATAAATTATTCTATTTAGCTATAGTAAGAGTAGAATTATTTATATTGAATAAAGACTTTATTAAATAAGGCTTAGACTAATAATATATTACTATATTTAATGTTTTAACAATATTTTTTTAATTAGTAATATATTTTGCTATTAGTGTAATAATCTATATAGTCTAGTTAAGCTATTTTATAGAGATCTATTAAATATTAATATCTATAGTAATATATAAATAAATAAGATATTTACTAGATAGTATTTAGCTATAGATTTCTTTATTTTTTTATAGTAAGAATAAGATTTAGAATTAGAATTAGAATATTTTAGGTTAGGATTAATAATTAATTATTAAAGGTAGTACTGATAAGGTAGAAAATATATTTCTAGAAAACATATATAAGGTTTATAGAATAAAAAGATTAATATACTAAATGATAGAGCTTTATTTTTTTCTTTATTACTATTATTATTTTTATTATTATTATTATTTTTATTAACTTTAATAGAGAAGGGGAAGTATATTTATTTTTTTTTCTTTATAGAAGAGAGAGTAGTAGTAGATTTATTTTTTTTAATAAATAACTTTTTAGCTAATTATTTTTATATTATAGAATATAGTGTGTTAGTAAATATACTATTAGCTAAATAAGTTGATTTAGTATAGCTAGAGGCAGAGATATCTCTATTTAAAAAGAAAGTAACTAGTAATTTAGCTAGAAGATAATAAAAGGTTTTCTTTTTTAGAGCTATTTTATAAATTATTAGTAAATAATAAACTAAGTAAATATTTAACTATATATTGTAAGCGATATAAGATAATTAGTGAAAGATATAATACTTATATTTAAATAAGATAGGCGAATGAGAGAGTAGAGAAGAAATAGAAGAAACTAGAAATAAGACTGATGATAGCGTGATAAATTGTTTGATATTAAGGAAGAAGAAATAAATAATAAATTGATTTATAAACGATATATTAATAATATATATAGATGGATCTCTATACTATATATGTTAGTCTCCGCAATAATAGCGCCTGAGTTTATTTATATCTTTTAAAAGAATCTACGCGAATATTATTAACATAGATTCTTAGAAAAGAGGGGATAATGTGAGGTTATAAAGCCTTTGATATGTATTATATACTGTACCTCACTATACTAGTCTTATAGAGGGCTTGCTAAGCTACTAAATAGGAACATATATATATCCTGACCTTTGTATAAGGAGATGCCAAAGGTCAGCAATCAGTTTAACTACATAGCGAACCATAGCTTTACCATCGAATCCCATTCTTGCCTGCTTTCCATATATTATCCTCACATAGTAACTTATAAATATTAATTTTTTCTATATATATTTTCCTAGTAGACATCTTTCAGTATATAGAGAAGATCTTTATTTAATTAATACTAGATACTATCCAATCTATTATTATATAAATATCAGAAATAACTAATAAATTAATATTAATTATCTTTATTAAAAACTTTAATTATTACTATCTAGTATAGAGTAATAAATAAATTAATACTTAAATAATAAAATATTTAATAAAGCTAATTAAATTCTTTTAAAATCTTAATTATCGATAGTATTTATTTAGAAAAAGTAAGATATTCTAGTCTCTTAACTAGCCTAAAATAATATTAATAATTAACCTAACTATAATAGACTTATTAAAGAAATTAATTAAATATTATCTCTACTATAATTATTATAGATCTAACTATTACGCTATTTATTCTAAATAGAAACTCTAACTCAAATAAGCTTTAGCTCAGATATTAAAAAAAACTTATAAATATATAAATTAGAAGAATATTAACTTAAAAGTATAAAATAAAATATATTTAAAATTACTATTAAGTACAAGCTAAGAATTAGAATAAATAATATAAAATCTAATTATAAGTATTACTATAATAATTAAACATTATATACTACTAATAAAACTATTTTTATATTTTAAATAATAGTTTATATCTAAGTTAAAGAGTTAATAATAAAATATAAACTATATATATTAAAAATAATAAAGATTATATACTTTTTATAAAATATAAAATCTAATCTCTAAAGCATTATTTAAAGATATATATTAAAAGTATTAAATATAAATTAAAATAATTTTAAAGGTAAAGACTATATATTAAAAAAATTTTTTTAATATTATTAGTAAAGGCTATTTATAGAAAGTAGTAATATATATAATAATATAGAATTTATATATAAATATTCTACTACTTAAGATTAGTATAGAGAAAGTTATAAATAATAAAATTAAAATTAAAATATTAATAAAATCCTTCTTTCTAGTAATATTATAATTAATAATAGAATAGCTATTACTATAATAAAAGAAAATTGTATAATAACTAATTATAATAGAAAAGATTTAAAAAATAGTCTAGATAACTAAGAATATAATAATACTTAAAAAAAATAATATTTTAATATTAATCTAAAAGTAATTCTAGAAGTATATTAAATAGTATATTATAATAATTTTTATAATATTAATTAAGTTAAGTTACTATTCTTAATAATAAAAATAAATATAGATAATTATACTATAGAAATCTAAAAAACTAGATTATTCAGTTCTAATAGTATATCAATCTATTTTTTTTTTAATATATTAGAGAAACTACTAAAAGCTATTATAATAAAATATCTTTTATATTATATAGAAATCTATAACCTACTTTTAAACACTTAATTTAGAAGGTAATTAGATTAAAATATTAAATAAACGCTACTAGTATTAACAAATAAAGTAAAAAAAGCTTAGCTAAGAATAAAAATAATTATATTAATTATATTTAATCTTAAAGATATATTTAATAGTATCAATTAGACTATTTTTAACATCTAACTATAGAATAAAAGAATCTTAGATATTACTAAAAAGTAGATTTAGAGTTTTATAAAAGATTAATATATTAATATTAGCTTTAATAACTTTAAAAGCGAAATAGTATTACTAAAAAATGTAGATTTTATATAGAAATCTTTATTTTTATTAATCTTATTTACTTTCTTTAATTTAGATTTAATTAATTAACTAGTAGACTGCTAAAAAGAAATATCTATTTTTATTAATAACTATTTCTATTAGTAAGTAAGACAATTAGTAGAAAAAAATATCTAGAAGATATAAAAAAAGAATATCTTTTAAATTAAAAAGTAAACTTAAAAAATAGGATTATACTTTACTATTAAGAAGACTAAACTTATCTATATTATTTAGAAGAAAAATAAGTATAATAAGAAATAAATTATAATTTAAAGCTTGATAGTAAAGTTTTTAAAAATAGTAAAGCTTCTAGAAGTAATATTTAACTAGAAACTATATTAAAAAGTCTATATATAATAGACTATTAAATAAGCTATTAAGATTAATATTATTATTAAAGGATTAAGATATCTCTATTTTAGATAAATATATTAATTATATTAAATATATATTATATTTATTATAGATTATACTTTTATAGTCTAGTATAATCTATTAAAAGATAAAATATATTTATATATTCTAAATATCATCTAGAGAATTATATTAATATAGATTCTTTTTATATTTTAAACTATCTTTATTTAAATACTAGAAGTAGAAATATATATATTACTTATATAGCTATATTTAAAATAGTAAATATAGAATATAGTAACTAGCCTATATATATTTTTAGCAAATTATTTAGTATATTAAGTAGTTATTTATATAAAATAATAAAGCTATACTATAAATATCTAACCTTAATATTCTTTTATAGAAATAATTAGAATTATAAATTTTGAAAGACTTAGCGCTTTAAAAATAATTAATTATTAACTATTAGTATTATAATAAGTACTAATATTTATAAAAATTAAAATTAAATAGAATAAAAAAATAATAAGTAAAAAAGCAATAATTTAAAAGTAAATAGAAAAAGTAGTTTTTTATTTAGATATATTAATAAATTAATAATATATTAAAATAGCTGTAATTACTTTAGATTAAAACTAATATATTATTAGATCTAAATAAGTTAGTATTAATAAATTAAAATATTAATTAATCTATATAGTTAAGTTAATAAAAGTCTACTATATAATAAAGTTAATTATTATTTTAATATATAGAGAGTAATATCTAGAGATTAATCTAGAAAAACTAATAACTATTTTTAGTAATAATAAATTAGCTCTTTAAATAATTATAAGATTTTTTAAAAAATTAAAATAGTAGATTATTTATATAATTCTTAATACTATAGAAAATTTTAAAATATAAAATATATAAACTTATTTTTAATAGATTTTAAATTATAATAACTATATAAAGAATAATATTACTAACTAATTTATAAAAGAGGTAGTAAAACTATAAAGATTATATTTATTTTAGAATTTACTTTTTAAAAAAAAGGAATTTATTTATATATAAATTATATAAAAATAGAAAAAAAAATAGCGATTATTTAAAAAAAAAGAATATTTATAATAAATTAATAATTAGTTACTTTTATTATATATAAACTAGATATATAATATACTATCTTAAAATAATATATATTTTTAAATATAAATATAAATAAGATATAACTAGTTATTAATATTCTAAAAACTATATTAGTTTAGTAAAGATAACTAATATAAATATAGCGTAATAGAATCGGTTAAATATATTCTTATTAATTATCTAAAGCTCAATCCACTATAGATAATATTATAGAAAAAAATAAAAAAGATATTTAATAATATATTAGCCTTATTAAAGAGTAAAAAAAATAATAAAGATCTAAGTTTTACACTTTATAATATAATTAAAGTAGTATTAGTCTTTATAAAAATATCTTAGAGATTTTAAAGCTATATACTAATAAAGCTATAGTTTTAATAACTTAGAGATATTATCTAAATAAGACCTTTATTAAAGATAAATTATAGATAAAAATAAATAAGTTAAAAACTAGAACTAAAAAGAATTAATTACTAGCCTTAGCAAGGCTTTAAATTTATTATTAAAAAGTAAACTATTATATTATAGTATTATTCTAGATAGATAGTTTTAATTAAATACCTATATATCTCTATTAAGGGGAGAGATTAGTATATGAATACACACACACACACATACACACACACACTCTGTAACTATAACTTGACAGCATAGAAGTAGAACCTGATCCATCAATTTTCTTTCGCTTCCCGCTATACCTCGTACGGGAAGAAAGGCCAATGATGAGTTTGGACGTGCATAGGAAATGGCTGCTACTTCTCAATAAGAAATCAAAACACAAAGAGAAAGAAAGAAGTGACGTTAAAATGTGCACACAGATGAGGTCCATTTGTATCAAATAAACTTGTCTGGTATAGTCTTGCTTAGTTAAATCTATGTCTTATAGTAATTTTCTATATATTTATTATATATAGTTTTTTATATAAAGATAATATCATAATAGAAGTATTAAGATTTAATAACTATCTCTAATTACTTTTACTTATATCTATATAGATTACTAAATATTAAAAATTCACATTTATTATATTTATAGTCTTAATACTATAGCTTTAGTTTTAATTCTAGTATATAAACTTAGCTTTTAGACTTAGAAATAGTAATAATAAACTGGTTGCTATCTATATATATAGAGTTTATTAAACTTTATAGATCTAGACTAGTTATGATAGAATACACATTTAATCTAGTTAAATTAGTCTATAGTATTAAACTAAAGCTTAATATAAATCTTATAAAATAAAAGAAGTTTTAATAAAATAATAATTAGACTAGCTAAAAGTAAAAATATTTAAACTAAGAACTAGTAAGCTAGGAAAATAATAGATTATAAAATAAGAATCTTATTTTAGATATATATTTTAGACTAGTAATAACTATAAACTAGCTAAAAAAGATATATTTAGATAGATAAAATACTATGATAAAAAAGAGATATATTTAATAAATAATATTAATTACTTCTATTATTCTCTCTAATATAGATTTTCTAGTATATAAATTAATAATTATTAATATTAAAGCTATAGTATCTATTAAGAATTAATAAATAATTTTTTTTACTTCTTCTTAGAGAATATTATAAAATTTAATAATAAAAAAAAACTATTTATTACACTAGCTAGATTACTAAAGTATAAAATAATATTAGAATAGTAAAAAACTTATTCTATTAATATTAATAGTAATTTAGTCTAGATAAAAGCTATTATAAAATAAATATTAATATATATTAAAATAGTATTAAGTTTATTAACTATAAAATAGAAATATTAAAATATATAGAATATAAAACTATAATAAAAAGATTATAAACTATTAGATATTAAAATAATTAGAGTCTATCTACCTCTAATATAGTATAGATAAGTTATTTAAAAAATTTCTATAGATAAGTATAGATAGACTAAAAAAGAGAATACTACTAATGCTATATAGAATTAATATTTTATTTAAAAATAAATCGACAAGTCTCTACTTATAGATTAATAATAATAAAAGATTATAATCTTAAATAAATAAACCTAAACTATTAATAGATTTTACTTCTTAAATAGCTTAGAGACTAACCCTAATCTTAATAAAGATTAATAGTTCCTTCCTCTATGCTTCATTATCTATATCTATCATAGATTTTAGGTTCGTTTTGAGACTGATTGGGAGACAGGGGAATAATGAAGGTAACGTGTTATATACAAGATTTATAATAGGACTACTCCTAGTTAGATATTAAATCTAGACTTGATACTCTCTTATTATTATTTAATTATATTTATATAAAATATATAACTATAAAGCTTTCTATACTTTAATAATCTAGTCTTTTATTTATTTATAAAAGCAAAGAGATTAATATAAATAAAATAAAAATTAATATTATTATTAATAATAGATATTAAAATAGACTTTAAAATATTTAATAATATAAAGACTATTAAATACTTTCTTTAATACACTATTACAGACTTATATATATAATTAGTTCTATATAGCTTTGGCCACCGCACTGAATTAGTCAGGGATTATTAGTATCTATAGTGGTCAATAGCAAATAGAAAGCTTATTTATCCCTATTATAACACAACTATTCTAGTCATAATTGATGTTGGACTTAAGAATAGCATGGTTGTTACTGTGGTTGTATATGGCACTGAGTTGGATTCTAAGTTAGATTGTAAGCAGAGTGAACTGATGTTAAGAATACTTTTACCATTCTAGATATAAGTATAGTTAGTTTAAATATTATTATTAGAAAAGCCAACAGCCTAGAATATAATACTATCTTAATATAGATTTATACTATATTTATTAATAATTTCCGCTAGAGCTTTTAAATTTAAATAATATTATACTCTACTAGTAATTTCTAATATAATAGTTAAGAATATAGATATATTAAAAAAGATTTTAGTATTAAAAAATTAATTATTTTAAATCTAATCTATCTATATATTATAATTAATAAAGTTTAAAGCTATATAATTAAGATTATTATAGAATTATATCTATAACTAGTTAAATTTAGTATTTTAAATTATTAATATTATATTAGACTTTAAAATAATATACTATAATATATTAATAATATAGTATATATAGTTAAAATTAAATATAAAATTAAAATATAATATAAAAATTAAATATAGATAATACTAATTTCTATTATTAGATTTAATATTAAAATCTTATCTATCTATAAAAATCTTTTTAAATAGATAAAGAATAGTCTTATTTATAATATTATTATATATATTCTAGAGATTTTAGTTAATAATTTTAATCTTAATATATAATTATAAAGAGTATATATTATTAGCTTTATCTAATAATAAGATTATTTTAATTTTATAAGATTAATAAATTTTAATAATAGATGCTAGTTAGTTGTAGTTAAATAGTTTACTAAATATAAAAATTAAGTATAACTACTTAATAATTTTTAATAAAATAAGATTTCTATTTTTATATTTATATAGAAAATTTAAAATAATAATATTAACTTTAGAATCTAATATATAGTAATAAACTAGATTATTATTTTTAATAATTCTATTTTTATTTTAATCTTAATATATAGCTATTTATTTAGTTAAAGATTTTAAATTATATCTTAAAGATAGATTCAAGATAGCTATAGTTATAATTATTAAAATAGATATTATTAGCACTAAAAATATATATATTTTATTTAAATAGTTAGAGATATATAGAGTATTAAAGTGAGAAGTAAAAACTAGAATAAACTATTATTAGTAATAGAAAGAGTAGACTTTATAAGATTATATAAAGATAGTGATTTTATTAAGAAAATCTTATAATTTAAATAACTAAAGTGATTGCTCTTTAAAAGTAAATAAAGAATATATAATAGTTATTTAAAAAACTCTTATATATCTCTTTATAGAAAAAGAAGATAGTTAATAGAAATTTACTATATAGAAATAATTCTTACTAAATAAATATAGATTAGATCTTTAAAATTAATTCTATTTAGAATTTACTAGCTATTAATTATATAAAATCTATAATATAAATAGTTTATTATAAAAAGAATATTATATTATATATAATAATTAATAAGAATTATCTAATTTAGATTAAAATATTCTATATTGCTTTAATTTAATTTATTATTTTAATTTTTTATAAAAACTTCTTATTAGATAAATTTATTTAAATCTAATCTCTTTATATTATTTTTATTTTATATAATTAGCTGAGATTATTATTATTTTATTTAGTATTTATAGTTATAAAATATTAAAATATCTATATACTTTCTAGTTTTTTAATAAAAAAAGCTTTTATTATTTTTTAAAAAGCTTTTATTATTAAAGTTTATAAATATATTATATTTTAATAAACTAGATACTAAAGATGGTTTTTAAATAAGAAAATTAGTAGAATTTTAGTATTATTTAATTTAATTAATTATTATAGCTAATATCTAATCTATAAGTTCTAAAATTAATAAAATAATATATATTATATAAATTATAGTTTTATTATAATAATAAGATAGATTTAGAAGAAGTTTAGATATATATTAATAAAATAAAATTACTTAAATTAAGATTATTCTAGATCTTACTATATATATATATACATTAAATAATTTTTAATAATATTTTAAAGAAGAATAAGAATAGTTTTAATTATTATTTTAAATATATAAATAACTAGTTAGTTATTAAATAATAATTTATAAATTAAGTAAAATCTACTTAAAAATAATTATAAAACTAGAAAGTTTTACTCTAAAATATATTTAGTTAAGTATAAAATAAATTTTTAAATAAAAAATATAGTACACTAAATATAATTAAAATAAAATATCTATTATATTAATACTAATATATTTAATATAATCTTAGATTATTTCTTTTTATTATAATCCTATTATTAATCTATATAAATATATTTTCTACTTAATATTCTATCTTATTGATATCTTTTTGCTTATAGTAGAAATATCTAAATATAAAAAATTAATAAAATCTATAAATATAAACATATTAGTCTAGTTAAAAATATAAAAATATTAAACTTTTAACTATAAAGTTAAGCTAACTTTTAGTTAAAATTAATAAATTTTCTAACTAATTTACTATAAAATATTAAAAAAATAAATTTATTCTAATTAAAAATTATATTAAATAAAATTAAATACTAAAATTTTATTAACCTTTACTAAATATTTATTATTTTATTTTTATTTACTAACTTTAATAACTTTTATAGAATACTATATAAAAAAAAAAAAGAAGTCTATTAAAAATTAATTAAAATTTTTAATAAAGCTATAATATATATAATTAAACTACTTAATTATAGAATAAATTATAATCTTAACTAACTATTTTAATATAAAATAGCGCTAATAATTACTAATTTAAAATATTATATATATATTATTTATATAATATATTCTACTATCTACTTATATATAAGTATTATACTATTTTATTTATTAAAAAAAGTACTATTAGTATAACTAAAAAAATTTTTATATATTTTTAATTTTACTTATTATAAAGCTACTATAATAATAAAAAATTTTATTAATTAGCTATTATCTTTTTTATTATATATTTCTAATATTAACTATATAGATCTAGAAACAATATATTATTTATATTATTTATATAATATAATAAACTATAAAATAAATTATTTATATTATAGTAATACTAATAGTAGAGAATTAGATATAAATTTTTAATTTTATATATATTAGATTATTTAATATAATATTTATAATATATATAATAAACTATTTTAAATATATTTAATTTATAATAAATATCTTATATATATATATATTATAAAATATATATAAAACTAAAAATATTTAGATCTAAATATAATAATTATATAATAGCTCTATATTACTCTTATTATATTCTAATCTAGAAAAATAAAAAGACAAAAAAAATATAATAAATAGAACTCTATTCTAGCTATAGCTACCAGTGAACTCTAAATATGGTCATGCCTTCTACATGATATGGTACCGTCAGTTTGGACACTTGGCCATAGTCCCTACGTTCTACTATCAAAATGTCATATCAAGATTCATTTATAGGTATTATTCTGCGTGTAGCTGATTAATATGATCAATATGCGTGTCGCGGTTCGGTCGCTCCGAGGGCCACAACAAGACTATAAATCCTATGGACTTCACGTGCTTATGCGTAAAATAGTGTTGTGAATCGATATTTCAAGCGAAGCAGCATAATGCTTTACTATATTGCCCAGAAATTGAATGATAGTCCACGAACTTGACACATATTAGACCCCTGGTAGTGGAACATCTCTCCATTAGTTTTTGCATTGGCAGGGAGTGGAGTTCATTCTTTTTCTCGCTGTCAAGGGTTCTGGTGAAAGAACCGACCTTCAAAGTGTCCATCGGATAGAAAAGATCAAATCAAATCGGCTTCCTTGCAGCCCGAGAAATCGGATGTTTGTCGGTCGAAAACGAGCAAAGTCTTTGCAGCATTAATTTTTGCTGTCAGGCATGATTTTATGGGCAGAGACGCCGTAAAGGTAGCATTTGAAGGCGGCTGGAGTTATTTCAAGGCATTACAACTTGAACAATTACTGATACCAGTCGGGAGGGCTTTGGCTTGTAAGTCCACAGGAGCCTGGACCGTATGGGCCAGACGGGCTGCCTGTACGACCGAATCATCACCGATTGTTAGTTTCCCCATTACATTATCCACAAATCAATAATTCCTTGATGTTTCCCAACATGGGGGTGTATCTTACTGGGGGATATCAAGAGCGTCTATTACAGAGGCTCAGGATTATAATACTGACGTTCTTTAGCATACTTTTATCCTAATAATATATATTATAGCTCCCAAGTTAGAAGCTTATAAAATAATTAAGATAGATAATAATAAGGTTAAAGTATATTAGTATATTATATAATATATCTCTATATTACTAAAAAGAATTAATATATTAGTATATAATTATCTAAAAGATTATTATCTTTATAATAAATAATTATAGATTTATACAATTCTCTATATATAAAATTGCTATAGGCTATAAATATATTAATTATTTTCTTAATATAAGAAATTTATTAATTATAGTTAGACTATTTAATGAATAAAATAATCTATATATATCCTTATACTATATCTAATATTATAGATAAGCGATATAATAGATACATTCTTTAATTAAAATAATTTAAATATTTAAATTTATCCAATTTTAACTAGTTTACTATCTATAAAGTGGTGTTATTAATATTATATTAAATTAATTCTATATTGATATTAATAATATAACTTTAGTAAAATATATAAATTTTATTTATTATATATATACTTATCTTATACTTATTACTATTTAAGTTTTAAATAATTATTTATTATATATTTAAACTTTTATTACTTAATATAACTTAAAATTCTCTAAAAATTTTTAATATCAAGTATTTATTAATAAAAAAATAATATATTAGAATAACTAAAAAGAATATATAATATTAATATTTTATTTTTAAAATTAGTATAACTAAAGTATAAATATTATTATAAAATATTTATAGATACTATAGCAATAGCTATAAAATTATAATAAAACTATTATAACTTATTTCTTAACTTTTTTACTACTAGTTTCATTAAGACTAAAATAATAAAGTTATTTAAAGATAATATTATAAGCTTAAATAACTTTTAAAAAATAATATTAATAGAATCACTATTATTTTAAATAAATAGTAGTATATAAAAGAGACTTAAACTATTACTCTAACTAGATTATATATATATAAATTTATATTATTATTTATTAAACTAGTCTTAATCTATATTTTTATATTATTAGAATAAAATAGACTCTTAATCTATAAATTTTAATAAATTTTAGTTTTTTTAAATAAATAATATCTAGTCTGTATAGAAAATTTAAATAATAAAAATAATATTTATATTAAATATATAAGATACTTATCTATTTTTTATTAATTCTATCTTAAAAAATAGAGTTATAATATAGGCTCTAAGTCTATCTTTTTCTATATTTATTAGTAAAAAATTTAATATATTAATATTATATAATTTTTACTAATATCACTCTATAGTAAGAAATATAATAAATTTAATATTTTTAATTAGACTTCTAAGTTTAATAGAATAATTATTAATATTAAAACTATAACTAGTAATATTAAGAATAAAGATAAAGATTTTTTATCTAATTAAGTCTCTCTTAGAAATTATATTAAAAAGTTATTATATTCTAAATTATCTTAGCAGTTAGTTTTAAATAATATAAGTTTAAAGTATAAATTATATATATTAAGATACTCTAGCTATCTTTATTATATCTTAATATAATTTATATAATTATATTATAGAAAGCTTAATTAAAAATAATTTTTCTAATTTTATATATTTAAAGGAAAAGATATATATATAATTAAATAATATAATTAATTATATACTTATAATTCAAATTATAATATAAAAAATATATATTAAAAAATAATATTATATAACTAATCTTAGATTAAATTATTATTTATTTTATACTAATACTAGTAATTTAATTTATTATTTTTAAATATACTCTACTATCTTTAAATATAATAAAAGATATAATTTTATAGTTTATAATATATAAAAACTAAATCTTTATTTTTTTCTAACTATTACTTTATTAGTATTCTAAATTTTATTAATATAAATAAAATTTATTTATTTTAATTAGAAAAAGTATAAAGACTTAAAAGTTTTAAATTAATAACTTTTAATATTTTTAAGCTTAAAGAACTTTATATAGATATTTATAAAGATTAAAGATTATATATAATATATTATAATTTATTATTCTATAATTATATATAATTTATTAATCTCTAAATATCTAATTTAATTATATATATATTAGCTAAGATAATTAAATATAATAATATTTAAAAAGAAACTAACTAATCTATTAAATTTAAATTAAAGAATATCTTTATTATTAAATAATTAATTATATATTCTAAAGAATAATATTTTTTATATATAGTATAAAATATATATTATAATTAATATTTAATAGTCTTAGATATTAGAAGCTTTATCTATAATTACTTATATATCTAAAGTAATATTATTTTATATTATTAAAATAAATTAAAAGCTAGATAAATATATATTAATAAAATTAATTAACTTTAAGTCTCTACTTTAAGTCTTTAAAATTATATCTATAGTCTTATTAAAACTTTTTAATACTTACTAATAGATTAATATAGATATAAATCTATTATAAGCAACTTTAATATATAGTAAAATAAAAAAATAGAATAAATTTTTAATTAATAAATTAAGATCTAGAGATAATATATTATTTTTAGTTCTTTTTAACTATTTATTAAATCTAAAACTAATCTATAATAAGACTATAAAAAATTCTATTTACTTATTAAATATTAAAAATAAGATTATAGTATGATAAGCAACATTTATTTAGTATAAAAAAAAGAATAAATAGAAAATAATATACTCTAGAATATAAATAGCTAAAAATAAAAAAATTTTAATTAAATTTCTATTAATTATTTCTATTTAGTTTATAATATCTATTTTTTTTTCTATATAATAGATATATAGTATAGTTACTATTATAAGATACAGTAGAACGCCTAAAAGATATCATATTATTATATCTTTTTATAATCTACTAATTAGACTGCTTATTGTTTGGTAAAGACCCTCTTAACGATCGGTTACTCGTGGAACGTAGATCCAGCATTCATACAAAATCTCAGCTCCGAGGCCACAGGCAGGCGTGGTTTTCACTCCTAATCCTAAGCTTTTCTGCATATACTTGCACATAAGGTCAAGACAAACCAACATGATCCTTAGCACTCTGTTTGGCCGTTGTAAACTAAAGATGACAAAGCTTTAACGTCATACTGACTGTGACCAGAGCTCGTAAGTCGTCTGCTCAATTATAAAATATTAACTTCATAACCTTGGTTTCATAGAGTTTATTTTATTTTCTACATAACTCAAGTTTCAAAGTACATGTAACAGAGATTATAAGAGAACACCGTATTTGTTGAATTGGTGTCTAAGCGTGCTATATCCACCTATGTTCTTTCCTAAAATACCACATCAGGACGCATTAAACAATTAAACAAGGTCCCATAAATATTTACTGTAATTTCTTGTTCAAACAAGAATAAGTATATCATAAAGGTTTCGGTATCATTGAAGACTTTAATACACTACTATTTCGATAAAACGGTGGTTGGTACGATCGAGGATCTTCTACTACCATCCGCCAGTAAGAGAGCGATGGTTGTACACTACTTTGCATGTTCAGAGTAACAATTAAAATTCTCTTCGCTTTCATCCGCAACAGTGCCAAGAAACGCTATGATAAAAATAGTGTAGTGTAGGAACAATGCTGATCCGGAAATGGTATTTTACCATCTAATACAGATTTCTTTTACAATACATGTATGGTGATGAAATGCTTTATTGCCCAAAACAGTCTAACGGTATTTGGCATAGGTGAGATCATAGAAATCTAACTTTTAAGGGTGTCAGAATTATCCTGACTAAGCAAACTAAACTGAATTAGATTTATATGTTCAACACCTATAAATCATACTAATCATACAAATCAAACAGATCATACAGATCATACAAATCAACTTGATGATCTAGTGAAAAATTACGCATGTTTTTGAGTATAAATTTGTTGTTATTTTCATGTATTTAGTTTCAGACCTTCAGACCTCTATTATCTAAAATCTATGTTTGTATTGTTTGCATCCTGCACCTGGTCCAATTTCCGACAAAGGGGTTAAATCATGTGATTGATCAGGTGGGGCAATTTAGCTAAGTACATGGGTTCTGTTACTACATAAGCACCCGGAGCACCACTGATTTTCCTCTACTTTTCAACTTTGTAACAGCGTTATCATCCAAACTAATGATGGATGCACCTATTCCGGGGAAATGCACTACAGACAAGGAGTTATTGCCGCATATGGTTTTACCTAGGCAGATATTCGCATACGATACGGAGTGCGTATTTTTAGGACAGGTGACGAAATTTCAAGATACAAAGTTCCTGAATTCAAAGCAGGTGGCGGAGGTCCTGACGGAGATACGAACGAATGACTCCATGTGTCGTTTAGTGGATCGATCGATTGATGAAGGATCAAACATATTTATGGTGGCTAGAAGCCAAAAAACGATACGATACTATGAAATTAAGTTCACGTTTGACGCAGTGGGATATAGCAGTCGGCCACCAGAGTTAAGCTCCGAACAGAAAACGGAAGGTAGTTGGGTTGTACATTATACAATAAGGGGTCAACCATGGTATATTTGTACACCAAAGTTAGGATCAGATATATTAAATCATCCTTACGAGTCTAATCCGTGGGAAAGGCGGAAAGACACGCGTCCACAGTATTAAGTGCTGGAAGTAAGCGTCTATAGTTAGCAATCAGCTAAAAGGAAAAAAGAAAGGCAGAGAATTTTTAACACCATTCACTCTCTAGTACTGTTTTCGCTAGATTAAATCTGGCGGCGCGGTACTAGATTTGAGAACAGCATCAGATCAGAGCTGTATTAGAGTGTTCTTGATTCGTTAACGCTCAATCAGGCCAATAGCAAACCCCAAGCTCTACTTAAAGATAGATTTTACATACACAACAAGGTTTAAGAAATAATAACGTTTTGCTTTGAAAATTGCATCATTCTTTCTCCATAGCAGTTTTAAATCTAAGTACCAAGCCAAATACAGGTAATTTACAATAACATTTATCTTTATTCATATTCAGTACCAAAGAAAGAAAATTACATAGACAAAGATTATTCCAGATCTAGCCGTATATATACTAGGGTTTCTTGGTATTATTTCAGATAAAAGAGAAGAGAGTTTTAGTTATTACTCTGAACATGCAAACTACTGTAGTTCTCGTTGCAAGTCCTTACTGCGATAAATATAATGTCATTTTAAAATACTAAGTGAATAAGTTCAAGTATTTTATAAAGGATATGTATACATATAGCATCTTCACAATACACAGAAACGATTCCGCTCTCAGCAGAGTCACAAAACATATGAGATATAAAGCCTGTATTTATAACAAACCGTTTTTTTCTTACCAAAACGAGACAGAATCTGTATTTAATACATTATAGTAAGATTATATATTATAACTATACCCAAACATCTCAATACATAAAGTCGTAGCGGCTCCTATTTTACCGCCTTCTTAAAAAATATTATTAAGCTATTTTTCTTATTCCACACCACTCCGACCAAAAGCCTCGTCTTTATCTACAACTAAAAAGCCATTTCTCTCCAAACATCAACAATAGTAGTGTTTAAAAAGCAACTCTAACAGACAGATTAATAACATACAAGACAAAAACAACACAGACTATAACAATTCTAGCCTAGAATCAGACCTAGACTTCTCCCTCTCTGAGCAGCCACATAGACCAACAGCGGAAATCATATCACCCAACAAGACTATAGAACAGAGATAAAGAGAAAAGGTCTGTAACTAATACTTCAAATCTCCACACACTCTGAGTAGATGAGGGCTCCACTAAGAAGACTGATTAACAGCAATACAACACAATTTTGTGCTCGGAAAAAGTTGAAACCCAGATAGAACAAATATATCGCTTTCTTGCCTACCTACTCCCAAAAACTCTATTGACCAACTATATTACAGAAATGTCTAAAACCAGGCAGGCTAACTGCCCAAATACAGAGAAATTAGGAAAGCATCAGTGTCACTCTTAGAGCAACCGTAGCGCTTGTGATCGAATACAACTAATCTAAGACCATAAGAATACAGAAAATATTTATCTACTTACAGTGTATAAAATAGATTTAAAGAGCAAAGAATAGAAGAATTTAATAAGACATAAACACAAATAAAGTTACAGCAATACCTTAAAGTGTCAATATACCCAACAGCTCCTCCTTAGCCATGAGCGAGAGGCACCCAATTCCTAAATTCCAGACCAGTGAATATCAATAGTAGCCAGCAATCTTCCACTATAACATTTTAAAAACCGGGTATAGATTTCTTCACATAATAGCTTATCATTAATAAGCTACTTTAAGAAGTGGTCTTCTGCTTTCGTAAATCATCTAACATTTCGCGAAGCTAAACAGAATTTATGTAAAGGATTTAAAACAAATGCGAGCTAACCTTCAGCGCGAGTCCTAGCTCTCATCATAGGCCCCATACTCAATCGTAAGACGTTTTTAACTAATTCTATTTTGGTTTTGACATTGACCAACTCCTTAGCCTTAGACAAAGGTCTAAACGCAATATTAAACATCAGTAGGTAATCAAGCGAGGCCGAGAAATTAGTAGAAACATCACTAATACCACACTCTAAATCTTTAGCAACTTCGATATCCAGCGCGGTATCCTCGTCTGCCCAATAACGTTCATTACACCCATTAGAAGATTACTCATGTCCGAGATTGAGCTACTCAACAGACATTTCACTGAGTATCTGTGGATCTATTAAAAGAAACTCAGGCCTTGATTAACGAGACATCAAGGACGATAAAATAATAAAACTTTCCAACAAAGATAAGATCGGTGTCTTACAATCCATATATACAGAAATAGGCTGAACAAATAGATCTACCCGTTCTGATATGGTTTCATTGATATCCATCTATAAGCCATCCATACTCAGCAGAATGCCTAGCTAGTTGTCCTAAACAACGATGCCACTCACAATATCATTACCATACGGTGCTATTTCCAAGTCACAAACTTTATCTTCCTCATTCTAATAGTATAGTGAGTCAGTATAGCCCTAAGGATTTAATTTAGAATTGCGTTTCCACATATTTTCATAAAGTTCATAAACGTCGCACCAATAATAGAATTTATCATCCCCATCAAAAAACTCATATCCACAGAACAACAAGGAGCACACAAGATCGTTAGCATAATCATTCAATAAATATTATCTTAGTTCATCACTTCGCTAGAACTGCCATAAACGCTAACATACACTTTTTTCACTGTTACCTAAACACTAAAAACAAAATCCAGACCTAATCATAGTATTACAATAGATAATGACTTCACAATTTCATAATAATAAGCCATTCAAGTGTTATTAACAGTGCATTTCCCACTCTTCACCATCAACAAACCATGCATAACAGTTCAGATAGCAATAGCAAACAGAGCCTATCTTAACATTATAAGCATTTACAAATTCATTTCGTCAACAATAATAAACATATTTGCTCCTCTAGCGTTTCGGCAGCCTTTAACATTATTAACAATAGACAATAAATAAACGAGCCATTTGACCCACTTACAAAGATTTTATATACAGCCAAAGACTAGGCACACCCCATAGACGGGCTCCTCATTAAGTAAATACACAACACTAAAGTCTCAAGTCATATAAGAGATAAGGTCTTTAAAAACTATCATCTTATCCTCATAGAAAAGATACGCGGCGTAAAACATAACTTAAGCGAGCCTCGCTCGTTCCAACAATATCTTGGCAAGATTACTTTCCAAAAATTAATCTTAAGCCATTTATCTTAGGTCTTTTTCACAAGACATAATCATAGCTTTCCAGTAATTCATAACCCATTCTTTCTGATACTAGACAAAAGCTTTCCTATTCAGTTATAATTCCCACACAGTAAGATTCACCTTCAGGGTCTTCACAGCCCAAACAGCTTCTTTAGAGGTTACGTCCTCCTCAAAACCCTGGATTTCCCATCATAAATATTTAAGCTCTGGATGGTCCAAGATCTGCTTTACTTTCCTTACTAAAAGGCGAACGGATAATCCAAAAACCAAAAACTAATCAAAGCTTTGGAAATATTCAAGCAAATCAGTTCGATCTAGATCTCCCAGAACAGCGTCTTTAGCACTGGCCAAGGATATATACACAATGTAGTCCCTCCCATAGACAAAAATGTCTTAGTTGAGGACTTGCAATCACTACACAGAAATATAACAGCCTATCAACATATACATAAGCATCTATATACTCAGTTATCATAGAATCAACAGTACAACAGAAAATAGAGAAAGCACATACAGTCAAGATCTTTTCCCACCTACCAACAAATAGAGTGATAAATTAGAGTTTCACAATAGCCCACATTTCAAGCCAATACAATATAAAATCAACTAAAACTAACTTTATCAAACACCTTATCAGGATACACTCCATCCATTATAACAGCCCGACAGACAGATTTACATAAGAATTCATCCTTCCATCTTAGCAGCACAGGCCGGGGACGACCCATAAAGCTAAGAAGAAGACTTTATTACCAAAAATCATCGGGGTTTTCGTATCCAAAAAAAGCACCATCAACAAAAACAAATAAAAGCAACAACAAGATTGCCGCAAATGGCAATCTATAGTCATCACCCATAATATTCAAGTAACTTGCTATAGACATCAAATAAAATTCTATCTTTAGGACACCATAACCTTACATAGAATTTTCAAAATCATCATTATTTTTGACATATCTTTAGGTAATATTCAAATCAACAGTCCAGCAATCAACGCCTTTTCCAGGCACCGGCATCAAAACAATCTACACATCCTAATAAATACGTTGGTTAGCTTATGAGGATAAACTCCTCACCACAGACAAAAAATACATTTATCAAGAGCAGAGCTCATTACCCTATATTAGATACCTTTCTCGAAAGCTTCAAATAGCTCTAGTATATATGCGCCTATACAAGCCCCCAAAAAGAGCCCTATTTAATAAAGAAAAGTCATTTATGTTAAGACTCAACCATAAATAAAAATCAGTTCGCTCAACATCCAATTCAAATAGTATAAATAAAGAAAGTTATAGACCATAAACAGAAATTTCTTCTTTTTCAAATTCACCACCTCCTTATCAGAAACCATAGTTCGTTTCACAAACTAAATACCAAGGTAAGACCAAACATCAACAGCTATCATAACAGTTTCATACCTCATATATCTCACATCGATCTTCTATACCAATATAGGCTCCTATAGCTTCTTAAAAAGACATCATAAGTCTCTCTACATAATTAAGAGCGCTGGACTTCGTCAGCCATTCATCTAAGCAGCCTCTTACAGAATTGGCGTACCAGCGCATATACTCCTTCCAAAGATCAAAAAATAATGCTAAGCAGCCTTTATAAATAGCCTGCGCAGTCAAAACATATTCCCCATCCTCTAAGAATCTGCAAGTGATTTTTCAGTCAGACAGAAGCAAATATATAGTCTATAAAATAACAAACTCTTTAAAAAGATCCAGAAAGCGAATATAGAGCCCCTTAATCCACAGACAACACACAGCAAGTATAGGATGCTTATCTTTTTCAGAATACCTACCTCTCTAATAGCCATTTCAATGGCGTTAGCTCTACCTTCATTCTCTAGCCCGCTAAGCTGCAACATTTTAACAGAATTAATCAATCCAATCAGCTCTAACCATATCACCGCCAGGCATACAGATCTTACTAAAAGAACCACCAAGTCAATTAAAACAGATCAAGACAGACAATAATAGACATATAAAAATCTAAAAAGAGATTCAGAGTAGGGAACCCACAAGACTTTATAACCACAATAGTCAGCCCAGAAATAGCATCTCAATAAGATCCATAATAACCTAAAATTGACATAACATCATTTTCAAATAGTAAGAAAGGCATTTTGCCGCGAAAATACTGTTGTAGGTTTATCTCGAGAGCGCTCTAATAGAAAATAGTCTCCCACAAAGCCAGGTAATAGCCTTCATAGCCCCCTTAAAACAGCAAATCAGTACCCCCCAGTCGTTACTAGTCGAAGCTCTCTAACCAATAGCTTTCATATTAAAATCCAGAGATGGATAAAAATACCAAGCGAACATAATTGTAGAGGTAGACAAAGTCGTAGTTTTCACCATCTAAAGATTTTAAGAGATCAACTTTCCGCCTCCCCAAGTCAACAATCCACAGTGACAGCGTCTACTCCATGAGCGCCCATAACGGCTCCATAAGCAGCGCCATCCGCTCAGCATAGGATCCGAGAGCGAGGGTAATTACTCCCTCAATGCTCAGTAAGCGCTCACTAAGCGCTCAGCACAGCTCCAAGAGCTAGAGGTGATGCATCACGTGAAATGGTGTAAAAGCGGCGATGGATTCTAGGCGCGGCCGTCCGCCAGCGCACTTAAATGTTACATATAGCGTACATATGTAGAATTGAACATCGAAAGCCTCAAAGCACATCCAAGAACATCAATCATTATTAGACTTCTTACGTAGTTCGCTAATTACAGCACTTATTTACCTCACATATCTAGATTATATATACAGGAAATCCTACGACTTGGTCGTCGTGCTCCTCTTCCGCGCAGCCGGCCGCGACGACAGCCGATACGACTCTCCCCTCTCCAGCTCATCGTCAACGACAGACTCTTCCGAGCTTGACCGCGCATCAGCTGTAAACAAGCCACCGCTATTATTACCTGCCGAGTCCCCGCTGTGGTTGTTGTTGCTGCTGTTGTCATCGACAGCCATACCAAAAACACCACCTACCGATTCCATCGTAAACGGACTCGCCGTCGGCGCATCCAACGCCGCCAACTCCTCCGGCCGAAACCACAACGGCAGTAAAAACGAACGCACGGGAATCAACAACAAAATAATCACGGGAAACCCAATCGCCGCAATAGTCTGCGTGATTGCAAACGTGGCGCCAAACCCGACAAGCTCCAGCAGCACAAACGCCCAAATAGCGCTTCGCCGTTCCAGGCGTTTTAGCGGGTTGGAAGCAGGGCTGAAATGGCGGTCTTGGGCGAGGAAGACGAGTTTTTGCGTGATGCCGTTAGCTTGCAGGGCTTGAACGCCCATGATGAAAAAGAGACCGGCGAGAACGCCCTGTGGGATTAGGTGTAGGACGACTAGGAGTGGGCCAGTCATGGTGCCCAGAGTCAACAGCCCCTGTGCGAGATTGCTGACGCGTTGCTCGACGACGTGGTCGGTGATGCGGATAGCTTTGCCCTTGTTGGTTTCGTCGTCGTCAGAGATTTGCCGGGTGACGCAGAGTGCTTGTGTGTGGAAGGGGGCTTGTGGGATGAGGCCGTTGGGGAAAGGAATCCCCAAGAGGCCGGCGACTCCGGTGGTGAGACCGAGGAGGAAGATGTCCCAGTGGAATCCGGCTGGTTTGCGAAGAGGGAACTCGGTGCCTTGGGCCATTAGAGATGATACTGAAAAGAAATTAGCGCGGTTTATTTAACGTATTGTGATGGGTTTTACCGTTGTGGTCAAAGTAGAAGAGAATGGTGAGAAGAATGGCAAATGGAATAGCAAGAAACACCTCGCCGACACTAATATCCCACAAATCAACTAGCCAGCTGCGATCTGCCGTGGGAAAAAAGGCCTTTGACGTTGGCAGCGTCTCAATATGGACATCCTTCATATGCCCATAATGGACAAACCCGGTGAAGAATACAATGGTTAAAGGCGTGCCATAATCCTCGATGAATTTCCGCACATATCTCTGGAACAGCGTGCTTTCGCCAAGCATGCCGCAGACATAGCCGCTCATCAAGACTAGCAACGACACCGTGACGCTCAAAAAAGCAGACGTTTCGCCCGCCATGCCCCATTGACGTGTCAACACTTGGATTCCCTTTTGGAGGTAGATGAAGGCGACGTAGAAGCCGAATATGTCGCACGAGAACCGGGTCACATATGTCAGGCCGTTGCAGGCGTTGGTAACAGCAAGAATCCAATGGAAAATCAACGACCATCTACAACAAAGTATTAGCAAGTGATATCTCAAAGTAGTAAACCTGCTTACAGCCCAATCCAGAACATAAAGGCGAGATAGTTGGTTCCCCCAGGGCTCATGATGTCATAGACGGTATAGTTGAAGACCGTGATGGGACCTTGCTATGGTCAATATGACTGTTTTTTTTTAAATACCAGATATAAATTTTATAAACTCACCTGTAACACCGACAATGACAAGTGGCTGTGCAGCCAGCACTGCAAAAACCACAGAGCCCAAAACCGATGCGAGAAGCACTTCGTTCACGCCATAGCTGTGATTGGTCTTTTCAAACATGTCCAGCGAGAAAGCCAGCGCAGGAAGAATGCTACAATATCATTAGTACATCTGAGGAGCAAGCAGAGGGGGGACGCACTTTGCAAAATACATGTAAACCGTCGCCGGCACAACGCGATAGTCCCAGGCGTCAGTCCAATCACTCCAGTAAAACGGCGCTCTGCGCTTGATATCATTGACCATGCCGCGAAACAAATGCACCTTCCACCAGCTAGACTCAGCAGTGGTGCCGTAACTGCGCCGACTGTTCTCTCTACCCAGAGGCTCTTGCTGGGTGGTAGTAGTAGTAGTGGCGGCATCATTCCAGGAGCGACCAGGCTGCGAAGAGCGAAAAGGCCGCCAGCTTCTCTTGTCCTTTCTCGTCGCAGACCCTGCTGCCAGGCTCGAGGTGATGGACGAGCGGCCATGCAGATTTGGGGCTGGATTGAAAGCAAAGCTTGCCGACTGCGGCCCTGATTGGTCTAGGGCAGACATGTTGTATCACCCAGAGACGACAAGACAAAATCGGTGCAGCGTAGCACGACAGATTGCTAGATGTAGCCAATTTTTTGAGAGTGCTGTCGTACAGCCGGGCTAAAGGTGGCAGGCTGATATAGCGAGTTCAATGCGCTTCATGAGAAGCTTTAACCAGGCTTGAGAAAAGAAGAAGAATGGACGCGGTGAAAGTTCTCCGCTTGGCTCGTGCGGGGCCGGACTATCCCCCGACCGACGCTAATAACTTATCACTATGAAGTATAAAGCACTACTTTTGACATGTAAAAAAGAATTTCTAGCTATTTTCTTTTAAAAACGCACCATGGTTGCATTCTTATCCTAGAGATAAAATACACTGCGCACAAAGAGAAAGCAAAGTTAGTAATCACAAATTAGAAATTTTGTTACGGTTGCAATTGTCGACAAAGCATAAGTCCTAGCGAATCCGAGTCCGATCAGGCCGGTGGCGGAGGGGGAGGAGGTTGATCGCTTGGAGGCTGCAAAGCATCGTTAGTAGTTATAATGAAGCAGCGAGGAGTAAATACTCACAGGAGGAGGAGGTCCGTCGCCTGGGGGAGGCGGGGGAGGCGCTCCAGCACCATAGTACATGGAATCCAAGCCTGGAGGGGCGCCTGGAATACCAGGAGGAGCACCCGGAGGAGCACCAGGGACGGCAGGCGGGTATCCAGGATATCCGTAGCCATAGCCGCTTTGGCCGCCAGGAGGTGGCGGTGGAGGAGCTTGCTGTTGCTGCCATGGAGCAGCGCCGGGGGGAGCTCCTGGAGCACCAGGAGCACCAGGAGCACCGTAACCACCCTGGGAGCCATAGCCATAGTCGCCACCACGGTTCTGGGCCCACGGAGCAGCGCCATTGTCGCGACCACCGTAGTCATCACGACCGCCATAGTTGTCGCGGTCACGATTATCCCGGCCACGTTGCTGCCATGGGGCAACATCCGAAGCTGGAGGCCCGCGCTGTTGCCAAGGTTTCAAGTCTGCGTCCTGCTCGTAGCCACCGGGTCCGCCTTCGATACGGCGAGGAGCTTCGCCGTTGGGACCAGCGCCACCACCGGAAAGTTCTTGCATAAGTTGCTGCCCACGTAGTTAGTATCTGCTAAACAACAAGAAGAATAGTAAAAACATACCTCCATTTCACGGTCAACAGCATCGCCTGCTCCAATAGCACGCGGTCCACGTCCGCCATAACCTCCTCCGTTGTTGTTGCGCCAATCAGTTCCACGTTGACGATCAGGACAGTCACGAGCCATATGACCAGCGTTTCCACAGACGCGGCAAATGATGTTGGCAGTGAAGTTGCGCTGCTCGGGGCAGTCGTACTTGCGATGACCGATTTGTCCACCTGAACAGTTAGTCAACACTCTATAGGCTTGAAAAACGAAAAAAGGGTAAAAAAAACTTACAGTTCTGGCAAGCCTGGTTTTCGTCGTCACGGAGGGTACCGTTGAGGGCGGCCAGCTGTCGAAGCTGGTTTCGCTTGAGCTCGTTCTGCCCCTCGGGAATGGAGGCAGCCTATACTGGGTGAGTATGGCTGAATATTTATTTTTAAAAAAAAGGAGAAAAGACTCACTGTTTCGATAACGTTGTGAACAAGCTTCTTGGCCTTGTTGACCTTTTCCTCGGTGTCTGCCATGATCAAACAGTGAAGATCCTCTTCCTGGTTGCTAGTGTGAGCAGCATCAGAACGACCTTTTCCTTCCTTGACGGAGCCTTTGCCTCGAATGGCAATCTTAGCACCAGACTCTTTCTCCATGGTCTTCAGAGTGTTTCCACGGGGTCCGATGAGTAAGCCAACTTTAGTAAAGCAAGGAAGCTAAGTGTTAGTATGTCTGGTTTTAAAAAGCAAGCGCGAGATTGAAGTAGGCAAAAAGAAGAAGAAAAGAAGCATGATCAAGTTAGCAAGAAACGAGATGAGACATCCTGACATTGAGGTGTCTGTTCAAGCCCGAATCGAGCGTAGATCATTATAGATAGGGGCAGGTACAACGCGGTTAGGAGAGTTAGAGGGTTAGTTATCATACTGAAGTTAATCTCTGGATAGTCATTCACAGGCACGTAGACCTTTTCCTGGGTTTTGGTGGGACGCCTGTAGTCAGCGGGCGGGTGGTAGTTGGGAATGACCTTCATGGCCCTTTCGACGAGCTTGTGGCGCTCGTCTTCCAGACGCTTGCGGTAGCGGTATTCCCTTGTATTTACACGGCGTCCAAAGTTGTCGTATTGCGGCGGAGGCGACGGGGATCTGCGACAGTCAGTATAGGAAGAGCAAAAACGAGAAAAGAGAAAACACACCTGTCACCATCCGCGGGGACGACGTCGTTGATACGAAGCTTCTGGCTGATCTCCTCAATACGGAGATGCAGCGTGTAGGCTTCCAGCTGCTCGTTAGTGAAGTTGGCCATGATCATGGTCGGCAAGCCCATGAGACCGGCAGCTTTATTCTCTTGCGCGTCTCCCCAGCGGTTGCGCTTCTTGCGCCGTTTCACGCCGTCTGCGGGTGGATCAGCTGTGGCAGTCAGTTTTATACTTCCTTTCTTTTTTCGAGTGATGGATTATCGACTCACCTCGAGTTGGGCTCCTGCCACGGCCGACGCCATTCTCCGACGCGGCCAGAGTTGGCGTCGAGGCCTCGCTGGCGTCCTCGTCATCGCCGCCGAAACGCCGCTTCCCCAGAGGGATGTTGTTGGAGCCTGTGATTCCCTGGTTGCGCCACGACATGATAGCTAGCTGGCGAAGTGGTGGTTGTGCAGAAAAGGAAAGAAAGTTGTCTGTTCTTGGACCGCCGTTTGTCTTTTCAGGGATTCCCCATGGCCGCTAACCGTTTGTGGACTAGTGCGCCACCCTCCTATACAAGGTGGCACGTGCATCTTGAAGACAGTGTGAGAATATCATTTATTATCTCGTATGTTGCAGAACAGTCACGTGGCACCACATCATATACCCGTTGCCTCTCTGAATATAGTATTAATCTTTTAAATAATTATAGCCTCTACATTCACTACAGACAAAGAACACCAATATCTGAGGAACTAGCTGCAAGTATTTTCTTTATTTTCATTTTTATATCTTTTCATTAAATATTCACATAATGAATATAAAACAACCCAACCCGATGACAGACAAAACCTATATCAAGGTAGCACCGAAGTTGCTACCGTATCTGGACCAGCAAATCTCTTTAAGATTCATATTGGTTATTATCCAACAATTCCCAAAAGTCGAAAAACTTTATAGCAAGCATTAAGCATGTCAATATAAGCACAAATAAAACCCGGTAGTATTCCAGTCTCTCTAAGGGCGTTCAGAATTCTCATAATCGGTGGAACGATAATGAAGTTGAGAGTATGATTCAAAAGGTGAATGATTTTTTTTTGAAGGGCCCTCGTTATTGTTCCACTTTCTCGTGAGAGTTGTTGTACAATTGCAGAACGAAATTGGAAAAGCGAGGTGAGTTGACTAATCGTTGTATTGCTGAATCCGAATATAGGAAGAATAGTATCAAGGAGTTCAATTGGGATAGCAAGGTCGGGTTGCTTCTCGTGCCAGTTTGTATTTTGTTGTTGGCGGGTGTTCAACTGAGAAGTGTCTGAACAATTGTCTAAATTCTCCATTGCATCCTTGGCAGAATCAACTCCTTGTATCATGAAATCTAGCATCTGTTCTCTTGTCGATCTTGTCGCCAAGAGGAACAAAAAGCGGTGACGAGTTCTCGAGTTCAGTGATTATATCCTGGATTTGCTCGTGATTCACGCCAAAGTCTGCCTCTAATGATTTCAACCTTTCTCCAGTCTCGGTTTCCAAGACCTTGTCTCGAATAGCCTGAAGATATCGAAAACCGCTAAGCAATAGCTTAGTGATGTCCGTTGAGATGTTGTTATCAATGGCATTGTAGGAAGGTAAAGATGAATCATCGCGGTTTCCAGTAGCGGCGAAAATGGCTCTCTGGTTATGAAGAGCCGCAGAAGTATCGTTCAAATCGTTCCGCAGCGTCGTGATATCCTCACATGGTGAGTTCGTTGAAGTACACGAAGTAATTAAACTGGAGATAAGGATGATAGAAACGGCGAGAAAGGACTTCATGATGGTGGCTTGAAAGTAGGATTGGTATTTACTTGTAAGTTTGTTGTGCTGGACACCCTTCATTATTAAGTACCCCAGCACTAGTATTGTGATTGTGTTGCTGATCCTGCAGATTAATCGATAGTTCAGATCTAGTCTATTCAAATGACGGTCTAATGCATATGTATCACAAATAGCAGCTACCGTCAGATTTAAACTTCAATAAATCTTCATTCCTTTTTCTATATTTGATCTCTCGAGTGGTTCAATGTTCGTTAAGCAGCATGGAATAAATCATAAAGTGACATATTGCTGCACTAATATTGACTTCACCATCCGAATATATGCTTATTCAAATTGTCCAGGTCTGCTATGATTTTTTTTTTTTGACATAAAGGCCACAACTTCTCGCAGGAATACCTACAAATACAGCTTAGCTTCTCACTAAGAGAAATTAGTTTCATTCATGGAGAGCCAATCACGCCTACTAATGCAGTAGCGCGAGCTGCTGATAACCAATAATGCTATAATATTAATATAATACGAACCCCAACGTACCCGATTCGGTCACGATCAACCAGGACAGCCTAGCGGAGTTTCCAGAGAGCATTCTCACTGCTCAGGGCCACAACTTTATTATCCCAACATATACTCATATATTATAAATCTCATATCACCACTCAACATGCAGTGAAAAAGCAGTATTCACTAATCCAAAATCACTTTTTCGCATCGGCCGCCATGCCTCGCTGCACCCACTCACGCGCCTCTGCTGCGCGCTGCTCAACCAACGCCTTATCCTTGAGCAACTCCTTGACCGTATGCTTATCCGGCACATGCCTACCCTTTTCCACACCTGGACGCGCTGCCATCTTCTCCTCCCACGCCTTGAGGTGCGGGAACTCGTTGATGTCGACGCCCGCCCAGCCCGCAGACGCAACCCAGCCCCAATGCGACACGTCGGCGATGGTGGCGTGGTCGCCCACCAGATACCCGGACTTGGAGCTGGCCAGATGCTTGTCCAGCACGCCGTAGAGGCGGCGCGTCTCGTTGGTGTAGCGTTTTACACCGTATTCGATGCGCTCGGGTGCGTAGCGGCTGAAGTGGTTTGCCTGGCCTTGGGTTGTGTCAATATACCCTCAGGAGAAAAAAAAAAGTGAAGAAAGAAATACCCTGCATAGGCCCGACTCCGGCATTCTGGAAATACAGCCAATTCCCAACCTCATAATACTCACGCGATCCGCGCGGGTACGAAAGCTTGTACTCCGGGTCATAGTTGTCGACTAGATACTGCAGGATACTGCCAGACTCAAACAGGCGGATTTTCTGTCCGTCGCTGAATGTGTCGGTGATAGCGGGGATGCGCCCGTTAGGGTTGATTTCTAGGAACCAGGGCTGTTTTTGGACGTCCTTGCTGATGTCGATCTTTTCGACTTTGTAGGGGAGTCTACCAATTGTCAGCTTCGTCACCGGGAGAGAGAGAGAGAGAGAGAGGAGCTAACCCGAGTTCTTCCAGTGCAATGGAAATCTTAATTCCATTCGGCGTCTGCGCCGTGTATAGGGTAATGTCTGGAGTTCTGTTGGCGGCCATCTTCAAGGTGGTTTGACCTGCGGCGGTGGCAAAGGTATGTCTTGGTTGTGTGAGGAGTCTGTGTAACTGGTTGATCCTAGCAGCTGCTGCCATGAGCAGAGATTCAAATCATGGCATGGGAATTGTTCGCCGTATTTATTTTCTGGAAAGCACGCCAGAGGATTACAAATAGCGTTGCTTACCAATTAATTGATTACATCCTGCATGGCAAGGCTCTGGAATCTGGACCCCGCATCAATGACATAATGCGATGCTGCTTGCATCATCGTCAAGCTTAAATAGACTAGTTTACTAGTACAGACTAATACGTAGTCTGTCGCTTATCAATCATCGTTTTCGGCTTTTATATTTCCTCCAAGCCTTTAATGAATGTATAACTATATGCATAGAAATGAAAAGAAAAAAACAGAATCTGACCGGTTGTCACACAAACCTAACCAGTCTGAGAATAAACCCCAAAGACCATTGTAAAAGAAGCAGCAAAAAACGAATACGTGAATCACCACGTAAAACTCTCCTCGATCAAGTCAATATTGCTATACGCCTGCCTTTGACGACACGCCAACCGAACATCATCCGCCATGCCACCACTACCACAGACCATCACGCCCATCGCACCGATCTGATTCTCGATTTCCAGGTCCAGCAGCGTGGTAATATTCGGCCGGCCGGGGAACATCTGCACGGTCGAGCTGGGGCTTTGGATTTCCTTGGTGTTGCGCGGCCGGCTGATGAAGAGCATTACACGCAGTACGTCGCGGCGACGCTCCATTTGCAAGATAGTCGTCATCCACGGCCGAATCCATTCGAGGTGCTCGGGCGACTGGATTGTCCAGACCAAAGTCACGCGGCGCGCGGCCACCATGCCATCTGCATAACCCTGGACTAGGTGTCGAATGAAAGGGACGTGGTGAGTGATACCAACACCGCCCGCGAACATCATCACTGTGCCATACGAGTCGAGGTTGTGCAGGCCTCCGTACGGCCCCTCGGCCATCGCGAACACAGAGATTTGCCCGCCAACGCCCTTTTCAGCGCGTTTGTACAGCGTGTCAGTGAATCCGGTCCGGCGACGGACGAGAAGTGAGATGGTTTCTTTCTGTGCCGAGTTCCAATCTTGCCGGGTCATGGCGAGGCCCTTTTCTTCGGTCAGGACTCGCTCAGACTCACTCCAGGCGACACTAAAAGGGTGCGATGTCCAGAATCCGACGGACGGGATGTACAGATACATGTGTTGGCCGGGTCGGACGGTCCAAGGCTGAGCCAGCCGCAAAGTAATGCGCATGGCATCACCTGGCAGAGACTGTACAATTGCTGTAGTTTTGCTGCCGATGATGTTGCGGTAGGTGTTGGTAGCGAATCGAACAAACCTCTGGTTGAAGTTAGCTCTGATCTAACATTCGACAGGGAAAAAAAGAGAGCTACCTCGACTCCCCACGCAACTAAGGCCACATTGAGATATACTTGCTGTGGAAACTCTTTTAGGTGGTACCAAAGACCGATAAATGCCATCAGCGCCAGGAGGATGTGAAAGTGCAGAAACGTTTCGTAAAAGGCATGTCGCAGAGCCGACGACGCAAACAGTGCCAGAGCAACGAAGCCTACAGCAGCCTATACCAGAAATCAGCAAGAGTTTTGTTTGTGTCAAGTGTATACACTTATACGCACTATCAGACCTGTGAAGATGAACTCGCTTTCGCGGAATGACTCCGCAACAGCCGCCCATCCTGCCTTGTCGACCTTTGCGGCGATCCAACTAAATGTATGAGCGAGTGCCTCGAGGGCCACAAGACGAGCGATCCAGCGGTGAAAAAGGTTCCAAGTGTCAAAGGGCAGACCGACTAATGGGATGAGCGGGTTGTTGCGCCCAGCCAAGATCACAAGAGGAATCAGGTTAGCAGTAGCCAGGGTACCGGTGCGATTTCTCAAGATCTTGGCGAACGTGCCCACGCCTTCGCTGAAAGGCACATGCAAAACGCACAGCACAACATTCATGCTAATGAGGCCTGCGAGGCAAAAGGCCTGGAACCGGGTGGGGAGTGTGCCCATGTTGATTGCTCGGGATAATTGGAACTCGCGATTGTGACGACTGCGGAATAAAGGTGCATCAACGACATTTCTTTTCAGCCAGGCCATGCGGTAGTCGTCGCGGGCAAAGAATCGCTGCTTGGCGTCTCCAAGCCCATACAGGCGTCGCATGTGAGCATTGAGCTTCAGGTACATCGTCCAGACGAAGTAGAGCGCAACCGTTCCAGCCATGGCGAGGAGAAGGTAGTGAGCATAATGCATCTGAAGTGCGTTGAAGTAATCGGCATCGCCGTCGCCCCCTTCTTCAGCGAGGACTACCGGAGCCATGATGAAAAGCAAATTGAAAAAACGTAAAATAGCCATCATGCTAGTCAGTACGTGGGGTTGAGCGAAAGGGAAGAATCGAAATGGTCGAGAGCCAGCTCTACCAAGATTGAAAAGAGAGGATGTTCACTTCAGATAGCAATATGAGGTTATATGGTCGTCCAGACTCAGTGACTCATTGAAGATGTGTGTGTAGCCGGCCACGACGAACATTAAAGTAAAGAAGGCACACAACAGACTGACCAAGGCGGTGGCAAGTTTGCAGAAAATTCTAAAGAGTTGCCCCAACAATGGTGTTGACGTTTGTTTGTGTGGAATGCAGAGGGCCCAGTCACTAAATATCCAGCACCAAAGAAGATGAACGCTAATTGTCGTACGTAACCACAAAGCAGACGACTGACGCGGTCGAAGAAAGAAAGAGAAGAAGAAACCGTATAGATTTCTGACCTGCTCAGGCGGGCATTGTCTCAGAAGATCAAGTGCTACAGATGCGGTTGGAAAGTGAGAATCCGATACCAGTCTGGCGGCGACGGGCGGCGACGGGCGGTGATTAGCGGTCTAGCGTGTAGTTCTACAGGCTAAGAGATTCAAATTTCCTTCTCGAGTAATTTCATCTTCGGGATAAAGTTCTTAGTGAGGACGCATGGCCCTGGCATGTACCGTGGCCGCCTGGCCGCCTCGCCGCCTGGCCCCTAGCATCACCGATATCAAAACGAAGTGGAGCAACGTCATGAAGGGTGCCTGAAAAGGGGATTGTCGGCCCTCTGAATGGACAGCAGCACTATCAGATGAGTCGCACGTAGACAATGGAATTGTTGAATTGATCAAGCTAGGTCTCAAGACCGGTGGGCGGGGTTGTTTGGACCACAAAGCCCTTGCGCAGACCAGCCATTGACAGGACAAGGCGACAAAGCGGCGGCGGAGACAATGGCGACAATGGCAACAATAGGCACAAGGGTGCAGCAGGTGGAGCGCATTGTGTTTCCACTTTCCGACCTGGTCTGTTTGGAGTGCAGGATGGCTGGTGCTGATCAAGCATTCTGCACGGCTGATAAATAAACTATACGCCTGGGTGGGAGTTTCGCAGATATGATTCGAGGCTGCCAAGGGCGCCACCTGCAAGGAGCAGGGTTATTGGCGGATGAAGAGGAGAATTGGAAAGATGAGAGGCTATGAGGAGAGAGAAAAGGAAAGGTGAAACAGCCCAGCGCGATGCGATCTGCCACTGGCCGTTTCACCCTGCCCGGCGCGAGGCCCGTCCGCCAATAACTGCGTCGAGGACGAGTCACTATAGTAGTTGGAACTTGGTTGGTTGTTATTTAATATTTATTCAGTGGCCTGCTTTGTCGCCATTTTTTATATTAAATTGTCCTGTCGGCGTGTCTTGCCAAGCATCTTGATATTAACTTGCGACATGTCTAAAAGAGTCAATTAATCCTATACATATACTCCGTACAGGCAGGCTTACTGGTCTAACCACGCGATATGTATATATTTCTTGATATATTACAAATTAAATTATAAATTTTATCGAAATCACTTGTCTTTTTAGTAATCTAGTTACACCCTAAGAAGCTGTCGCCAGGCAAGCTGATTACTCTGAGGGCTCAGCGAGGCCTGACGAGACTTGTAGGGAGACCCTAAACAGTCAACAAACTGGTTATTGATGTCTATCAATTGATAGATCTACAGAGAGGTCCTAAGAAGCTTACGGGCCAGTCAGTAAATTATATAAAGCGCACCTGCAGCGAGGCCAACAGCAAGACTTGCAGTGAGATTTTAAAGAATTCTACACACTGGTTATTTAAGGCCTGCAGAGTTACGATAAGATTTTAAGAAGCCTGGAAGCCGATCAGTAAGACCTAGAGCCCGGCCTGCAGTGACGCCTTACAGCTGTCAGCAAGATCTACCTACACACATTAGCTTAACAATAGAAGGTTCGTACGCAGAAAGAATCAAATTTCCACTCTCGTATATTGACTACATCGGTATTATTGTTTTAGTAGCCAACCAACATGGAAACAGCAATTTAATAGAAACAACTGACCGTCCTACTTGTATTAGTCGTATAGCTCTTCGTACCGGGCCAAGGTGAAACGGGCTTGTCTCTCTATATAACTAAAACACTATTTTGTCGCACTTTTGACTAAAAGCCCTATATTGTCTCACTAACAAGCTTGCAGGCTTTAGGCGCGTTAAATTGGTGCGGGCTGCTCTGCAAGCTTAAATTTACAAGTATTGGATTTCACGGGGTTCCCTGTCGACAGAATGACAGAAAATTTTATGCTTTATTATCTGTTAAATTCGCTAACAATAATACACAGCCATGGTCATTGAATCTAGCAGTCTATTTTATCAATTAATAATATATCAAATCAAACACTTGCCAGCAGTTCACTCCTCACTTGTATCCCTCGCCTAGCATGACGTCACCAGCTCAACAACATACATCTGTGTATACAATGTGAGGCCTAAAGAGATCTTAGCATAAGCCACTGAAACTTTAACAACATCACCACGAAGGATTTAGACTATAAAGTTTAACACAACAATGTTTACTAGAGATCCTACCGAAAACAAAGCTCCCGCACTAAGTTGCGCCTTCACAATACGTAGAAGAAAAGACACCATTGGTTCCCGGATACGCCAGCCAACAACAACAACAATCTCTTCAACTATTCCAGGTGTCCTGTCTATAATTCCTCTCTCCTTTTCTCTCTCTCTCTCTCCACAACAATTAAATCATCAAAATGCCGCCCATCACCAAAATCTGGCACTGCCGCTTCAAACCCGGCCACACCGCACAATCACCATCCTTCATCGAGGTGCTTACCAACATCCTCGACCTCTGCGCCTCCTACACCAACCCAGACCGAACACCTCAAAACCCACCCATGCACGCCATGTACCAGGACACTAACGATCCAGCACAGCTCGTCATGATCACGGGCTATCCCTCGCAGGAACTCAACACCGAAGCCGACAAGCAGTATGCCGCCAAGTTCCTGCCGGCAATGTTTGAGCATGTGCAGCATGTTTGGCTGAAGCAGCTGGATGCTGATATCACTACGTTCCCGCTTGCTGCGTCTAATAATACTGTAACGCTGGCGTATGGGCCTGAGCCGCAAGAGTGGAAAAAGGATGCGGGGAGTGGTGGTTGGGATGTCTTTGCGCTGACCGAACAGGCGCGCAAGAACCGTGATAATGTCGTCGGTCTGAGCGAGAACAAGGATGTGACTACTGCTGGTCTGGACTGGGTGCAGATTACTCCAGGAAGCGATGAAAGCCCGGCGCCGAAAGACGGAGGCAAGTTTACGCTTCGGCAGATTCTAGCCAGCTAGACTACTGTAAATACGGTTGCAATGATTTCGTTATTCATTTTAACATAATCTCCTCTTCTTTTCTATTATTTACAATAAAACACGACCAGAAAGAAAAAATCCCGGGGTATCGTCCGACGCCACCATTTATCCATAACCTGAATCAGAAAACACCAACACTCACTGATCTAAAAGAAAAAAAAGACAAAAAAAGATAAACACAAAGACAGGTCTCAATTGAGAAAGCTCAATTCGTCATCGCTCTCCTCATCTTCAGAACAAGGAATCACAAGAGAATGCCGCAGAGACCGTCGAGGCTGGATGGACACTCGGCGAGACTCTTGCTTAGGAGGCCGGCCACGTCCACGCCGTTTCGGTAGTTGAGGAGAAGGCGAAGAAGGCGCAGCGATAGGCGCCGTGTAGTTGTTGTAAATGACTATTTCAAATCCCATCCCCTTGGCTTGAGGCGATGCTTGGATGGTCATGTTGCTTGTCGTCAGTGATTCACTGGGTAATCGCCTTGGATAACTTGCCCCATAGGAAAGCTCATCTTCGCTCTCGCTACTACTTGATAGGCTGTCGACATCTTCGTCTGATTCCTCATCTTCGGTATCGTTAACAACGTCTCGCTGAACAGCGATTCGGGCAGATTGTCGCCTGTTCGTGGAACCTCTGCGGGGTCGCTTTATGTTGGAGCAGTAATACGGCTCGTCCTCATCATCCCTCGTGCGTTTCAGGCTCAGCGACGTCGCTGTCGAGGCGATACTCAGGGAACTGCTGGGAGAAGAAACTGGTTCTCCGCTGTCGCTGGACGGTGAGCTGCCCCGAACAATCTCTACTATTGGCTGTGCGAAAACCCGGGATACAGCTGCTGCGCCTTTGGATCGATCCAAGGGTGTCTTGGCAACCCATTCGCCGATGCCCTCTTCCCATCTAAAAGATTGCATCGAGGTATCTTGGTGCCTTTGTTTCATGCCTGGCGCCACGTTTTTGGTCAGACGGGCTCGCATCGCCCTCACAGTGTCCTGTATGTCGCCCGCGTAGGCATGGTCCTCGGCATCCTGACTGTACTGGGCAAAGTCCAAGGCAACTTCCACAGCAATCTTGCCCAGAAACAAGGTCAACTTGGCCATTCCAAGCTGCTCAAACACCAACAGCTGTGTGCAGAGCCTGCGCGCCCGTCGGCATTGCGCCCCTTCGCCACGCTCACAGCAACGAACCACCTGGCCAACCATGACCGAAAGCTCCTTGATGATTTCCGATTTGTCCTCTAGAAACGCGAAAAAGGGCTCGCAATTTTCATTGAGAATCGCTTCTTTGCCGTCGCAATCCTGGAACTGTGGGTCTTGCCTACACCTCAGCAGACAATATCCCAGAAAAACATATCCTCTTCGAAGGGATTGGGCTTCCGCCGGCTCATGGTGTTCCAGAACTTGCTCTGAAGAAAGCTCGCGCGCGGTTGACAGCGCTAAACTGTTCAGCATATTTGCTACTCTTGCATGAGAGCCATTTTCTAAACTTGTTCGTTGCTCCATGCGAACAAAGCACATGCCGCACAGCGCAACGACAAGGCTAGAGACTAAATTGCTCAGGGCGTCCTGGATGTATACAGGGCATCGACCTTGCTCAGAGCTTGCTCCATTTGCTTGCGATCTTCGTATATGGCTATTTTCTTCCAAGTCTGCATGCATAATCCGAGATGTCCGAAAGACCCCTGATATATTCGAGGTCCACGACACCCCTGCTGCTGATTTTAAAACTGCTTCCATTAACTCAGTTCCCCCTGCGAATTCTCGATCTCCGCTAGACACGGAATTGGTTGCAGCGACCACGCAGGCCTTCCAAGGTGTCGTAACCATCCATTCTGTTGGAAGGACTCGTCGACTGAGCAACTGCTCCAATTGCCCGTAAATGTATGCATGATTTCGGGACTGCGCCCAATATTTATGTAACAGCCGGATGGGATCGCGTACAGACCCAGCTGATCGCCAAGGATCAAACGAGTCGGGATAATTATAATGCTCCAGCTTACCCAGCTGAGCAGCAAGGAGGGATTCAACTGCGTCATTCTCTCCGGCGTCGATACACTTGTTGATCAAGGTCGACGCCGTGTACGAAGTAATCCAGCTATTCTGCATCATATTGCATACCAAGAAAATACCCTGTGCGCGGACTGCTTCACGCAGGGGCTGCCATCCTTTTGCCGTTGAGCCATAGGCAGACTCTAATTCAGTGAAATATACATCAACCATGTCGACATCATCCTCATCGTCAAGCTCATCTTGTAATCTCTGTTCCTCTGCGATAAATTCCGGTAACCGACGCATCACCGTCAATAACAACGACCTCGAAGTTCCCGTGGACCGTGGATTTCGAGAGTCTGGAAGACCTGTCTTCTCCAGAAACTTGAGAAACAACATATCCAGTCGCTGGACAATATCAACGTAGTTTGCATCCTTGGCCGAATCCAGCGACGCTCTCCACTGAGTATCCGGCCGTGGGAAGCGAGACTGTCGCGGTGCTCTGCCCGTTCTGGCTGCTCCTCCTCCCTGTTTGCTCCTTGGTGATTGAGGGTCTATCTCTGACGGATCTCCCCTGCTCGCCTCCTTGCTCTGATGGCTGGCCACATAGGTCGACCTCCCCGTAATCAACGGCGTCGCAATCTCAATCGCACCCGGCAGAGTCCTGACAGCCTCCGGACTGCGCACGACCGGTCTGACCCGCGCCCGTCGTCCAAGTCGCTCGCCGCGCGCCACGTATTTGTGTTTGACGCGCCGTTTATCTGACTCTCCCGGAATCCATGAAGGGTCGTGGTCATCGCCGTGGTCTGATGTTTCGTCTCGATCTCCGGCGACCAGCTTCTTCGTAGACGTTTGCGAAGTCGTTGCGCTGCTAGCTGCAGGATTCGCTCGGCCGGCGTCGATCGATTGCAATTCGCGGTATTTTCCCAGACGGTGGTGCAATGAGGTCAAAGGACGCAGCATTCGATTCGCCCATTTTGCTGTCGCAAACGAGTCGTCCATTGCCAGCAACTAGATATATAAAAACAAAAAGTATATACCAATTATCCAAGTAAACTCTCCAAGCAATGCATATGGACGGATGAGCGATGATTGCGTGTAATGCGTATTATACGTCCGGCAGTTTGGCGGGAAACTCGACGTACGACATTGAGTATGCAAAAACCATATCATATACGAGTCAGTATCGCGTCGTTTTTCTGCTATGTTCTGCTCATGACATATCTGTATACAGCAGTGTTCAGTTAATATACTGGCGTAAATCGACGTCCTGGGAGTGAGTCGGAGAAAGAGAGAGGAAAGCGTAAACACGATTGTTTTGGTCCGCACGGGCCACATCCCGATAGAGTTGATCGTCTGCGCCACAGCAACGACCCTGTGTGGCTGACCGTATTAACTAGTGCTTTTAACCATGGTATAAGAATTAGATGAGCTTCCTGTTTCTTCACATTTACATGATCAAATATTCCTTCTTCATGAAATAATAGGAGACTGTCTTTTATTCTTCGTATCGACATGCAATTCGCAAACCCAAGCGTAAAAAAGAAATATCACGAAAAAATTAAAGGTCTTCAACATTTGAAAATTCCGGAAAAAGTCATCATGCAGGATAGAGTTGAGATGCTTATAATAATACAGGATCAGACATAATATCCCCTCGCCCAGCCATGATCCAGCACGCGCCATGCATCAAAAAGACAGGATAGAAATGCCCGAGTCTTCATTAGCCACACATATTCATAAAATAGCACGTCACAATTTGTCGCTTTTTTTTTAGAATAAAAATATATGATACAAAATTTTGAAGTGGAGATTATTAAAATCATTTCGATTGCTTCGCAGTGCGGAGCTTGGGGTTAGCAGTGCCCCTCTTTTTCTGCTTGGAGCGCTGGCTGCCAGAATCACCGCCTTCGATGAACTTCAATAGCTCATCAATGCTGCGGTTGTCCATGCCGCCGGCGCCAGCGGAGGACTCGGGAAGAATGGCAGAGTCCGGTGCTGTCTGGCCGACTTGCGGCTGCGGCTTAGTTCCCAAGGAAACACGCGTGCTGAGATTGACTTTTCGGAGACGGCGGGCTTGGATGTCTTTGGCGTGCTTGGCAATGGAAACGGCATTCTGGGTCAATTGCTCTAGCCAGCTCTCCGCCTCCTTGGTATTGCGGTCTTCAGGGCCGAGCTCGGCATGGAAGATGTTGTACGCGTCGCGCATACGGTTCACCGCAGTCTTCGAATCTTGATCAAGTGCTAGCGCTTGAGCAAGCTGGAAAAGAATGGTGGCCGTGTTCACGGACTGTCTGCCAAACAGCTCCTCGCAGACGGTAAGCGAGGCCTCGAACCATTTGCGGGAGTCGGGGTACTGCTTGAGGTGTTGCAGCATGACAGCAGCGTTGTTCATGGTCGTGATCGAGTCAGGGTGGTTTGGTCCGTAAATAATCTTCCAGAGATCCATTGCGTGCTTGACGTAGACCAAAGCCATCTTGGTGTTGCCGGTGGCATGCTCAAACAAACTCAAGTTGAGATAACTCAAGATGGTATCGGCTGAATCAACACCGAGTGTGCGCTCCGTGACAATGACAGCCTTTCGGGCAAGTTCAACAGCCGCCTCCTTCTCGTCGGTCTGGTAGTACAGCATTGACAACTGGTGGTACAGTTTGGCAACTTCAGGGTGAAGGATTCCATAAATCTGCTCGTGCAAGGACAGGGACTCCAAGATCAACTCCTGACCGAGCTGCTTCTGGTTCTGCATCAAAGAGATGCGCCCGGCTTCCAAGGCCTCTTCCGCCAACGAACTTCGTGGAGATGCATCCTTCACCAACGGGATGATATTCACCACATCGTCCGCTACAAATGTAGTGGTGGGCTTAACATCCGCACTGCGGGTTGGGGAGGCATTGTCTCCGGTGGCCTTCTTCTTCTTTTTCTTGTTCGTTTCTTCTTGCTTGCTTCCTTCAGCACCATTCGTGGCTGAAGCTTCCTGGGCCTGTGCTTCAGCCTTGGTAAAAGGGAAGTCCCGCGAGACGAGCTGAACGCCCAGTTTGATTGAAACATCACGAAGCAGCTGAACATGTCTCAAAGAGTTGGCCCAGTCCGATGGAAGAGAGAAGCGGTATCTAGTCTTGACCTGCCATTCAATCTCAGCTCGAAGAGTCGCAGGGGTGATGGTTTCAAAGTCCAAGTCTGCCTCAGGGTAGATCTGACGCATGGTCTCATCAATATCTGCCTTGGGCTTGTCGTTGACATCTGCGCCTAGTAAACAGTTGAAGAGGTGGCTAACGCAGGAAGCGGCAAACGGGAGAGGGAGAGGACGGAGATAGCCATTTGCGATGTGTTTAAAGGCACGGGCAACCATCTCCTGGGTCACCAAGACAGACAGGGAGCGAAGGCGATGACCCTTCTCCTGGGCAAGCTTGGCGAGTTGTCCCAGGTAACGAATATTGATACCGCGTTTATGGAGGAGTTGGCTCAGGGATTGACCGTCCATTGGGAAGCCAACATCTCCCTCGTGAAGATCTTGAACAAGCTCCGGAAGTATCTTGGACCGCAAATAATCGCAGGCCTTGCGAACTTCACTCTCGTCTTCAGCCCACTCCTTCTTCTCCTCGTCAGTTTGTGGCACCTGGCCGCTGAACACGTCCGGGTTAAGGGCGAGATTGAATCCCGAGATATCGACACGTTCCGCGTCCTCTTCAGGCTTGTCAGTCTCTCCCTCCTTGGTCTCTTCTTTTTGTTCAAGAGCCTTCTTGCTTCGTCGCTTTTCCACTTCGTCCTTCACATATTGGCTCATCTTAGACCGCCAGTATGCCTCGACCAACTCGAGACGCAGCGTAGACATGCGGTGAGGATAATTTCCTTCCTCCTCGGCCCACGAGACGTCAAGGGGCGAAATGCGGTAAAGGTCAAGCACATATTTCCTGCCATCAGTACCGAGGAGACCCTTGGTCTCAACGCTACCCTCCAGATCATGGCGTTCTCCTTCCTTGTCCCAGACCGCGTGCTTTTTGACTCGCAGAGCCTTAGAGAGCTTCTCAAAGACAGGGACGAAATCGGGGTGCTCAGCTACCACTTCTTTGCCCTCCACACCACCATAGTCGATTTGGTGCTCACCGGGTTCACGCTGTTTGAAGATGCCGGGCACGATGCTTTGACCGACAATGCGCTTTCCGAGGTAGTCAACAACAACAGTTCCGGGCGTGAAAAGACCAGAAATATCCAGCTGGTTAACTGCTTTGATACCCAAAACGTCTTTGCCAACAGCTACGCGTGCGGCCTCGTCGCCACCTTCGGAAGCGAAAGTGCCAACGCCATCCGCTCCGAATGAATAGAAGATATTATTATATACAAAAATTTGAGCATCTCGGCTTTCGGTAGGGTTCAAAGGGGCAACCTCGCCTCTTGCGACCAACACGGCGCCGCGAACAGCTGCATCGTTGTAGTCTGCAAAAAGCTTCGAGGTCAAGCGCTCGCGGAAAACTCGGTCCTGGACAGCTTCTCGTGGAAGCTCTCGTGTGGTTTGGAACTCTTCATTCCAATCTCGGAGAGTCTCAGAGTTGTCCACTCCGGAGAGCAGGAAGTTTTCCTGGGATCGTGCAATGTCTGACTGGTGGGCCACTAGGGCAGTAGACGTAGGAGCCACCAACCACGGGCTGTTGGGAATGGCATTTTGGAAAGGAAATGTCGTCAACAGGTCTCGCTGGCTATTTGACTCCTGCAAGGCTTGGAAACTGCTCTCAAAGGAGGGTGAAAGCTGTGATAATAAGTTCAACAACGAATGTGAGCTGACATTTTTGGGAGCCGCGCGGGGGAACGGGTCAAATTTGCTGTTGGAGCACTTGTTGACGTAGAACCCAGACACGTGGGCGGTTACTTGGTGTTGTTCGCCCTCGTTGGTCGTCACTTGGAGGTAGAGCAAGTGACCTTTCTGTCGGAGGCTGTATGGTGGTGGATTCCACGGCGAGAGGGAGATTGACTTGACTGTCTTGGGTGCCGGGCTTTGAATGCGAGGGAGGATGGTATTCAAGTGGCCAGCGGCGTTGGGGTCATAGCCGATCAATGGATGCTCCGGAGCAGACTTGTCGGACTCGGATGTCCCCTCATTTGCTATCGAGTCGTGAAGCGAAAGGCCAGCGGAGATACCTTGGAGGTTGTCCACGCGATCGCCGGCGGCGCCAACCAGTTCCCTGATTCGGATAAGGTGCATACGAGCCTCCTTCTCCGTGTATGGATCCTCCACCAAGCTTATTTCGCAATCGGCTTTGAGGCCCTCCACCTCGGACAACTCGATGTAGTCGTTGATGCGCTCTCCGTTGAATTCAAGATGGAAGCAAGTGTACTGGAAAGTGCTGGGGAGCTCGACGATGGACTGGCGAACATCCTGTACTTGCTCTTGGCTCGATACCTAACAGAAGCGCCGGGTCAGACAAGGTTTTTCTTCCACACGAAACAAGGTACTGTACCATGACCTGGATCTTATAAGGCTCGTGCGGCAGCTTCACGGTGATTTGGAAAACACCTGCAGAAAAATACAATAAGTTTTGCACAACTGGCTCACTGATTGGTTTGTATACCTCCTCCGTTGTTCTCGTCGACATCTTCACCGCTGACGGGCTTCTCGGCGTGAGTGCCTGCGCAAGCGTGTCAGTCAAGAAAATAGGACAATTCAGTTTTCCGAGCAGTCAGTACGAACCATTTGGTTTCTCCAAAGCTCCATTGCTTGCTGCCATGGTTGCAAACGATGACGGCTAAATGCCAATTCACGGTGTTTTGGTAGTATCAACAAAAGGGCTCCAAAAAACAGAGCGCCGGCAACCCGCAAAGCAACGAGACGACAAGAAAAAAACCTGTTCCGTCCCAGGAAGTAAAAAGAAAATGGGGTAAATAGAATAGCAATTGACACAGGAAGAATAATAATGATTGAATGTGGCAATTGCACAAGCAAGCTCTGGGGGATTTTTTAGAAAAAAAATTGCGTCTAGCAAATCGGGTGACGAATTAGGATCGGAATCGGACGGGCGGCGCTTCTCCACCCGGCAGACCGGCTGCAGCGCCCAAGGAGCGACATGGCTCCCTGACAGGGCTTACAGTACAGGGATTGTATAGGATAATCGGCCAGAGTATGTGTAGGAATAGAAGTAAACAAGCCCGGAGATGCTTTTGCGCGTAAAAGCGATAGCCTGAGGCTCCTTCCGTGGCTGGTGTCACGCTTCGCACCTTCCTCGTCAGCCGCTGGCTGATTACACCGTGGCGCGGGCCCTCGCAGCACCGCCTCTTCTCGTTCTCTCTCTCTCTCTCTTTTAGTTCCTTCATCATTCGCTCACTCAGTTCAGTCACTCCTTATTCCTTCCGCTATCTTTTATTTCGGGTTTTCCTTTTTTTTCTCCCCTGCTTAATCGCACCTTTGTTATTGTTCTTTTTGCCAGCTACTTCTTGTCGGAAACCAGAACTGCTTCTATACATTCGACATTTCCATTCTTTAGATTGATATTGAGAGCCACTTTCTCAAGTGGACTTCAATTCCTAGGGCCACGCTTAGGCGTCTAACAGCAGGCCCCGGGTGAAAAATTGCAACAAAAAATACATATAGAGAGATACAATAACAATGTTCTCCTACACTCTGGCGATCAGGAGAACGGCGGTCAGCCTTAGCCGCGGGACAGCACGCGCAAAGGCGCCGCTGCTTGCCGCCCCTTTGAATAACATCGGCAAGAGAAGCTTCGTATTGGGCCCCCCGGGCCAGCCGGACCCCGCCGATGACGATTCTCCAAAGGGTCAATCCCAGTCCAACTGGAAAGACTCGACGATGAAAGTACTGGAAACAGCTGGGGCGACGTTGGCATCAATCGCAGTTTTAGGGTTAGTGTTTCCTCCCCCCATTTCATGCCATGCCCAAAACTGACCGGTGATAGTCTTGCTGGATATTCATATCACAGATACTACAAGTACTTGGTACTGAATAAAATCGACAATGCTTTTGAGCCTGGCGACCCGGCTCTAGAAATTGCTGGCGTGTCTCCTGGCAAAGAGGCACCAGATGCGGAGCACTGGGTTGTACGCGATGAACAGGAAAAGATTGACCGTATCGTGTCCGGCGAACTCAAAGGTCACTATTACCTTCTCGTGGGTGAGAAAGGAACCGGAAAAACGTCCATGCTCTTGAATTCGATGCGGAAGGTGAATGGCAAACGAGTTGCAATGTTTGAAGCACATGCGGATCTAGAAATCTTCCGCATACGCTTTGGCAAATGCCTGGATTTTGAATTCCACGAAGAGTATGTGATGTACCCTGAAACACAATACGCAACTCTTATTTTAACTTTGTTCTTTCTAGCTATATTGGCAGTCTTTTCAGCATCAGAGGACCGCGTGATACAACAGCCTTGCTGGACATTGAACGCGCTTTCAACAAGCTAGAGAAAGTAGCTTTGCAACGGCGCACCAAAGGCGACTCTCCTTTGCTACTGGTTGTCAACAGCGCGCATCTGATTCGCGATGATGAGGACGGCCGAGACCTGCTGGAATTGATGCAGCAACGAGCAGAACAGTGGGCTGCCAGTAACCTGGTTACGATGAGTATGTCGCTCCTAAACTAATACTTTGTTGATTAGTAGTATTTTCTTACTAAGTTTTTCACTGTCTAGTTTTCAACAGTGACGACTATTGGGTTTACGAGCGTCTAAAGAGATATGCGACCCGCATGGAAGTGATACCAGTCCCAGACTTGCCGAAACAAAAAGCCATCAGTGCTTTGCGGAGATATAGAAAGCAGTATCATAACGAAGAGGTGTCGAAGGACATTTTGACCCAGGTCTACGACCACGTTGGAGGCCGTTTATCATTCCTTAACCGAGTTGCAAAATCACACGATATGCTACAGACCTGCAAGGATATTTGCACGGCCGAGAAGACGTGGCTTTTGAATCGCTGCTGGATCCTGGGCTCCGAGATGGATGACGATGTCATGGATGAACAGAAATTCTCGGTATGCCTTTGCTTCCTACACGACTTCTACTTATAGAAGAATACTGACTTTAAAAACAAGTCCGCGGCCATGGTGCTTGCCAAAGCTCTCGTGGATCAAGAGAAGGAAATGGGCAAGACGTACGATGACGAGCATGGACACATATTGCCAGAGATGCCTTTGCACAAGGCGCGCCAGGTGATGACAAGAGCAGACTTTATTCAAAGCTACGACCACGACAACATCTTCACGATCGATTCTAGGGCCATGGTGCGGGCCGATTCGGTGCCCATGCAGCAGGCCTTCCGAGAGATCTGTGCCGAGCCCGGCTTTGACGAGTATCTCGAGCAGACTCTAACACGTATCGGTGATATCGAGAGTTTGGGACGAACGCGCGAGCTGACAATCAAAGATCTCTGGGACCAAGGGAAGTACCAGGTTGTAGTGCGAGATAACCACGGCCGCGAGGCAGGCACGGTCGAATTTTCTGTCAAGGAGAAACCGGATGGCGACGATTAAATTGGCAATGTAACAGTAACGTTTTGGAGAGGCCGTTTGGGATGTGTCATTATAGAATACCAATTGATGATTTTGCATGTACGTAGCTGGTCAAACCGACCGAAACGAAGCTTGGATAAAATAGTGGGGCGTTGCTAAAGTGATGTCATGTCATGCGACCATCACAAAGCCGTGTGGGAAAAAATAACCTCCAACGCACCTCGTCTGAACTAACTTCACCTCTACCCAGCAACACATTTTTTTTTCTTCAAAAAATGGCCAATACTTCGCATCCGCCTGAAAGGCGTACTGATGAGAGCAGCAGCAATAATGCTGCCGATGGATCGTCGCACGTGCGCTCGCGCATTCAAGCTCAAATTCAACATCTCCCGCGACCAGCTCGGTATCTCTTGCTCGTCACGAGCAGCCTCCTGCTAAGCTCTTCGCTCCTCACACTCATAGCCCCTCAGAATGCTGGGGGTCTGGCTGGTGTCAGCAAACACTTGGAACAATGGTGGGAAGCCGGTGGTCTCATCGCTTGGAGAGCTGTTGATTTGGGAGTAGCTTGGCTCGTTGGATTTGACGGTGCGCTTTTTTTCTTCGTCGCTTCATTTTTTTGAGGTGGCCAGGTCTTTCTAACATTAAATTTTCTAGGCTGGGACGTCACCGAACTGACTGTGCTTACACACGTGCCCGTCTACTTCCTCATGCTGAATTTCTACAACGTGCGACCAACGGCCGTCGCAACCACGTTCCTGATCGAAGTGATATCAAAGACTCTACCCTTTATCCTCTTCCGGGGACCCAACTCAGTCCACGCGCTTTCAACCCCGCGCGCAAAGGGTATTTCGAATATCAGCATCCTGCAGGATCGAGTGACGGCTCTGTTGACCTCTGTTGCCGCAGCTGCGACCTACACAGCCGTCCTTTCCCTGGGCTTTTCGACATGGTTGCCGGTGCATTTGGTCATGCACTTTGAGGGTATTCCCGATATTCGGTTGGTGCATTCCGGTTTGCGGGGATTTCCGGTAATCTTTTTGCAAGTTATACTGGGAGGGTTTGCAGCGTACGATCTCCTCTTTGTTAGCTCTGCCGGGTGGTCAGCAACAAAAAGCAACAATGCGGGTGAAGAGGAAGAGCGCGACGGGGAATACTTGATTACGTCTCTGTACAACCGCACATGGGGCAGATTGTGTCCTAAGGGCAAAATACTCGTCAGTCGCACGCTTATCCTGGCCACCATGACGTTGGTCAACACGATCATCCAAGTGTCCGGCACAATCGCAGGAGTTGACCTGCTTGGATCGGCTGGCTGGGGCGCGCTCTGGGCTACTGCTGCGCTGGCTGTTGGTGGTCTTTTTGCCTGGATCGAGGCGGTTCCGGGAGTTTGATATTACTTGATATCACCAGAAAAAAAGAACATGATACCGTTTGTGCGTTACGATAACGTTGGTTGAGGGGCTTGTTTCTTGTTACTTTAGCCCTTTGCTTGTCAAATAGTTAACGCCAGTTTAGTAGTAATTATCAAATTGATAGAATCCAGTTTTAACTTTCTTTTTCCCGCTTGATAGAAATACTATCCTAATATTCATAGTACTATATCATAAACCTAAAAATCAAACGTGGTATTTGCGCTGAAAAACATCTATATCTAATATTCCCAAAAACCAAAAGACCAGACGATAAAAAAGACCAGAAGGAATGAAAAAGAGAGCATTTTACAAATCAAATCGTAAACGAACCACGAATAGTATAAAAAATTTGTTTTTTTTTTTTTTTTAGTAGCGCTCCTCCATCGGGTAGGCAGGGCCCAAGTGCTCCGACTCGTAGTCGACGCTCTTGTGCTTGGGCATCAACCAACCAGGGTGGATAATGTTGAAGACCACGACAGCCAGAACCATCATGGCACCGTCGAGGGCAATAAAGTAGCGCTCGTGCGAGATCAGGTATCCAGACCAACCTTGCAACAACTCAATAGTACGGTAAATGCTTCGGGCGTAGATGCACACAATAGAGAAAACCATGGCGGCCAGCAGCGGGGTCAGAGTTCCCTGCACAGTGTGCAGCAAACGCTGGTTCATCACGCGACGTCCAAAGTCGGCGGCGCAGAAGACGAAGATGGTGATGGAGACGAGCTGGAAGATGATTCCGGCGACCATGATGTCGGTGCCCGGCTTGGTGTTGCCGTTGACTTTGTTGCTTTCCATTGAGGCCATCCCACCACCAATGGCTTGGACGACGAGAGAGATGACATCGCAGGTGCAGAAGATCCAGAGGTAGAGCTTGGGGCTAAGGATGGATGAGCGTTGGCCGAGCATGCTGATGAAGCGGCCGAGCAGGACGTAGATGCCGGCAGTGAAGAAGGTTGGTGCTGTTTTCTGTTAGAAATGCATTTCTATAAGAGGAAAATAAAAGTACGAACCGATAATAAGAGTCGAAATTTGCATCAAAAACGCAGTCGACTGGTATGGGCATTGAGCCGACCAAGTTCGTGCGGCCCAACCAAGCAGCTCGACTAAAACTCTGGTCAGATTCATTTCATATTGATTTGGAATGTTAGAAACTCACCCATAGCACCAATACTGAACAGAGAGCACCACCATGTCCTCTTCCAGATGAACTGGACGGTGTGGATGGCCATGGACAGGCCGAAAAGAACGGAAAAGGCAATACCGGCGCCCAGCGAAGGGACATAGTTATAGGCCGGTTCGACGCCAGCCACGTAGGCGTGGCAGGTATCCTTCAGTTGCTGCTGCAGCTGGTCGGTAGACGACATTGTGAAAGTTGATGTTGTATGTTGACGAGGTAAGAATTGGTGAAATGGCGCTGAAGAGCGATGGCTGGAGAGTAAGGTGATGACTGAGGCTCTAGCAAACGCCAGTAGTACGGGGTATGTCTATATATAATGAACGCAGAGGTAGATCAGACGAGATAAGAGAATGACAGATAATAATGAACGAATGTCCCGGGGGTATATAAACAGGCGGAGAAAAAAAAGAGAGGTGAAAGAAGACCGGATGCATGAGTCGGGAGGAAAAGCCATTGAAGCCATCGACCGGGGCTTCGCTTGTCACATTGCGCCGGACCCCGAGACACACGGCCAATGACGACAGCCACGTGGACCCGGTCGAGATATGGGCGTTTTGCAAGGCTGCTGAATCCTGAATGCTTTTTTTCCATAGGGCGTGCGCCATAGCTGTAAGAACTTAGCATGTGCGGCCCCACTGCACAAGGTTCGGCCAATCACGCGGCAAGCCGGTCGGGGAGAGCTCGGCAGTCGGTGGTCGGACCATGAGCGGGCGGACTTGATTCCTTCTTTCTGTGTAGTTTTTACTGTGCTGCCTACTAAGTGCTAATAATAACGATACAGCAGCATAACAATTCATGTTGCTTTTCAAATTGTTCGACTCATAACTGCGACACCCTCGTATAATTGTATAATTACCCCTAATCGTCAATAATACGATCTGCAATCGGGGTCGGACAGTCTCTTCTCTCTTCCGCACGCACGCACGACGAAGAGCAGCCCCGAGCCCCCACCTGCGGCTGTTCGATCGTTCTGCTTCTTTTCTGCATCCGGCCTAGCCCGTGTTTTACCATGGCGATAGCTCCGTTTGGGCGCGGATTTCGGCCGTGCCAAGAGTGTCCCGACTCCGTGCTTACGTCTGCTTTGGAGGCTTTGAAGTCTGACGTTTCTTGGACCTTGATGTGATTGTGACTAATGTTATTGAGATCTGCGTGCGATGCGATCGTTGCAGATTTGTTGGTACGGGGTAATTGGCAACTTCTCAGTTACTTAGTATGGCCACGACCTGCATTGATGCTGCAAGGGATCAGTGTTTGGTACGTAGTAGTAGTACATACCTATACGACGTCGGAATAGTACTGTCAGAATAATAATACTAAGTATGACTGCATGATACGAAGCTTGCTGGCACCCATGCGTCTAATATTCCCCCTTTCGTCTTAGCTTGCGGCTTGCGCTGACTTGTGACAAAAATAGCATCGGGCAGGCTGAAATTATTACTAGTATTAACTAATCAATTATCGCTGATTAACTCCGAGTTAGGCGATTTTTTCTACGTTTCATTCGACGGACGACTTTCCTTAATCATGCCAGTATTTGCGCCATGTGCATGAAAGCTAAAAGCTTGCGCTTTTGTGGCCGAACCTTGACTTTCAGCCTTCAAGGCTTCGACAGCGCCAAATTGATAGAATTAAAAACCAGCTTATTATTGCCAGCATTACGCTCCTCTTAACACTGTCATACTATTATACCGTTGTTTGAGGTTCTAAAATTAGGCCAACGTGGAGGAAGCGGCGTGTTCTAGCACTTGAAGTCAATGCAACACACCCGAAATAGGTACATATATGTTGTTCTTTGCTGACCTAAATAAGCTATATACAAATTTTAAGTTGTAGCTATTATTTCACGATAAGTCTAAAATAGTAAATATTAATCCAATCCAGTACCACGTTGTGACAAGCCAATAATAGCGTGGATAGTGTTGGAGATACCACGTGACCTCAAAATGTCACCGCCTTTTTATCGATAACGGTTTTCTGCCGCGGCTTCCCCATGGAAATTTTTCATGGTCCGAGATCGACTGCAACTGCACCAGCTCGCAATAATGGCAGCATCAAGCCATTCCAAAGATCTCTCCGACGAAGAGCTGTCAGATCGGTCGTCGTCCTCAGAGTCGGCCCAAATCGACGACACCGATCAAATTGATGTCCACAAGAGCCGGCCCTCAAAAAGAAGACGAGTTTCGCTGTCATCAGACGACTCAGACGACTCAGATACTGCCGCCCGTCCTCCTATTGCACCGCTGTCGACTGTTTCCAGAATCAGGAAGAAAACAGATGTGCAGTCACAGCTCAAATCACAGGCCGAAGAGGAGCCTGTGACCAGCACAGATGCCCGTGAGATTGGCCTGCAGGTGTCTGACTCAACCTTTGCGACCCTCGATGTCGCTCCCTGGCTGGTCAAGTCGCTGTCTACCTTGGCAATTCGCCGGCCGACGGCTATCCAGCGATCATGTATCCCCGAGATTCTGAAAGGAAGAGACTGCATTGGTGGCAGTCGCACGGGTTCGGGGAAAACGATCGCTTTTGCAGTGCCAATTCTGCAGCAATGGGCCAGCGACCCATTCGGAGTATTTGCTGTTATTCTCACTCCTACACGGTAATTATACGCCAATTCTTTCAGGTCAACTAGGTTATGCTAATGCAGTTTTTACAGCGAGCTGGCGCTGCAAATATTTGAACAAGTCAAGGCAATCTCGGCTCCGCAGAGCCTGAAGCCGGTGCTCATCACCGGCGGAACCGATATGCGTCCCGAGGCGATTGCGCTCTCGCAGCGACCACACGTCGTTATTGCCACGCCCGGTCGCCTCGCAGACCACATTCGCACATCAGGAGAAGACACGATAATCGGGCTGAAACGCGTCCGCATGGTGGTAATGGATGAAGCCGATAGACTCCTGACCAGCGGAAACGGGAGTATGCTGCCCGACGTCGAGGTATGCTTGTCTGCGCTGCCGCCCTCGAGTGAACGGCAAACGCTCCTTTTTACGGCCACTGTCACCCCCGAAGTGCGCTCTCTTAAGTCGATGCCCCGACCAGCCAACCGGCCTCCAATCTTCGTCACCGAGATCGGGACCGAGACCCACGCGCCTATACCCCCGACTCTAAAACAAACATATCTCCAAGTGCCCATGACGCACCGGGAAGCTTTTTTGCATGTCCTCCTCTCGACCGAGCGCAATTCCACCAAACCGGCCATCATCTTTTGCAACCGCACCAAAACCGCAGATCTCCTTGAGCGCATGCTCCGCCGTCTCTCCCACCGAGTCACTTCCCTACACAGCCTGCTCGCTCAGTCAGAGCGGACGGCCAACCTATCCCGCTTCCGAGCCAGCGCAGCGCGTCTGCTCGTCGCCACGGACGTAGCTTCGCGTGGTCTCGATATTCCAAACGTCAGTCTAGTCATTAATTTCGACGTACCGCGCAACCCGGACGACTACGTCCATCGTGTCGGTCGTACGGCCCGTGCTGGCCGGGAAGGTGAGTCGGTCACTCTGGTCGGGCAGCGAGACGTCAATCTCGTGCTAGCGATTGAGAAAAGAGTGGGGAGACAGATGGTGCAGTGGGAGGAAGAAGGGGTCAGTATTGAAGGAAGAGTCGTCAGGGGTCCCACGCTGAAGGAAGTGGGCGAGGCCAAGCGAGAGGCTACCGGAGAGATTGAAGAGGGCAGAGACGTGCTAGGCCGGCGTGTGACGAAGCTGAAAAAGGTCAGGTGAAGCGGTCGTACGTAGTCGACTTAGAAAGACCAATTGATGATACCCGTGCATATACAACATTTCACATACGACTAATGTGTCGACATTGACCTACGCAATTCGAATATTAGGTTGGGCATCTTCGTAATATTCCCGTCGTGCTTTTTATAATACAAAAAAGGCAGGAGGCAGATATACGCCTCTGCATGCATACGTTCTCAAGACTCCTTCTCATGTGTCTCTTAGTTCAAAAAAATAAAGAAAAATATTCAATATCTCGAACGCCTCCAAAGCACTCGATGCGTCTAATCGATTTGACTTGTATCGATATCGTAAGTATGTGGCTGATCTAAAACAAAATATTTTACCGCCCAGCAACCGTTTGCTCGGCATTTGTCGAGGATTGTGCCAACTCCTTGAGTTTGTGCAACGCGTTTGCTTCGTCTAGTGCAGCTTTCATCTGCTCGAGATTGGTCTCGGGTCTTTTCCGGTTTTCGGTTTGTGCTTTGGGGGTTTCTTCATCGTCGTCTTCTTCTTCGACGTTTTCTTCATCCTCCTCTTCTTTTTCCTCTTCTTCCTCTTCTTCCTGAGGGGTAATGATATTACTAGCAGATTCTGAGAATGGCGAGGGAATCGATGTTCGGGCCGAAGCACGGACCGGTCGAGACTGAGGCTGGATGGGGAGCGGGGGAAGAAGAACGCGTTTTTGTGTTGGCGAGGTCTGAGACGCTGTTGTTGTTGTGGTTGTTTTCGTGGCAGCAGCTATGAATGATGGGGACAAGCTTGCGCGAGACGACGACGACGGCACGGCGCTACCGCGGGGTACGAAGGGACGGCTGGATGCCTCGAATTGGGAGAGAGCACGGTCGAGGGAATTATTCCCGACGCGGTGCATGGCAGATTGGAGTCTTTGTCTGACCAGTGCGGCTTTCTATAAGAAGAAGAAAGAAGGTTAGTTGGAAATACTGGGGTTTCTGGTTTTTGGTTCTGCTCACTTCTTGGATGAATATCCTACGCGCTGCCGGTTCCGTGGGAACGCTAGACGCGGGTATACTTGTTGAAGTTTCTTCGGATTCTCTTTCTAGCAAAGACTTGTGTCTTTGTGATGGTATCAATTGCTCGGAAGCTTGTGTTGTAACAGGTGGAGAGATCTAGTTCAGAGATTTAGTCAAGCCCGCTTTGGGGAATTTCAATCACGGCAAATCTAACCTCTCTCGACGAAGAACTGGGACGTGTGTTGTTGTTATCGTCGAATATTTGAAAGTCCTGGTCAGTCCCAGGCTGAGAGGTCACGACGACTGCTTTCCGCGGTTCAACATCCTCGGCCTCGCTATCGGTGACTTGGTCTATTGTCCGCTTTTGTCCGGCGTGGTGAGATACGTCTTCTCGTGAAGATTCCTTCAGTGGTTTGAATGGGATTGCATCCGTGGAGGGCTTCAGTTTGTCGGCATGTCTCTTTGCAGAGGGCGTCAATGACGCGTTGGTGTTCTTCTCACCCAGCACGCGTCTACCAGCCTTGACGGGGCTGGTTTCTGGGCGTGTCGACTGCATTTCACGAGACGGAGAATGCTGTTCTGAGGGGAAACAAAAGGAAAAAGACAATTACACTGCAAGCGAGTGAATAGGGTTGTTGTGAGGTGGTAGAAACAGCCTGGAATCAATATGGTCCGGAACCAATTTGTCTCTATACCGGGAATGACAATTTACCGGTATTTATTCCAAACAAGACGGTTCTGAAAAAAGACTTTGAAGGAAAGTATAGGCAAGATATTCGTCACGGCCAGTGCAGCAAGGTCCAATGGCTCTTGTATAGAAAATATATTCCAGGCGCGTCAAACACCAGTCGCGTAGGTCGTTGATGATAGTCGTGAAGGTCCTCCGCAAGTGACACCGAAAGTGGAGCTTTCGGAGCGACCAACGCTCAGACCACCGCTCCCTTGCACGTCTTTTAACGTGTGCGTGTTGGTGTCGTTGCGCGTCGAGGCGTCGAGGTTTTTAGTATGTATTATTGAGGGGGGTTTATTGATTTAGATTAAAAAACCACTGTCGTGTCGCGACTCGCTTTTATTGTTGCCTCAGCATTGAGGGGTTTTGCAATGGTGGAATGCTCGAAACCGCGTGTTGTACACACGTGTACATTCCTGGGTGGATTTCACATCATTTTTGACAATTGCTTGTCGGCTCGATTTTCGTTTCAACAATTGTCTATGTGATTTGTTTTTTTTGCTCTATATGGTGTTTTTTTCGGTTGGTTTGTGGCTCGACATGCGACGGGATTTTAGCCGCGGTAGAGAATATTGAAGAGAATGGCACAATCAAATAAAAAAAATCTCGTAATACTCGGGTCTTAAGTCTATTCACTTTTCGATGCTGTTAGAGCGGGGTTAAATAGTAGATACACATAATTTAAATGAACACATAATGCTATTAATTGATGTTACCCGATCTCTCGCCAAATGTACCAGTGTCTTGCGATTGTTCTGTGTAACCATTCTGCGTCCAGTTTGTTCAACGTTGTATTTGGCGTGTGTAAATATCAATTAATTTGTATAATGCGTCGGTTCCTCTCTTTTTTCCTTTTTTCTTTCTTTTATTCGTAGACCGTATGTGGTGTTGCACATACTGTATATTTTACATATCAAAAGTCGATGATATATAAATAGTCCGAGGTTAATGTATCGTTCCAGTCCAGAACATCCACACCGAAGACAATAACAACCAGTAATAACCATTCCTACATGGAATTCAGGCAAGACGTACCACATAGAACACAAAAACAAGCATAGATATACCTACAAGGTAGCTACAGGTACTACAAATGATACATGAACATCGATGACCCGGGCCGAGAAAATGCGGGGAAGCTCTGTACCAGTCCCGAGCGTCTCGCAACAGCAAACACTGGCCAAGTTGCCATTTCTTACAGACTAACAATGGTCCAGACAAGCTGGTTCTTAACAATATAAGTATAAATTCGATAAAGTATGGGGGATTGAAAGTAAAACAATGCAAACACGAGAGCTGCCTCGAGTGGGTCCAGATACCCGACTAGTCTGTATTTAATCAAGCGCGACAGATATGGCTGAATTAGAGCTGTGATTGGCCAGACGACTCAGCAGCTCCCCACATGAGGTCATTGCTTTCCCCAGGCACTCGCAGCCAGCGAGCACTTCTCGTCCATCTTACACAACCCCGAGAGCTGGTCTTTTCTATCATATAGTTACGCCAAATTCATTGATACAAAAAATTACTCGGCCCGGTTTCTTTCCTTTTCTTTCCGGGCCGAAAAGAGAAAGGCACGTCCCAATGCGGTGGTCGCTCGTAGCCCTAGCTGGGCCGCTGCTGCAGGCTGCACTGTCGACAGCATCAAACCTGAACCCTCCCGTGCTTCCGCTGACTGTGAGGAATCCCTACTTTAGCACTTGGCTTGCAAATGCTCGAGACGTGCCATGGTCGAAATGGCCGATATTCTGGACCGGCGACGAGATCGGCTTCTCGCTGCTGGCCCAAGTCCCTAGTGCAAACACCGTATATCCTCTGCTTGGACGACCACAGGATTCATTGCCCAAGGATGGGAGATCTGGGTATAGTTAAATTTCCAAAACTTTTCAACTAAATCTGACCTGAACGCGTGCCTTATAGCTACAAAGTCGATTACCCTACTTACAAGGGCGCCACTTATGATGCATCCACCACCAACCTGACTTATGTGCTCCCTGGAGGTGACTCTTCAGAATTAGAATTGGTCCTATCGTTTCTGTCTCCGATCACGCCCACATCGACTCTGCGGCAGTCGATTCCCGCGTCGTACCTGACCATTCACGCTGCAGGCAGTGTCGATGTCAACGTGTATATTGATGTCAACGGCCAATGGGTCAGCGGCGACCGCGACTCGCAATTGGCCTGGGATTTCAGTAATGTCAGTGTCAAAGGAAGCTCAGATAGGCTCAAGAAATGGGAATTCACGCGTCGGAATGAGCTGTTGGTATCAGAGATTCGGGATCGATCTGAATGGGGAACGCTGCATCTTGTTGCACCCAAGGTAGGAAGTCTGTCTTTAGGGAGTATCAAAAGTTTTTACTTATTGGATTGTTTAGAATACTCAACATGAATCCGGGACATCGGCGACATTGCGTGATAGTTTCGCCAAATCGGGCACTCTCCGCAACATAGTGGATCGCCGCTTCCGATCAATTATGGATGAAGAGCCCGTCTTTGCCTTTTCAAAGCACTTTGCCCTTAGCAAGTCCTCAGCCGAGTCTGCGCGGTTTACCATCGCTCATACCCAAGATATTGTTGTTCAGTATGCTTCCTCACGAGGCATGACCTATATGCGGCCTCTGTGGAAGTCCTGGTTCCCCACAAACGACGAGCTCCTTTCCTTCCACTACTCTGACTTTGCCGACGCAAACTCTTTGGCATCAAATTACTCAGACCAGCTGGCTGCTGATGCATACAAGTCGGGGGCTGACGACTATGTGGACATTGTCACGCTCTCTGCTCGCCAGGTGCTCGGCGCCACCAGCTTCTCTGGGACCGCGGAGAATCCTCTTCTTTTCTTGAAAGAAATCTCTTCTAATGGAAACATGCAGACTATTGATGTCATATATCCTGCGTTCCCCTTCTTCCTGTATACAAGCCCCCGTTGGTTGGCATATCTCCTGGAACCATTGATTGAACACATGCTCAGTGGACAGTACCCGAACGCTTATGCAATGCACGATCTAGGGGCACATTTCCCTAATGCTACTGGCCATCCAGACGGCAAGGATGAATATATGCCACTTGAAGAATGTGGAAATATTCTTATCATGGGTCTTGCATTGGTCAACTCGCTTCGCTATTCTGACAACAAAGAGTCCATTTCCCCTTGGGCAGCAGAGGGCCAGCTTATTCAAGAGCCTCTGCATGAGGGCGTACCATTATTCCCTTTGCTAAACCTTCAGACAATCTCTGGAATTGATAAACAAGACGGAAAATGGGGTGGCAAGGGCCGTGGAGCAACCGATGCTCGCAAGTGGGTGCACAGGAGTTACCAACTGTGGAAGCAGTGGACAGGCTATCTGGTGGAATTTTCACTAGAGCCAGAAAACCAACGTAGGTGTTGAATGCTACCGAAGAACTTATTTTTCTTTTTCACTTGCTGATAGAATTAGTTTCTACGGATGATTTTGCTGGATGGCTTGCTCTCCAAACAAACCTGGCGCTGAAGGGAATCATTGGTATCAACGCCATGAGCCAGATCTCAGATGTTGCTGGCGAAAGCAAGGATGCTTCCCACTTCAAGGTAGGGTTTCGTATTTTGTCGGAGGTCATACAGTTTAGTTAACAGAATCCCAGCGAATTGCGGACGACTATGTTGCAAAATGGGAGAAATTTGGCATGTCTCGTGATGGCACCCATGCAAAGCTCGCGTATGACTGGTATGGATCGTGGACAACCTTGTACAACCTTTATGCAGACGCCCAGCTCTGTTTCCATTTGGACGGCGCCACATCACGCACGGACAGCTTTGCTCAAATACTTCTCAAGCCCAAGAAACAAGGGTTCGTGCCTCGACACATTTACCAAAAACAATCAAACTGGTACCACTATGTACGACAGAAGTACGGATTGCCCCTCGACAGCCGTCACCTGTACACCAAGACCGACTGGGAATTCTTTTCCATGGCAGTGGCCAGCGAGCAGGTACGCAGCGAGATCCTCGAGTCTGTAGCCAGATGGGTAAACGAGACCGAGACCGACCGCCCCTTTACCGATTTGCACGAGACCGAGGGCGGCGGCGGATACCCGGGCATCTTCTTCGTCGCACGCCCTGTGATTGGCGGCCATTTTGCGTTTTTGGCGCTGCAACGGGCCTGTGGAGGGAAAGCCATGGATGGTCTTTCATTCCTGGACGATGTCAGCCCAGACGCAGACAGCCTTGCCGAATCAGCCGCTGCAGAGTTTGGTCGAATTCGTCGTCCTTCGTTGAGTGGTGAACTGTAGTCAGTCAGACGAAGCAAAAAAGGTTGGCTTGTTTTTTTTCTTGAAAAGCGCTAAGGGATGTTTGTATCTGTATATTGTAGGAGAAAATATTGTTATAGCATTTTTATTACTCTGACACCAAAAAACAACACGTTCTTTCATGCTTCAGATGCTGGCTTCGAGGGGTTGATTCACTGGCTGTCGTTTCTATAGCTTTATAGTATCAATTGATGATTGATATTGCTACATGTTGCGTTCTAAGTATTCGTAACTTGAATCTCGAAGTATAAATAGGGTTTCACATCTACGTTGTCTCTTAACATGTAAAAGCCAACAACATCACAAGACTGCCCCCCAACTCTTCCTGACAATTGACCGGACATACATTAACAGAGAAAGATGGAAAATAAAAGATTTTCAAGATTCCACTTAACTAACTACACAACTCATTTTTTGAATGTTGTAAACACTGTATCAACTTGGATTGAGCTCCCAATTCGCCAAGCAGATATCTAATCCTGATTAGAAGAAAAAAAAAAAAAAAGAGAAAAGACAGTCCCAAGATAATAATTTTTGTTTAATAAGAAGAAAAAGAAGAAGTGAAAAAAAAAAGGAGACAACAGACACAAAATGATATTACTTCAATTCAATTTCCGTTACTTTCTCTCTTGTACCTCTTGTACACCTTTCTTTTCTTCTTCTTTTTGTCTTTCACACACACATACAAACAAAATACGAGTCAATTATTTTCTCGATTTGCTCCTCTTCTTTCTTTTTTTTTTTTATGACGGAAAAAAAAGATTCCTTCACTCACTCTTGGGAAAGACGAGTGATTTGGTTTCCTTTTTTGGTAGGTGGTTTACTTGCTTCCCAAGGTAGGAAAGTTCTTTTCGTCAACGGTAGGACCAGCACCGCCAGCACGGCCGCCGCGGGTGTTGTTCTCACCACGTCCGCCACGCTCACCACCACGGCCACGTGCTCCGCCGCGACCACCGCTTCCACGGGGACCGCCGGTTCCGCGAGTGCGAGGTTGTTCGACGAAACGCATGTCGACGTCAAGGATGTTCTTCTCCTTGCGCTGTCTCTCGCGTCGGGCCTTTTCTTCCTGAGGCTTGATGTAGTTGTCGTCGTCTTCGCCGCGTCGCAGCTCCTTGGCAGCCTCCCATTTCTTGTCCTTGCCGGTCGAAGCAGGGGCGCGAGCCTCCTGCACACCGAGCTCAGTGCGTTTGGTAGCGGCCTGTTCGGCAAGGTAGTCGGCGTAGGACTTGGACTTGTCAACAACCTCCTCTTCGGCTCCCTCAAGAGGGGTCTGGGGCTCGTTCTCGTCGGCCTTGGCGATGGCCTCACCGGCCTTTTCGTCGCTCCATTCGGCGTCGCCCTTCTTGCCGCCCCAGCCTTGACCGACCTGCTTCTCGGTATCGCTAAGGGGAATTAGTTAGTGTCCGACGGCCTTGAGCAAACTCCAGGTAAAACATACGTATGGGCGTTGCGGACGGGGTGACGGTCAGTGCGAGTACGAGCACCACGGTCGTCACGGCCTCGGTAACCACGGCGTCCAGACTCCTTCACTTCGTCGACGGGGCGGTTGCGGTTGTTGTAGCTTCCGGCGTTGCGGTCACGGAAGGCTGCATGATCATCAGTCTGATTCCCCAAGAAAGGAGAGGTATAAGAAACGAACCATCATCGTTGCCGTTTCCACGGCCACCGCGACCACCGCGGCCACCGCCTCGGGGAGCGGTAGGGGGAGCCGAAGGGGCTTCCTTGGGAGCATCACGCTTTCCATGACGCGCGGCTGGCCTGTCTACTGTCTTTGTAGGAGGCTCAGGTTCTCTGTCGGAGTCGAGCTCAGGGTCATTGCCTGTTACCAGCAGCAGGTTAGATGATGATGTAATCGTGATATGAAATACGCGGCGAGGAAGTAATACCGAGAAGCTCGTACAGGTTCTGCGACGAGGAAGAGGTTAGCATTGTCGTCGAGTCCAATTGAAGAGATTTTTCTTGTTGTATTTCGCGTGCGCGTTCACATACCTTGGACCGGACGTCGGCCATGTCGAAGGATGGCCTTCCGGGGGAAGGCTTCCTTTTTGCTTTTTTATCGCGACAATTCGATGAGATGGAGGGGGGGGAAAGGATCTCTGAAGAAGGCGGGAATCCTAAGAGCGTAGGATTGCAGTCTTTCTTGGGAGATAAGTGATATGCCTAACCTGGAGGGGGAAGGAGGGGGGGGGGAAGAGGGAGAGGGAGGGAAAAGAGAGGGAAAGGAAGAGAGAGCAGAGGCGAGTGAGAGCGGTGCTGTGCTTCTGGTCTGGAGGTGGGCTTGATGGAGCAAGGGCGAAGAGGTTGATTTGTGGTTTGTGGTTTGGGGCTCACACGCCAACGGCCGGCCCAGGCTGGCTGGGCCTAAGCGATTGGATCAGCCCAGCACCCGGCGGGTTACTGTTCCGTACTTGGCCGCTTGCGGCCGCCCTTAGGGCTTAGGGCTTGGAACTTGTCATGCAGCTTCCCGGAGCAGTAATTTTATTTATTCTGCCTACAGGCTAGAACTGTTGGTATATAAGACGTGCTATCCCCCATCCAGTACAGGCCAGGCATTAGCCACATGCAGGGCGATGCGATCATCATTCCATAACATATCCACAGTCGAATCGAAGAAAAAATAGAAAAAAGAAAAAAGAAAAAACAGATACCGCCTCCACCAGTAGTCAAGATATATATTATCCTGACGGGGTATAATAATGATTCATATGTGTACAGCCATGCACCGTCTGCCAACAAATCAACGTCAAGGATGCTAAACGCCGGAGGAAACACTTTTCTTTCGTCTTCCACTGTCATGACACATGCATATTCGTATCAAAAACGTGAAAAGAGATGGCAAAAAAAGAAGACATAAAAAAAGATGTAAAGGAAGATGAAAGATAAAAACTGCCACATTTACAAGAATTCAAAGGTCAATCCCCGCTTCAGTGGCGGAGATTCTCCTGCTCATAACTGTACGGAGTCTGAAAGTGCATGCTGGCACCGAGTCCAAAGTTGTCGCTGTCCAACACGGGATCGTACTGGCCAAAGAGCGAGCCCTGGGCGCCGTACATTCCGTGATCGACATCGCCTGCCTGCAGAGCCGATGCGCTGGACAAACTCATCCGGTTTTGATCAGATGGCACGGGTGGTCGGTTGAAGTCGTGAACATAGGTACTGGCGTCGTGGCCGTTTTCCGTCGGGTCGGCGTCGTCCAGCATATCAGCCTGGGCGTCGTACTCTTGCTCTGTGGTTGAATCGCATTAGAAGGAGAGTGCTGGGAGTAAGGTTGCTAGGAATGCTAGGAATACTAACCTAATTGATCGTAATGTTTTTGAAATGGTGTCGGGTAATAGCTAGGCATGCGCGAGGCCATTGTATTGCCCGGCATCATAGACTGTGTTGCTGCACCGTAGGGGTCCATGGATCCTACCTGAGGAATGCCCATTGCGTGCTGCTGAGTAAAGTCTCGCGGCTGTGGGAGGAGGGGTGGCCGAGCACGTTGCTGCTGCGTCTGAAAGTCTGTAGCTTTCGGCGACAGTGCGCCCTGCAAGGCAAAGCCAGGCGACTTGCCCGTCGATGGCGACGACACGTGCGACGACGGAGTTTGCTGGGCTTGGGGAGAGGTTGTGTTGTACGCGCCATCTCGTTGCTGAGAGACAGCGGACTGGTCGGGCTTGGGGGCAATGCTTCCAGAGCCATGGCGTTGGGCGGATGTCCTGCTAATTGCAGCGCGCTCTAGAGGCGACGACTGTTTGGGAGCGAGGGGGTTGTGGGGTTTGGCTGGCGGAGGGATTGTCGTCGAGTTTCCCGTTTTGAGTCGCAGTTCTGCCTGCACATCGACACCTGCGAACCAGTCAGCTCCATCCTTTGCATTGTATCTATAACAAATCCTCACCTTTCTCGAGAAGGATTCTCTCGAGCAGCGAGTTCTTGTATCGCAGCATCAGACATTCATCGGCAGCGGTCCTGTGGCTCTGCTGTAGAGACTGCAGAGAGTCCTCGTTCCGCTTGATCGTGGACTCGAGCTGCTTGATGTACTCGGTACGTCGTTCGCGAAAGGCAGCTTGGGCCTGTCGGTTCCTCTGCTTGCGCTCTTCCGAGGTCGCATAGATCTGACGATGGTTAGATACCCCAACCCTGTGTATAGATAAAAAGACGTACCGGTTTCCTCCCTCCTTTTCGCTTCTGCGTCTGGGCGGCATCCTGGGCCAGCGGCTGCTCCTCGGGCTCCGGGGTCGAGACAGACGAGCTCATCGAGCCGGGGCCATCCTGGGCGGGCTCGGTCTTGGGGACGACGGCGTCCATGGATAGGTCATTGTCATTCAGGGCCCCGGCCTCGACCATTGAGACCATGGCAAAGCAGCAACGGCGAGCAAAGGGGAGGAGGGGGCCGAGAATGGGGTGGCAAGGCTCGCCCTGGTCGAAGAATCAGGGTCGCGTCGTCGCGCGCAGCAACCCCGGCTGGGTTCTCTCTCGACAAGGAGAGGCAAAAAAAAGTTATTTGAGATCGGATCGATCGCGGGGTATGAAGGGGCAGCAGGATGGGCGACAAGGTAGGCGCTCGCAAACGCGCGGCTGGGCGGCTGGCAAGCGAGTCACAGGGCGAGCAGGGCAATTACAGTGACATAAAAGAAATTGCGTGATAACCAGCGTGTTTTGCAGGGCTGGGGGGTTGAGAGTAGTTCGTAGGTCGCAGTTTGGCAGAGTAGTGAGAGAGTGGAAAGATGTGAGGTAAGAGAATTTACTAAGAGGAAAAGAACTGCCAGCAATTACTGATCGGACTAGTCCGCTCCCAGGTGTTCAGTTTCCCGGGTCAGGTTCATCACATTACAGACGAATTTTTTTTTTTTTACCCTTTCTCCTCTTGTCTCTCTTTCTCTGTCTCGGAAGGGCGAGCGGCGGAGCAGAGGGCGTGGCGTCCATCTGTTCAAGCACGCAATACGGGGGGAGGAAATTACGGTACGTACCGTATTATTTTTTCGTACGCTAAATTACGAGCCGGTCAGCCCGGCAAGTTGACCTGTGGTGGCAGCCTGGCCGGTGGCCACGCTGAGCAGTGAGCAGTGGCCACGCGTGCGTAATTACAATACGGAATTACAAAACCACGTTACGTGTTTTCCTTCTGCCTTGTCCTTTTTCTCCTGCAGCCTTCCGTTTCAAGCCTAGCGCCAGCATCACGGTGTTTTCTCCTCTCGCATTCCTTTCCCCCCGCATTGTTACTTACGGAGTAGATGGCTACCATTTAAATTACCCTGTTAGGGGCCGGCTAATTAGTAGTACGGCTGTTGGTTTTTCAGCTGCCATTTTCCCTCTCCGGCTTGAATCCCGAGTCGAACCCTATTTAACAGTTTAAAATTGAACAAAAAAAGGCCTATTGCCGCCGAAATTCCGAATTCGCCATGGCAGTGGAGCTAGCGGAGGAGACCTGTCGCGGTAGCCGACGGCGAACGGAGCCCGCCGTAATGGGAATACCGGAGGCCAAGCGCTTCTCCGTGCAGGACTAGTTAATTAGTTAGTGAGCGCCCGCGGAGAAGCTGTTCCAACTTGCAGCACTGAGCATTGAGCAGGCTGACGTCTGACTGATCTAGCAACCTATATTTAACAGTAGCCATTGCGTTGCATCTAACATTAAGATGCCGTCTTTATATGTAGTATTCCAATGCTACCATGGATACAATTGATATAGCAGACAAGAGACTGCTGCATACAATGTACAACCAAGATTACCGTAATTACGGTCCGTAATTTGCAAAAGCTCGGCTGAGGCGGGGTTTGCTTTTTTGCTGGGTAAAAAAACTCTGACAGGGTCACGCGCAAGGTGCGTGGGAGCCTAAGGCAGGCCCGCCTCAGCAGGGCTTGGCTTCCCCACCTGTAAGCAATACAGGCACAACTCCAGTCTCCAACCAAGTCGACCACCTGCTCACGACGAGCCGCCCGATCTTGGCTTGGGACATTAACCGTGCCTTGACTCGGATCAGTCGTTGGGTCGTTGGGGTACTGCTGACAGCGTCAATTGAGACTGACGTCATGTCCAGGGTCGAATAGAATCTGTCATGTCGCTGGGCTACGTATCAGATGCAGATCGGGCGGAGCGTATGTGCCTAGTTTCGTGGAATTGAAACTGCATGGCAATGTCACTCATTCACACTGTACCGCTGCAATGCATACTGTCCCCGTTCTCGACCAGTGAGTCACCGAGACTCAACGTTCTTAATACAAGAACAGCCGGTAGTCCACGCTACTTTTGCACACACGCGGATTTGAATTGGTGATTACTGGATGGCCGATGGAAGTTATGACGAAGATCACTCTCGATTCGTGCCGTCTTGGATATCGTTTCATGCAAACTTGGAGTAGCTTGTTATAACTTGTCAGGTCATGTTGGTTGATGGGCCGGAGGAATGCTTGTCCGGCTGATCCCACTTGACTTACCCATTTCTACTAGGAAGAGGTTGCCTTTGGCTTAAATATGCATTAAATTTAGCTTCTCACTAGGAGAATATCTACCAAGGACGAAGCACGTAGCACATACTGATATCTATAGCCCTAAGTTGCTAATAGCCGGCCTTGATTGGATCACATGTGATTGGCATGATCTCACGGCCATGATTCTTCGCAGAACATTTCAGCAAATCCAATCTACCCCAATAATCCAGAATCAATTACATGAAATGTATTAAAATTAAAAATAACAACAATATTCAATATAATTCCTAATGCCATGCCGAATATATAAGCCCCCTGACAGGGTTAAGCAACCAGTGGGGACCTGTTCCCCGCATTAGCGTCTGCATGCTTCCTCGGTTCAATCTCGGCCATGGGATCATTTTGCCTCACCTTGAACCTACCCCTAAAAGAAAAAATTGTTTCGGCCAGAGAAACAGCAGAAAAGGGCAAAAGGAAAAAATGGCATCGACAGAAAAACCAGAAGACGTCACCGACAAACCCAACGAGCAGCAAACCCAGTCCCCAGCCGGCAACGATGGCGGGGCGACAACGACAACGACAACGACAGCAGAAGCGAAACCCGCTGCGGAGGAGGACAACGAGTCTGACTTTGAGGACCTAGATGGTGCGTTTTTTCTTGGACATTTTTCAACTTGAATGTTTCTAACGAGTCCATGGGATAAGATGTTCTCGACGACTTTAACAAACCGAAACAACCCGCCCCGACAAAACCAGCAGCAGTAGCTACATCCACAACAACCGATCCCGCGCCTTCAAATAACCCCGTTCCAGCGGCCGATTTCGATGAAAAAGAATTTTTGGAACAGTTGGAAGCCGACATGATGGCCAAACTCATGGCTGCTGGTGCTGACGGCAGCAACACAGCGGCAGAACCAAGCGCCCCTACGGGGTTCAGTTCCAAGCAGGTTGACGAGCTGGAGAAGCAGTTTGAAAATGTCGGCATAAACCCCGAGGATTTTTTCAAGGAGTTGCTTGCTGAGGCCATGCAAAAGCCGTCACCTTCTTCTTCTTCAAAAGACAAAGATACCTCGGCAAAAACAACAGCAGACGACAGCAACGCTACCGACGAAAAAGGCTCGTTTCAAGACACCATCCAACGAACACTAGAACGCATGCAAGAATCCGGCGACAAAGCCACCGCCGCCACCAACGAGGGCGGCGACGGCGACTTACTCGAACAACTCCTCAAGGCCATGGACGGCGCTGGTGGTGCTGGCGGAGAGAACATGGACATCAACCAAATGTTCATGGGCATGATGGAGCAGCTATCCAACAAGGAAATGCTGTACGAGCCGATGAAGGAACTACACACAAAGTTTGGACCCTGGCTACAAGAGAATAGAGACAAAGTGTCTGCCGACGAGCTTGAGCGCTACGAGACGCAGGCGCGTCTGGTTGGTGAGATTGTGAGCAAGTTTGACGAACCGGATTTTTCGGACGATAAGCCCGAGTGTCGTTCCTATATTTGGGACCGGATGCAAGCCGTAAGCTCTTTTTTTCTTAATTGTGTGATTTCAAGCTAATTGCAGATACAGATGCAAGCAGCTGGAAGCCCGCCAGACGACCTCATTGCAAACCCGTTACTAGACGAACTCGCCGCTGGCGACGAGGCGGGTCCCAACGGCCCTGCGCCGCCAGAGTGTGCGCAGCAGTAGTAGTTAAATTCAATGTTATAGATAGATTGGTTGGCAGTAAAATGCGTTGGATTATTTGCTTGTTGCTTTGGCCGGCCTGCCGACTTGATACTTGATATGTACATATACCCGATACCCCATACAGGCGGAGATGAACAACCATGTACTTGAATAATAAAACATCCCACAACGCCGTGAACCCGAAAAAAAAATCACGACATGTCCATGTCCTCACACACAATCTGATCAAACAACCCCTCCAACTCCGCATCATTCTCATCGTCACAAAACGAGCGCACACTCTTCGCCGGCGATGTCGTGACAGCCTCATTATCTAGCGGCATATTCTCCAACAGCGCATCCATCTCCTGCTCCTGCAATTCCAACGCATACTGCTCAGAGTCGACATCAGCATCATCATCCGACATCTCGCCATCTTCCAAATGGTACTGCTGATAAATAGCATCTGCTTTTCGCCGCATGTGCTCACGCCAATCCTTTTGCTCGGAGAGGTGCTCCATCATCATAATCGATTCTCCGCGCGCGTTGAAACGAGAGGCGTCGCGGTCTTGTTTGACTTTGTTAAGGAAGAGGGCGCGGTGTTTGGTGGCACGTAAGGATGAGGTGGTAGTGGTGTCGTCGGATGTTGAGGATGACGACCCAAAAATGCGTCCGAATGGGCGGGCATTGGATTTGAAGCGTTGTTCATATGTAGATTGGCGTGGCGACGAGGTACTGTTGGAGGAGGGGAATATATTGCTGGCAGCACCATCATTCTGTGTGTTTTCCCGATTATTCTCTTTCCCCGTTGCCTGCTGCTGCTGCTGGTTACTCGAGCCGCTCATCTTCGACGAGAAGACTGCGCGTGGAATGTTGGCGTTGCATGACCCCAACGGCGACGGGGAAGCCGGCATCCACGGGGTTCGGAAATGAGGGTTTTGCGTAAAGAGCTGAAAGGGCTGAGGGTACTGTGGGTGCTGAGGCAGAGTTTCAAACATTTCGTAATGGTGCAGAATGTATTTGTGTGTGTGTAGTGGAAGTTTGGTTCAGGTAAGTGGTGAGAAACCGACAAGTATGTAGTAGTTATTCTCGATAAATTCAGAAGAGATGAAAAATAAAATCAATTCCGACTCTTCCAAACGGATAGACAGAAAGATTAAATAGGCTGCACAAGAAAAAAACTCAGCATGCCCCAGCCATGAGCATGAATACAGTCTGCAGTATGCAAAGGGTTGTCGTTCCAAGTCGCGTCATAACGCGGTCGGGACGCGGTCGGATTTGCCGATAAGCTTATCACGGGACTAGCCGGATTTGGAAGGGGGTTGATAACCCCTAGTTCTTTACAACAGCATTATTCTAAGAAATAAATTGAAGTTATTGTAAGATATTAGTGATATATTATTAATGAGTTATTTTTATCATACGAAAAATGAACCTCAGCAGCCTCAACTGTATATTCTTCCCTATTGCTGGCGTTTCTTCTGTCGTCTCAAAGGGACATCAAGATTCTGCAGTTATATTCCACAAAAGAATGACATTCTGGATTGAAAGCGAGAACGAACGCATGCTCTCTGACACATTCTTCTATTGGCCTGATACTAAAGCACAAATCCAGAATTTTAATCAAAGCTTGGCGATAATTATAATTTCTCTTACCAACTTTCGCTACCTCGAATTGGATCTTGGACTATAAATCACAATGGCCAAATGAGCTTGTCTAATCGTCCTATGTATGCCACGCCCATCAGCTAGAGAACTGGTCTATCCAAACCAGACGGCCTTTTTATAGCATTGTAACAAACCTCATACTGCCAATACCGCATAATTCACCTTCCAAACGGCCCTAGATTGAGGTAAACAATTAACGCCATCGATGTGCTCAATATGGCACCGCCGTGTTCCTGCCTAGTAATATAATAAACGGCGCCGTCAGTAAATAAAGGCAAACGGATTCATAATCTTTGTCTGTCATACTGGCGGAGATTTCTGGCAGGAACTGACACCGCGAGCGGGGTACGCGGTCACATAAGACCGCTCCTGCACCCTGTTCTTCTTCTTCTTCATCAATCAACAACTATCATACTAATGTCTCAGCATCCTTGCTTATATCCTTTAAATGGATATAATATCTCTATCTTTCCCTAACCCTGGTATCCTCTTTTCTTATTATTCTAGAGATTCCAATAGGAGTCATCTCCACCTCTTGATCTGCCTTTTGTCAAGATACCCTCGAATATCTTCAAACAACTCTCATAAACTTGACCCGACCACTGGTCTTTCGAGTATCTCATTTCTTCCACGATGTCTGAAAATAGCAATCAAATTCCCACCAGTGCGCGCATTTTCAAAACTGCGGGTTGCTGCATGCACTTACGCTTCGTTTCTGGGTCAGATCCGAAAAAATTTAGGGCCGTTTGTCGCTGCCAACGCTGCGAAAGCTATCGTGGCACACCCACACACCGTGGTGCACTCAAACACCGATATACCAGCCTCGGATATTGCCCAGCCTGCGATGCTTGTGAGGACTGCTCGCGACGGATGAGAAAGTATCTTCCGATCCAACGCTCAACAAAACCTGCCCGGTCGATTCATCCTCCTGCCAGCTAGACGCAACCAGCTGATGGGATGGTAGTTCAAGTCTATCCCAATGATGTAAGTTCTTCTAGCTGGGCACCTTTGGTGCGATAACATATGTCGTTCTGTGGCACGCTAATTCCACTCAGAAATTGGGATTGGTGGCCCATATCATCATTCCCCCCAGACTTGTTGAAGTAACTCAATGGCTATTACTATACCTTCATAATGATCATGATACAGGCCTGGGAGTCTTCAATTACCCTCGGTTGGTCAATCATCTTGGAGGTATCCAACAGACAGCAGAGACATTGGTTAGCTTGGTTGATCCTTAGATTATTGAGCTGCAAGACAACGTTATTACAGCTAGCCGGTAAGTCGAATCCCTTTAACTTATATTTTACTAATAATTTCGATAGGCGTACTCAAGCGAAGAATGCCCAACCTTTACGAAATATCAATTGACATTTCGTAAAGATTTCGTTATCGACAATCGAAATCACAACTATTGGCGCTGTTATGTCGGACAGTCAGACTACCCTAAACGTCGAAAATAAATGCATACCAAGACAATTATTGCAAATGAAAATACATCACTTGATTACCATGTTGTTATTAAAGGAGGCGGCCACCGAAGTACAAATTTCCTTCACCTCTGGGCCGTGGATCCAGTTCGATTAGGTGGTGGATTTTACGACAAAACCTTTGTCCAAAACGCTAAGAACATTTTTGGAGATGGTCTTTTGTAAGGCATTTCAGTCTCTAGCCCCTAGTATCTTGCAATGGTACTTCAATCTAGATGACTCTGAGTCCTCAACAAAGTTAGGACTGGATATTGTGCCTCCTCGTACCAGGGCATCTCCTTAGGTCAAGAGGTACGGGAGACCTTTACGCTACGTTTCCAGGACTCAGTGGACTCGGATATCAAAGAGTGGCCTTCTATCTGCTCTAAGCAAAAACAGAAAGAGTGGCAACCGGGTCAACCCCTTTTCGAACTCGAGGATTATGTCAACACCTTGTCACTTGTCGCAAAGAAAACCGTAAAAGTTGAATTCCCTACGAGAATTATTACACCAGACGGTATGACTGATCCTGAGGGCTGGACTATGGAACTGCAGCGAGCTCTCCAGAATTTTGATTTTGATTTAACATCTCCAACCATTCCCTTTGGGACCCTCGATGCCAAAATTGGTATCGTATTTGACCAGTTATACGAGCCAAAGGCCGGTGAATCCACAGGATTGCCTTATGGCATCCTGGAATCTGGTTTCAGTGAGATGAATGTCCTAGCGTGGTCTTGGAGCCTACGGCAATATACAGATATTGATGCCTGTCGCCCAGTGCAATCACTCCCATAAACAGAACGCGTGATTCTGAGACAATATACAAGAAGTTTGATTCCAAGAAGTCAACACCGAGTGATTATCGTCTGCGGTGGCCATGCTTCGGAGGTTGCCGTACCAGTACATTTGAAAGAGAGAACAAGATACATTGACTTACCTCACGGCAAATTTGAAATTTACTTCGAATCGGCTGGTAACAAGATCGATCGCGTGTATATTCTATGTCCATCATTGCTTCATATCTTCTCCGATACGGATAGACAGATATCGAAAATCACGCAGGTTTTCCATTTCGCCATGAAAATGACGAAAACTACAAACCTCAGCCCGTACTTCCTGGATACGCAAAGAGCTATCACTCGAATGATACGGATGCGTGGAGCTGAGATCAAGGGAGCGGATGACACTTGCCACGTTGCCATTCGAGTGTGGCTGGAACGGAAAGGGTTCAGGACAACCAAGGACTTTGAGGAACTCGCTTCACAAGGGGTTTCTCTACTCCATGCGAGTTTGATAGTAGCTCGCTTTGTCCCCCGGTGTCCACCAGAATTCAGAGCGACAGGCACTCATAACCTAGGGATACAACAACAACAACAATATCGTACCACGCGTTCGAAAGCCACTGCTGAACAAGTGGATGCTATTCGAAAACTTTACGAGCGCGTGTCGCCAAGGAGCCGGAGGAGAACCTTGATGATGGTGGAATCTCAGGTTCAAGAAGAACCTGCGCCTGTACCCGACTTGACAGATGCTATGACTAGCATCGAATACGAATTCCACGGAACAAGTCATGTCGGGCGAGAGCAGTCAAGACCAAGTTCTCTTGATCCATGGCTCCCAACATGAGGGGCACAACCCTGAGAATAGCAACGACGAAGATAATGAGGGGAACAGCGAAGAGGAGGATAATGACGATGAAATTGCCAACGTCAAAAACATCTACTTTAGAAGCCTTGATATTGACAACGTTGATCAAGCACTTGAAGTCGTGGACGACCATGAACCTGAAGAAGAAATAGCTTTTGACGCGAAAACGCAGCAGTACAATATCGAAGTTATTATGCCCTCAAAGCCAACGAAAACATATTCTCATTCACGCAAGCCTTGGTCTGCCACGGGTATTTTCCATCCAAATGTGGTACGGACTCGAAGAGAACTTCTCCACGGTGGGCGCACATACGGCGGCCACTGGAAATATCAAGATGGGCGGAACCCTCAACTTGGAATTCGGATTCACACTATTATCAAGTTGTTTCTACATGTTCCGGGAATCGTCGGTCCACATGAAACGAACCAAGTGGGCAAAGCGGTAGTGCATGTCGAACTAAACGCAGACCGAGAGAATGGTTGGCACGCCTGGCTCGATCTACCGATCCGTGTTATCGTCTTGCATTCAGAATGACTTTTCCGTATTACCCCGGGCAGCTTATCAATTTTTATCCTTGAAGCGAATTCAAGGACGCACCGTACAAAGCTAACGAACGCCCTTATAGACTGGCTCCAAGGAGATAATGATTTAGTGGTTGCAAGTCGGCCTCGAAGATTTGTTTCCATCCAAAAGCAACAGACTGAAGTTCCGTCAATTCTTTCGATCTTTATTGGTGGGGGTATACTGACGACGAGGGGCACTTTTTTAAACGGTTGCAGTGAATTTCCAGGATTAATAAAAATTATATGGTTTATGGGTTTATAAACAAGCAAGGCCGAGGTGCAATTAAAAATGATCTTTGATCATAAGCCAATAAAATAATATGTTCGTCATCCCAAGGCACAGATGGCCGAGTTGGTTATGGTAAGTGTCCTTCGCTTGGTTATTATAAGCTGAACCATATTAACAACCGCCTAGGCGCCAGACTCAAGTGTTTGCTTCGCAAAGATAACTTTGTGTCTTCTGGTATCGTTACGATGCACGGGTTTCCCGTTCTGTGTAGTGTGATTATTTTTTTCACTACTACGCTGCGCTGTGTAGCTCTTTTTTTTTTTTGCTACCATATTGCGAATTCATTTTATTCGAAGCTATAATCAACTCGGCCATTTTATCCTTGTTGTAAAGTTCAGACGATTATGGATCTTTGAAGATTTCAACTATTTGGCAGTAATAGTATAAGAAAGGGAAGAGAACGAGGAAACAGGAACAGGAAACCCATATTTATACCCTCGATCTCATAAAAATACACCGGACATCTCCATACAAAGAGAACCATTGATAGAATAAGATCTCAGGAACAAGCCGTTCAAATAATCCAAATAATGCGGTCGTACTTGCCATGTGGGGAGCTGCATATATATGTACCGCTTATCGCAGACATCAGACGATTCGCTTTGGGACTAACCTAATGCAAACTATTGTATAATAATATAGCTTCCTTCAAAGAACGATATTTATTACCAAAAAATCCGGATGCAAATCGCGAGATTTCATATGTAGAGCCGATTTTAATTATCGTGACTAGGCAGTGTTGGGGGGTTTCTCCTTGATACTCTCTTTACATTGGTTCATTACTGCCACACAGAAAGAGAGAGAGAGAGATATATATTTCTTAGAGAAAAGCGTGCACTCGTCATGGTTTTACAAAAATCGAGGGTGTAGATACTGATTTACATACAGATTACTTATCTTTAGATACTTATATTGTAGATCTTAATGAATAATTTCAAATGACATTTCAGATATTATTACATACATACAGTAATGGTGGATTGATCAAATGTTCAAACAACTCACCCGTGGTCCTCGTGATGCTCTCTCACCAAAAGAACCAGAAAAACAGTGAATTCGTATGGTCAAACGCCTGGGCCCACTTCGCTCGCGTCGAAGCAGACCGTGAACAGGGTATTCAGAAAAGTACATGGATAGAAAAAGCCAAGTGTAAGAGAAGTCGCATAACGCAAGGAGTGTCGTGGTTAAATACCGGGAAGCCGATGGGTCGGATCGGATGGATGAACAGCCCGGCAAAAGACGGTCTATCTCAAAATCCAAGTAAAAAGGAATGACTATTTCGCAAGAATCAACATAAAAAGAATCGTATCTGCTCCAGCTTTCTCCATAACGCCGCGAAACAAAATCAATGATCAAAACAAGATCGAAATGTGGTGTTCAGGACGGCCGAGAAAGCGTAGAGAAACACAATTGTCGAGTAGGCCGTCGCAGTATCAAATGATAAAATGCATGCGGCATTTTTTTAAAAGTTGGAAGCAGCATTGACTGGACCAGGGTTGTGATACTGGTCCAGAGTGGATCGGAATTGATTTCCACCAGGGCTAGGGGCCTTTTCGCGTGAGTTGCTGCCCACAGCAGTACCGGCGCTCATGAGATCATCCTCGTCGTTGTCATTCTCATGGCGGTTTCGTCCCCAGATGCGCCAGACGGCAAAGGCAATACCGGCAATCAAGATGGCACCACCGACACCGACGACAACACCGATAATGGTATTTCTCGTACCGGTGCTGAGTCCACTGCTGGTGCTGGAGCCATTGTCGTTGAGACTAGGAGTGGTGGAGGTACTGGTGGCAGCGCTGCTGGTTGAGCTGGCAGGTTCTGGTCTAGCGGTGGCGGTGACTTGCTCAGTTGTAACAGCACCGGCCGGCTCGGAAGTAGAGGTCTTCTCTGGGGGCACCGAGGATGTCGTGGATGTCTTTGGAGGCTCGGTAGACTTGGGTGGCTCAGAGGTCGAACTGCTGCTAGTACTGGTGGAGGGCACCGACGAAGTCGTAGAGGACGAGGACGACGTGCTAGTCGAGGACGACGTGCTAGTTGAGGAAGCCACGGAAGTAGAGGTCGAGGACGGTGGCTCAGAAGTTGATGTAGATGATGACGATGCTGAGTCGGTCTGCCGTGTAGAAGTTTGGGCACCCTGGGTGTCGCTGGGAGAAGCATCGGGTCCGGCAGGGGCAGTGGGCGAGGGTACAGCGTCGAGATCGGATAGAAAGTCCCTTTCGTTGATGATTGTTCCTGAGACGGCAGCAGCGAACAGGTAGACGCCGGCGAGCACCGTAGACGAACGCATTTTGACGAGCTGCTGACCGCGTCAACCGACGGAATTACGACGCACAGTCGAGCGAAATCGAACGGTCGGGAGGGTGGCCTTGGGGTGGTCTTCAGGGGGTGAATAAGAAGGCGGACGGAGTATCGTCGTTTGGTTGATCCAGAAAGCGAGTGACCGGGTGGGTGAAGAAAAAAAAACGAGAGACAAAGACGAAAAGTCGGAATGCACAGGCAGCAGGACGAGGAGAGAGTGACTGGCTTGACGGGGACCAGGGAGGAAGGAGACGACAACACTCAAAACAGAGCACACACAAAGCAGCGGAAAAACGGGGCTGCCCTAGGCGGACCACTCAGGACCACCGGGCGGGGCGGGTCCAGCCCCTAGCTACCCGGCTTCGGCCGTTGGTTGGCTACGAGCGGGTGCCAGGTGGCCGCAGCAGCCAGTAGGAACGAGTATATCCGGCCCTAAGACCCATCCAGGCCCACTCGTGAGGGAAGCCCCTGACCGTATCGGGCCTAGTGTCGGCAACAACAGCTGGCGTGACAGTCACGTTGCACTGTGCTCTGTCCATGACTGTCATACATGACGCAGTATAGCAATGGCATTATTAACTACACATTATTATTGCTCTTTTAGTGAGAAACTCGACATATGACAGGACTGTGGCGGGGATATCGTGTCTGGGACGGACGGGCGGTGACTCGACAGCCGAGAGATATCCTGAAACATGTTTCGCCAATCGGCCGATCGGTATGCGCTGTCATGTGCTGGTTGAGCTTGCTACTGCTTGGCCCTGCTTACGGAGTACACCAACACTGCACGATCATGCCAGTGTGACCCTCTGGAGGTTCATTGCAGCGGATTGCATCACCGTATACATCTCTGTATGCATTGATTGTACTGTTTTATTGCATGAACCGACATTACGGTGGATGCCGTACAGTGCAGCACATGACATAACATGTTTTGCCACAACAACGTGGGATTGGTAACCGGCCCTTTCCGTGCGTACCACGGCTCTGTAATACTATCATGGAAGGGCCGGTTAATTCTATGAATAGAAAATTGACAGCTGCCAGCTTGCCAAGGCTCATCCGCGCAGCATAACATCTGTATTGGTGAGTGTATAACGGGTTGTGTTTCTCTACTCGTTGAAAAATTTACATGTATTTGCGGGACATTTAATAATAATACATGTACGTTTTCCCACCTCACACCCGATTCCGCCTTTCCATCCCTTCCGCCCTTCCGCCCTTCCGGGCTTCCACGCCTCTCGGACGCATTTTCCACTTATATTATTAAAGCAAAATAAAATAGGCGCTGAAATCATAATATATTAAAAATAAAAATATAATGCACAGAGTGGGCCTCGATCCCACGAATCTTACGATACCAGAATGACTGTGATGAACACTTAAGTCTGGCGCCTGGGAGGTTGTTACTATGGTTTGACTTCTAGATCAAGCGAAGGATACTTTCCTTAACCAACTCGGCCATCTGTGCGATAAACCGGTAAATCGCCGAAAAAGTGCCTGTTGAGAGGTGCCGCTTCATTACCTTACTTTTAAAGACGTATTAACTGGCTTTACAGGTGATGTCATGGTGAAAGTCTCCGTACATCGAAATTGATACACTCTTGACGTGAACATGTATAGATCTCGAACCCAACTCAATGCAATATTGAAATTTCTGCATTGAAAAATACAACTTCAAGATGATTTAACTAGAAATACACCGTTTCAAATTGTAACATTGACTCCATACCAACCATCTCCGACATCCTGGCCCCATTTAATGCTACGTTCCTCAACATGACACATGCCGAGGATCCTTCGAGAGTTTAGTTAACCCCAAGTGTCGATGAATAGTGTTAAGCACAATGCAGTAGGAACTACGGAAAAGAAAAAAAAATAAAACACATAAGGAATCGAGTTGTATTCACTAATCAAATCTGATATCTCCTGGGACAAAAAGACTAATTGCATATACGCTTCGCGCTCAAACCCGGCCAGTCAAAGTGGTATTGCATAAGAATAGCATGGTAAAGCAGGATGAAGCACAATATTTTTCTTCGGATAAAATGAGGGACTCAGCTCACGGCAAACAAATAGCTGAAACCCAATCTGTATCCGGTAGCGTTTGTGGAAGTTCCAAAAGAAAACAAAAAAACCGGAATTATGGGTATCTTCAAATTATTATGCTGTAATAAGCTAGTCGGGTTGATGTGTTTGATGAGTATACACAATATCACCGTTTTCGGGGTTCGTCCTTGAGCTGGTCTTTTATTTGCTCCTTGAAAAGCCGCAGGAAATGTCTGATTCCAGCTGTGCCAAAGAATTAACAGACGAAAAAAAAAAAAAAAAATGTCAGAACCGTCACTCACAAGTCTCTTCAATGTTCGTTCCCCCCATCTCTTCCGGTGGTACTCCGTGCATGGTGCGTTGGACCCTTCGGTGAACACCACGAACCATGTGATGAAAAGATGGGCTGCGGAGAAGCTGCACGTCGGTATGAGCAAGGATATAGCACAGTGAGCCGGTCTCTAGAACTTACGCGATTGACCGCCCATATCTATGATAAAAATCCCGTTAGACTGGTCCTGGTAGATAATTATCATGTTCGGCGACTTACCTCGATTACTCGAGCCCACATATTCGCGGTTTTCGACTCAGTCGGTTATCATGACACTTATCATCGCGGGCTCAGTCAGCCAGAAACCCTGCACAGCGCAAAAAGACTGCTGGGATGTTCTGCAGTAGCGTGCAGAAAGAAGACGACGAAGTTGCTCGTCCGGGTTCGAAAACAATATTTCCATCCGAAGGCGGTGGCAGAATCACCTCACTCATGACTAACCAAAACCTAAAGACATAGGATTATCAGTTTTCTAGTACATGCACAAGGCTCTGGCGGTCATGCAATATGGCATCCATTTAGTATTAGTATAACTACGCTTCAGCTTGGTGACTTGTCGCGATCGCCGACCCGGGATGTTGATCTTGGCTGCGGCCCACGAGCCCGACGGCCGTTTCGGTCCATTCTCCGTGCTCACGCATCACTCAACAATAAATGTTTGCTCAGTATTGCATCTGTAAATATAGACACTATTGGTCTCTCTAAGCGCGTCTTACATTCGCCTGTCCATTTCTGTTTTCTTCTTTGCGCTGCTGGCCCGGCCGGATTTTCAGTTTCATTTCATTTCTCCTGTCTGGATCGAGATTGTCGCAGTTGTTCTGTTTTCGTTGGCAGCAAATACCCAGCAAGGCTGTCTATAAGCAAGCAGGTTTCATTGATCGACTGACTGGCCAGGGAGTCCTTGTCGCGCCCCTCCATCGGCGTGCCCAAGCCCGGCGCGGTTCAGTCACGAAATTACTGTTAATCGCCAACCCCTCTCCCCTCTTGAAAAAAAAAAAAAAATCCTGGCCGACTGCGGCCCCTCCATCACCAACAACCGGAAACCTGGACGCACAAAAATCGTCGAGCAGCTCTCGCAGCTGCCCAGACCTGTCGACGCTCCGGATTTCGACGAACGTCCGCGGACCTTCTTTCTCCCCCAGTCCTATTTCGCCTTTGCCGTACGGGCATCTCTGCGAGTCCGAGCGGCCCTCTCGAGCCTCTTCTCCCGAAACACCGACAACTCCAACAACAACATCAGGATCGTCATCATCGCGCCATCGGGGCCGGTCGCAGAAGCTATCTGCCACCGGCGAAAAAGCCTCTAGGAAGGCCCGCAGTGTGCTGGGCCGCGTTCGCGCCCTTCGCCAGATCGCAACCAAGAAGATGGCACAGTCGCCTATTCGGATCAACACCAACATCCATGGCACAAAACGGGGCTTGTCGCACGAGGGGAATGGAGACGCCGACTATCTGACTGTGTCTGGCCAGGATCATGCGTCCGACAACCCGGCGACAGTGGAACTGCCGCCATTTCTGAATATTTCGTTTGCTGGTTAGTTTGCTGGTTTTCCTTTTATGACAACAGCCATACTAACGCTTTTGTTTCACTTTTAGAGGCACGGAAAAAGTTTGAAGACCTCGAATGGCTTCAACGATCGCGCATCGCCGAAGGCGCCATGTCCAATGACCCCGCCCACCGCTGGGCTCTGGAAACACACCCGGAAGTGAAAGCCCGCAACCGATACCTCAACGTGCAAGCCTGGGCGAATTCTCGCATCCGTCTGAAGGTGCCGGAAGGCGAATGCGACTTTATCAATGCGTCGCCCATTGTCCTGGAAGATTCTAGCACCGGGGCGAAGACGAGATATATTGCTACACAGGTATGCGAATTCCCATCCTACAGCTCTGCTCTTCGCGACTAAACATCTACTGGCAGGGTCCCAAAGACGGGTTTCATCTAGCCCATTTCTGGCACATGGTGTTCCACGAAAGCGATGAGGTTTCGGTCATTGTGATGCTGACACAAGCATTCGAAGCCGGTAAAGAAAAGTGTGCACAATATTTTCCTCTGCATTTGGAGGACCCGGTGATGAAACTATCCATGGACCCCAACGACCCCAACGACTCGACATCCAGCGATGAGGATTCCGATGAGGAGGAGATTGATACCCATGACTCTGGAAGCGTCACACTTCTCGAGTCATACTTTGACGAATCATGTCGGTCCGAGGTTCGAAAACTAGAACTGCAATTCGGCAGCGAAAGCAAGGTTGTTTGGCACTTTTTGTTTGCTGGATGGGCGGACTTTTCCAAACCAGAAGGAGAAGACCGTGAAGCACTGCTTCAGCTTTTCCACCAGACTGCCGCAAAAACGTCTCCCGAGAACCCTCGTATCGTTCATTGCAGTGCCGGAGTCGGCCGGACCGGCACTTTTATCGCTCTGGACCATCTTCTGCGCGAGCTGGAATCTGGCGAGCTACTGAGCCCGGAAAATTTCAACGAAGACCCGGTGTTTGATATCGTTAATCAGCTACGTGAGCAACGCATGATGATGGTTTACAACGAGATGCAACTGCATTTTATATACGAAGTCCTCCGCGAACAGAGCATTGTCAGGCTGGGCGGCTCATTTGATGATGATATTGACTCCGAACTCAGGTCGCCAAAGGTTGCGCGTTTGTCTGGAGAAGAAGAAGATGTCGATTCTTTAAAGCCTGAGCTGGAGGCTATACCTGATGCCACCGCTACCAACACCACCACAACGCCTCTGGCTGAGAGTCCGGTGGATTCGCCGAATGTTTCTGATGACGATGAGTAACATGCATTTATTTCTGTCCTTTTTTTGATTCTTTCTTTCTTTTCTTCTTCTCATGCACATTAGATAGATTGGATTCCTTTGTTTCGGTTACTTTTTTTTTTGTTTTGGGTGCATTAGCATATGGGTTATGATTGTTTACGAGTTTGCATTTCACTGTTTTTACATCTCCTTTCCCCTTCTTTTCCTTTCCGCACATATGTCCTTACCCCTTTGCATGGAAAAAGGAAATTTTCTTTAGAATTGCTTCTTGATCGTTTGAAACCCAGCATCTTGCAACCGGGCGGCCTTGTTTTTTTTTCTGTTTGGACTTCTCACCCCTTGATGATATTATGGCTTTAGCGTTTTTTTGTCTGCTTGGTCTGGGCTAGATACCCCATCATCTCATTCCAATTTAGTATTGCCTGCATCGCCCACCAAAAAAAGCTTCTCATTTCGCTGCTCTTGTATATTATGCTTTGAATTGAGGTTACAAACTTTTTGTGGAAGCATGAGGAATGCTCACTAATGATTGTGCATGTTTTTTATATTTCAATATTATCCTCGGGTATAAACCCGTTCGTATCGTTATGCATTCATTGATGGCCACACAATAACATGGCTGCGCGACTGACTATATAGCTAAACACAAAGCTAAATTGCATCAAACCCGAGAAAAAAAGCAGAAGACAAGACAAGAATGCCAGTCAAAAAAAAGGGCTCAAAATAAAAACTTCGTTTTTTTCGTATGCAACGACTATGATTATTTTCATTATTTCAAGTTCATTCATTTTCTCGTTGTTGAATGATCGGCAGCCTCTTCGGCCGGACCGGGTCCGTCCTCTGTATCCCAATTATCGACGGCGTTTTCATCCCAGTTGTCGACTTCGTGCTCTAGAGATGTGATTCCAGTCTCTTGCGGACCGAGTCCGTGGTTTTTATTATTATTGCTGTCACTGAGACCCAACTCAATGTCATCCTCCCCGTTGCCAACAGCGCCCTCGGCGAGAGCGCCGAAACGAGCCTTGCGCCGACGCTCCATCATGCGTCGATGATACCAACCGCACAGCCCGATTCCGCCCAGACTCCCCACGGCATTGGCGACAATGTCAAAGGGGTCGAAGAGGCGGTCGTTGGGGAGCAGCGCTTGCACGACCTCGGACCCAATGCCGAGTATGAGTGTGCATACGAGGAGGCTGATCTGTAGAGCTCGCCGGCGTGATGTGTCGGGGATCCAGTAGAAGGCTATCGAGAGGAGGAAGAATGTGACGAGGTGGAGGAATTTGTCGTTGGGTTGGAGGTTGGCTGGGATGGTGTCGGATGTGCTGTGTGGGAGCAGGCCCATATACGCGGAGAGGAGGATCAGCAGCACGAAGGCGCCTGTTGTAAATAACCAGTTAGAGCAAGTAGAGCAAGTAGAGGTATTTCTCAAAGTGTAAGCACACTTACCCAGAAAATAGATGCGGATTCGCATGGTGCCGGGTTAAATGGTTGATGCTGTTCGAGGGCAGGCAGGCGGATACAGTTGATCAGGCGGTGACAGCGAGACAGACGTTGGCGGCGGTTAAAGCACGAATCAAAGACTGCAGAAGGAGTCCAGCAAAAGGTATTGGCCCAGCTCGACGGCAGACATCACAGAGCGATTCAGATACATGCAGGTGCAGGTGGAAGTAAGAGAGAACAGCTACTTGGTGCCGGTGCTAGTCGAATAAGCTCAGCCGCGAGCGGAAAGGCCTGGGGAAGGAAACTACGCATGTGGTCTGCGGAGGCCGCCTCAGCCAACGGCGTCCGTCAACCTCCATCGCTCACGACCACCAAAAAGAGCCGTACGCCTGCCATCAACCACATCGCCCGCCTATCGGTTTTCGACCCAAACCCATCGCCGCGCTGGTTGTCGCGCCCCCCTGTTTCATTGCATCCGTTTTTGCGCGTCCCAAACGCCCTCGTGCGGCGCTGGACCGGCTGCGCAGAACAAGCGTGCCCCCTCGACGGGGTTTCCTCAGGGCGCGGCTATGTCGCTCGGTCAGAACCAGGCCTGGCTGCCTCCAGGCCACCTGCGGCCTCCTGACGACGCCAATGGCACTCCTCGATTCTCCTCTGGTGCTCGCACCCCTCTGATGCGATTAGTATCGGCAAGTGACCAGAGCTCCCAGCCCGGAAATTTGATTTCCGACGCCGAGGCCGCCGCTGAGGAGGATCCTCGCATTACCCTCTTTCGCGAGCTCTACGATCGCAGCGAAGCCAAGATCAACGCCCTGTTCAGCAACGATGGAACCGCGTCTGCTGCTTCTGACGCCGAAGCCATAGTCGAGGTTGAACCTCTAGAAGGCGCCCCGGCGCGTGCTGAGGACCCTGCGCCGCCTCCCAAGAAACCGGCGCGCAAAATCGACGATGACGATTACGACGAGTACGACGACGATGAAGGAAGTGAAGGACAAGACGACTCGAGTACCTCCCCTCTGAAAGCGAAATCTACTGCACCCCCATTACGCGATGCGTCGCCAGCCCAGCGTCCTACAACTTCGACCGGCACCCCTGTTGACGGTGTCAAAGAACCAAAGAAGGATACACTGGAGGGAATCAGACAAAAGTTGGAAGAAGGCAAAAAGGCGACCGAGGAGGCTGCGCGTCGGAGCTTCCAGACAATGTTCTACACTTTGGAAAATGACCATGACGCCATGAAGGAACAGGAGCGGCTGGAAGAATCAGAAAGACTGGTCGAAGCTGAAATGTCCGGTCAGGGAACGGGAAGCAATGCGAACGCCGGTGCCAGTGGCTACGGCTCTTTGAGCAGCGCAAACCTCGGCGCGTCTAGCTTGACCTTGAAGAATCTTATTGCCCGCATTGATATGAAGCGCACCATGGTACAAGCATCCGATGCGGAACTTCGCAGTCTGATGAGCGAGGTTCGCAAGAATCGGAGCAAGTGGGCGAGCGAGGATAAAGTCGGGCAAGAAGAACTGTACGAGGCCGCCGAAAAGGTTCTCAGTGAATTAAAGGCCATGACAGAGCACTCGTCGTTCTTTCTTTCAAGGGTTAACAAACGCGAAGCCCCTGACTACTATAACAGTGAGTTTTAACCTTGTCTATTTTTTGCTGCATCGCACTAATACCCTAAAGTTATCAAACACCCTATGGACCTGGGTTCCATGACCAAGAAGCTAAAGACTTTGCAATATAAGTCAAAACAAGAATTTGTTGATGACTTGAACCTCATATGGGCCAACTGTTTAAAATACAACGCAGCTCCGGAGCACTTTCTACGCAAACATGCGCTGTATATGCGAAAAGAGACCGAGAAGCTCGTTCCGCTGATTCCCGATATCGTCATCAGAGATCGTGCAGAGGTGGAAGCAGAAGAACGGCGGCTCCAGCTGGCTGAAATGGACGGTGCAGAAGAGAGCGATGACGAACCTATCATGTCTTCGCGCGGCAGAAAAGCACCTGGAAAGTCGTCTATGAAAGGAACCGCCCCAACCCGACAGACACCAACTGGCTCTGAAGGACCTTCCGGCCCTCCTGGTTCGCAGCAGAAGAACTCAGTAGGCCCTGATGCGGATGTCCCTGCAGAGGGAAGCCAAAACGGATTGTCGACTCCACCTCCAGGGACGCTTACACCACTAGGTGCAAACGGGGTTGGCAGCCAAGTTGACACCATGGAAATCGACGGATTTCCCCCCGTCATCCCCACAGTTGGAGGCCTCTCTGCCATCGGATTTGAGCATGACGACCCCGAATATCAAGTATGGAAACAGGTGACAAAGAAGGACCGGGCCCTCATCGCAGCTGAACGACATCGACTCTTCAAGGGCGACAAGTTGAATATCGACGAGCCAGCGCTCCTTCGTACAAAGACAGGCATGCGTCGATGGCTTAAAAACCAAAAGCAGGTGACCGAGGCCGACAAACCAGCCCAGTCTAGTACACAGGCTTCGCGACCAGGACCTGGAGAAACACTCGCCGAGGGCATAGAAGAAGAGGAAGAGGAGAAAGTCATACCCGACTACTACGACGTCATGTCAGGCATTCCAGATATTCCACCACATCTTGCATGGAACGAAGACTCGGAAGGCAATGTCGTTGATAATTCCGAAGAGTTTCTTCGTATCCTTCCAAAGGGCTCCTTTATCCAACCCGACAGTAAACTTTCTCGGAGGCTGGATGCGAATATGAGGCAAATGCAGGAAACTCGGAAGATCTGCTCCAAGGTCGGTATTGTGAAGCAGATGCAACTTCAAAGCCAAATGTATCAGAACCAGTTTCAAAAATACCAGCCCGAGCCGTTTGTCGAGCAGGATGTGCCGCCTCATGTCATGAACGATGATGGCCCTGTGATAAACCCTGGGATCTCGAAAGCAGCTCTTCAGCGTTCGGTAGCGAAGATTCTGTATCACACAGGATTTGAAGAGTACCAGCCTTCTGCTCTAGATGCTGTCACGGATGTTGCCTCTGAGTATTTTACCAAGATTAGTGAAACGCTCAAGGGATACATGGAAAGCCCAAAGGTTCCGGTGTCTGAGACGACCGACGTGACCAGCTCAGGTGCGGTGCAGTACAAGAAACCCTACACACAGCAAGAGATGATTCTGCACACCCTGTCGGTTATGGGCACTGATGTTGAATCTCTTGAATTGTATGTTAAGGATGATATCGAGCGTCTCGGTACCAAGCTTGGCGTGATCCATGACCGCTTGCGCGCCCACTTTACGGAACTGCTTCGCCCTGCTCTCCACGAGGGTGGTGGTGATGGCTCTAACGCCTTCAACGATGGCAGTGAGCAATTTGTCGGCGGAGATTTTGCCGAGGATATCGACGAAGATTTCTTTGGTTTCAAGGAATTAGGGCTAGACAGGGAGTTTGGTCTTGCGAGCTTGAGTGTTCCTTTCCACCTTCTCCAAAATCGGATGTACAATGCACACCAGTCGCAGAACGCAAAGTAAGTTGTCCTCGTTTGTACAAAACTACCCCCATTCTAACATTTATCGCTGCAGTGTCTCCCAAGTTTCAGATACCCTATTTCCAACTCCACTTCCATACCCTCGTGTTTCTGTCAAGTCGGTTCAATCCCAGATCGGCTTGGTTCATGAGTTCTTCATTCAAAAATTACAGTCCAATGGAGACGAGCCCCTGGTTGAAGACATTGAACTGCCGCTGAAGCAGCGCCCATCCAGGCCAAAGCTTCCCGCATCAGGAAAGATTGCACCACCAAGCAACACGGCCACCAACACTAGCCCTCAGAAACGGCCACACCCGACCAATATTGCACAATCATCTAGCAAAGTAGGAGCTGGTAGCTCAGAGCCGAGCAAGAAAAAGGCCAAGAAAAACAACGGTACTGCTGCCGATGCTTCTTCATCTATGGGCCCTCCTGGCGGTGACAATTTGTTTGGTTCGTCCACCACCGATGGCAAATCTGCAACCAAAGCTGGCCAGCAGTCAAGTGCAAATAACGATTCTGGTGTTGCACTGAACGGAGACAACTCCGGTGTTTCTGATCTCGTTGGAGAAGGCGGCAGTAGCTTGGCTGATGTTGACGCACAGCAGAATAAAGTCAATGGTACCGCTGTACCATCTTCAACAGGGGACAACGCAGGCAACCAAAGCGCCGGCATGATGAGCCCGGAGAGTATCAATGGCCAGGCTTAAGGCGTCCTGCTTCTCTGGTTTACTCACCAATTGACTATCGAACCCCCTAACCGTCTGGTTCTAATATCATCTCTTTGATTCGACGCCCACATGATGTGGTAATTTCTGGCCACATTTTTTCACTCTCTCTTTGAGAGCTCTTTCCATTGGAACATACCCACTAAACAAAAAAAGCAACCTCGCATATTTCCCTAGGCGCGGCGGCACATCTTTTCCACCTAGATTCTCATTGTGATTCTACTCATTCTTACTCGGCATACCACATGTCTCGTTCCTCTCTGGCCCGAGATGCTGTATTTATGTAGTGCATACACCTTTGACATGTGTTTTTATTCTTACCCTATTCTTTTTTTCTCTTCTCTTCTCTTTTCCTGCCTTGCTTTGCCATGACGGACCAGAAGAAGCCTCCGTTTTTTCTCTTTCCTTAGTTTCTTTCCTGCATCGAATGGCCTTATACCTCACCTTCCAACCTCTTTTTCTTTTTCCCACTTGTTTTATTACTAAACCCCCCTGCCCCCCATTTTTTCATTTTGTTTCTTTCTTGTTTGGTCTTCCATCTTATTGACTCCCATTCGACACATGCTACAACCTCGTTTATGGCTGTATGCACTCCACGGATTGGAGCATGGGAGACTTGGAGAACCTTGTATGTACATAACATGACTTCTAGAAAAACAATTTCTGTTATTTTTTTTTCACCTTCCTCTTTTTTCTCAGAAGTAAAAATTTGCTAGTCATAGTTCTTGATTCGCCCCCTTTTTTTTTTCAGCCGAGGCGTTTGACGACCTCGAGTCAGTGCGAGCAAGTTGTTTTTAGAGAATGAGTGGGCGTCAACCTGCCTTTAGAAGTAAGAACTTCGCTTATCCCAGCCTGTTCTCTAGTGAAGCTTTTCGTTTCTCTCTTTCTGGAGGATTTACCCAGATGGAGAGCGTATTTGTCAAGATGGTTAATCTCGGGCGACTTCAATTTTGCTGTTACTAGAGAAAGTCTCGCGATGTCGCTTAATTGACTTCAGAAGAGACACCTACGTAGTAATAAACTGCGTGAACTTGAAACTGTAGTAACATTCGAGGCTATTCGCGTAAAAAACTAAACTGATCGATGGGTGCTAACTTCATGAAAAAACATAAAACGAGGAAAATTCGCCACAGGGATTGTTAGAATGTCAGAACAATCTCAATCTACCTGGACTGGAAACCTTCGAGCTGATAAATCCCGTCAAGTCTAAAAGAAATGCCTTGGGAGGAAAACCTTCGCACTCAATCTTCTCCACCATCCTAGACGAACCACATTTCCAAGTGGTTGCGGGTCTCGTTTTGTTTCATTGGCATCAAACGAGGAGGAGCGTCGTCGATGTTATCCAGCTGACCAGACTTGGACCTTGAAGAGTGACTGACCGGCTTGGCGTAAGGACCAGTTGTAGGAGTATCTTTTCCCGGAACATCCTCGTGTGGACGAGCACGGTTGGAAATGAGATGGGCATAGTAAATAGCCGGGACTGCAGAGAGTTAGCTTGAAGAATCTGAAGTGGTAATAGGGGAGGGTGCTTACACAATGACACTGAGGTCGTTGAACGAACATACTGATAACAGTGGTTGTAGATCATGTTCTGTAATTGAGCAGGGGTGTGGCCAATTTCGTCACGAATGACATGGTAGTGGACAGGCTGGGAAGTACCCTGCAAAGCAACGTGCGAAATAAGAAGAAAGTCCCATCCATGTGGGCTGGTGATATCACGTTCAATCAGTGTTCCAGGAAGAGGATTGCCGTTTTTGTCGCCCGCTTGCTTATCACCCTTGCCTGGAACAGCACGAAGATGGTGTCGCTTATTTGCAATGACAACTGTAACCTTTGGAGGTTCTTTGTCACCACTACCATGGAAGAGTACATCTTTGATGATAGGCACTTCCTGCTCGAGGACTTGAGCAAATTGGCCAGTAGAGACACCGTCTCGGAAGTAATAAACATTTTGGGGTCGACGACCTTGACCGACAGTCTTGGTCCACTGGTCGACCAGAGGAACAAGCATCTCCTTCATGTTCTGTGAATCAATGATTTCAACACGGCGATGTCCAGTTTCACACTTGCCCATGTACTTGGCACCAATCTTGTCAGCAGAAACAGAAATAGCGGACAAGGACGGTGCAAGACTGCCAGGAGAGGCGTGGGAAACATCAGCACCAATGAACATGGAATAAGGACGAATGTTTGCCTCAGGATTCTTCGAAACCGCCCGGCACGTCACGCCACCCAACTTTGCGTTGATTTTCATAGCCACATTGGACATGTACTGGGGGTTCATCCTGGAAATCTGAGCCGACTGGACAACTTGGGATGGAACACCAAACCGGCAATCGCAAGATTTCTTGATGCGGGTATAGGGCCAAGAGTCCTTGTTTGGAACCATGAAAATCAAGAGCTGAGGGCGTTGATTGAAGTGATTGCCTGTTTGGGTAAACAAACGCAGTACAGCCTCGGCGGTGTCCCCAGTAACTTCCATAACAAAAGGATTGCCCTTGACATTTCCTCCATGGCCAACGTACTGATTCTTGAATGCATTTCCCCAATCTTCTGCCACCTTCTTACTCAGAACGCTGTGGTTTCCCGGTTTGAAAACACCAATTCCCCACGAGACCAAAGGAACCCGGTTTGTTTCCAGGAATTTCTTGCCTCGCAAGTCCCAGCGACCCTGGGTTTGCGGTTCAACCTTCTGGTTCGCAAACTGGATTGTGGGGGACTGCAAAAGACGAGCCTTGGTCTTCACGGGTTGCTCGCTAATGCCCATCCCAAAATGCTGCAGGACGGGATCCTTGGAATGATTGAGCTTTCCCTTGGCGTGGAAGATGTCACCAAAGCGAACCTCAGGTCTACGGACAGCAAGCTTGAGCATGTCTGCAGTTTGGCGGTCATCCAACTTGTGGTTGTAGCGTTGCAGACCAGCAATTTCGACACATTCCATTGGATAAAGGGTACCCTTCTTGGTCATTTCCACAACAGGAAGGTTTGGAGAGTGAAGCTCATAATTGTACTTTCTCTTGAAATACTCCCTCACGGAGATTTCCTTTTCTACGCCGGTAGCCGGATCCTTGTAGTTGAAGGTTGCCTCGTTGGCGCTGCTATGCGTAATGCGATAGATCTTGAAAGAACGTGTGACTTTGCACCCAGGGAAAACGGGCTTCACTTCGAGATGTTTCATTTTGTCCATGACGAAATCAAGGGCGTAACTGCCACGTTCTCCGTACTGGGATTTGACCGGGCGCATTGCCTTAGCTGTCTTGTCCCAGTCGTGTTTATTTAGGAAAGTGTCGGCGTGGCTAACCAAGGTCGCCTTGCGCCAAAAGACACACAAGACGCTGTCGACATTCACAAGGAGGCGGCCATTCTGTACAAACTGTTAGTAGATGCCAACGGGAGAAAGACTCAGTAATAAAAGAAAACTTACTATAACAGGGCGGAGAGCTTGGTAGTAACCCTTGAGAACATTCAAGTTGTTATGCAAGTTGCTGCCAACTTCATTCTCGCTGTAAAAGGCACGCTTGATAGGAGTGTAAACGCGAGAAGGGTTTTCACGCAGGAGATGATCAAGAAAGTTCAAAGCCTCGAGAACACTCTCATCAAAGCCACACTTTTTCTGCAGCCACTGCTCGAGGACTTTCAAGTTGATAGTCTTTGATTTGCGAACCATGAGACGGAAGGCGTTATTTTTGTCGCCAACCATCTCCTTCTTTCCGTAGTCACCAATTTGGATCAACATTCCGCTCGGATCATCATAGCTGATCGAGGACCTATTGCAAAGGATTAGAAAAAAGCTGAACAACGGCACAGAACAACTATAACTCACCAAGCAAGCTTCGCCCCGTCATAAATGATGTTCTTGAACTTTGCAGTACGAGTGGGAGAGTTCCATACGAGCTTGCGGGCGGTGGGGGTCACAGCGACGACATCATTTCCTGCTTTAACGATGGTAACCTGTTGAAGTCTCGCATATTAGACTTGGATCAGAGGAATTTATGGATGTGGAAAGACTCACGTCGTACTGGTACACGATTTTAGTCGGAAAGCTGTTGACCTCGTAGGTGTTGGTGACCAATTGAACTTCACGGCCAGTTTGGTTGAATCCAGGACGAACAACGCTGGTGTTGTTATCCAAGTACTGGTAGAACAAATCGTCAGTTTTGCCTTGCAACAGACGTTCTTTGGCATCAGGGCCGATGTAATAGGGATCTTCGATATTTCCAGAATCCCGAAGAGCCACGGGTCCAGAACGATCCGGGAGCTTCCCCTTCTCATCGGCCTGAATCTTGGGAATAACCCGAGGGGTAGACTTGGGAGGCATATTGGGATACAAGATAGCCAGTCAAGGGAAATAGACAGAGATTTCGAACAAAGTTCTGGTGCTTGGGAAAACAGAAGCAATGAACACAGGCAAAAAGTTGAGTTCAAAGGTGTTCCTGAAGAAGACAAGACAAGTAGACAAGCAAAGCCAAAGAGGAATCTTGGTGCAGACCAGAGCTGTGGGAGAGGTGTCAAGGGGAAAGAGAGAACAGGAACAAGAGACAGGTTTTATAAAGCATGCAAACGGTCGACCAGAATCGGGCATGCCGGAGATGTCCACAGCCTTATACCGCTTCTCCACCGGGGCAAGATATCGGGCAATCCACAGAGAGAAGCCATGCGATGACAATGCCATTGAAGGATTACGGTATTGAATTTGGCAGACCGGTGGCGCCCAGCCGCTGAATAGAAGCGGTGGCGGGGGATGAACATTGAGGGACTGGGGGTGGGGATGCCAACAGTCGGGCAACCAGACAAAGAAGACACAACCAAAAAATTTTGCGGTGAGGATAGAATGGGCTGTTGAGGCTGGGCTAGAGGTAGCCAGTACAAGAGAAGTGGTAGATACAATGCCAATGCCCATTCCAGTGGCAATGGATCCTAAATAATACGATGGTACGACAGGGGATGCTGAACAGGGGACGCAGAGATCTCAAACAAGCTGGCTGCAGGGCAGAGGGGGTATTGTTTTGTTTGCACGACGAACAGACGAAAATAGAGAGACTTACGCTGCCATTGACGGTGAAGGCCTCTGGAGGCAGGTCCAGATTTTTGAAGGGATTCTCAGGAGGGCGTGGGTCCCGTGCGGGATCGCCCATCGGAGCAGCCATTGTCGAGGTCGTAGATGTGTTGTATATAAGATCAACGGTGGCGAGATCTATCAATAGCTAGATGAGTGGCGTGGTCGGAGAGACAATGCAGGGGGGGGGGGGGGGGGGAAA